>WAAB01008939.1:172927-305116 GCA_013389865.1 Piaya cayana
AGCAGATCTCATCAGTGGGGAATACTGCTGTTTTCATAAGCTCTGACAACTGCTTCTCAGGGAAAACTCCATCTTCCAAAACTGTCATCGAGGCCAGCTGCAAGCGTACCTGTGGTATATTCCTTAGTACAAATCTTCAACACTCAGTCACAGTTAAAGTGAGGTTGAGATGCCTCTAGGAAAAGGGAGAATTTAGGGACCTTTGGTATAGACAGGAATCTAGCATAATACTGGTTTCTATGCAGTAGAACTCCTGAAGTAATTAATTGAGATTGTAATTTTTCCTATGAGTAATATAATGTGCAGAGAATAATATACAAGCCAATAACAAGGCATAATAGACATCTGAGCAGTTTTATTTTCTACATTTTGCTACAAATACAGTTATACAAAATTCACAATGCTGTAATACCTTGGGTTTTATCAGTTACAGTCTATCACTAGCAAACCAATCCAATCCATCTTTTATCCCAGCAGAATTAAAGATTTTGGTAACTTTTCAGTAAGGTAATGTTTAAATAATGCACGAACACCAATTGCTTATCAGCTTTCTCTAGAGGGAACTGAAATACTGAATTTAGGACCAAATGAAAAAAAAAGTCTAATTAAAACACTTCTACTGAGTTTTAAAAGCTCTATACAGTTACTTTGGATGATTGCTCATAAATTCAATAAAGCCCTAAAGATTACTCACGTCTACCAGTGTACCCATCAAGGGCAATGTAACTTTCTTTTTTCTCTCATAGAGAAAATGGACTTTTATTATGCTGCTAATCACACCTACACAATGAGTACACATTAGTGTTAGAAGCTGAAAGCTATGAGCAAGTTTTCTTTTTTTACAGGCATTTTTAAAAGACCATAATCTTTTTGACTGCTCCCTCAGACTTTAGAACTAGGGCTATGATTTTCCTAACAGCAACTTTTAAAGTATCTTTTTTTTAAAAAAAAAAAAAAAGCACCCTATCACAAATATGTATTGAAAAAGTATTTCTAATTGCAACAAAATTTCCAAAATGGAATCTGGTATATAAAAACCATAGGGCTGGGGACCATTCATATGGGTCACTATAATTCCCAACACAAAATTAAATCACTGTTAAGAATTGTCACTGCACACTCCAGAAACATATTAAAGAAATTAGATGATCTACTAGATTACTCATAGCATAAGAATAAAAATGTCAATATCTGAACCTGTAATTTTTATCATGGATAAAATTAAGAGGAAGGGAAAACTCTGCTTTTTAGACCTGTACAGTGCCACTTAACCATTTACAATACTTGGCCTCGTTTTCCACCTGCTAATGTTGGCAGAAAACATTCCACAGCAGGCAGTTACCCTTCCCAGAAGAAATTCCTTAAATATCTCCAAAATTACTTCTTAATATTTACTGATGACATTCCTTGCATGCTGTCATAAATGCTGTGTGACTTTCAAAAGTTGCCAAGGCTAGAAGAGCATCACTTGTAAAGCAGAACAAGTCCTCGAGCTCTTCTGCAATTTCTGCAACTGTAGCAGCCCTCAGTAGTATCAAACAGAGCCTTAACATGTTGAACATTATTCAAGAAAGCCACTGATGAGAACAGCATTAGGATGCAGAGGATGGAAATCTAAACATTTGTCTCCCTAGTCTGGACCATCTAGCCTTCCTGAGAATACTGCTCAGTCATGTCAGATGTCCTTTATACTGAGGTTTTATGTTCTTATTCATTCTCCTAAGGCAAAGTACGCAAGTTTTCCCCACATCCAGGGCACTATTTTCTATCTTGTATGCATGATTTTCTGGAAAAGTGTCAAGATTTAGAAGGAACTGATAAGGGGATGACTTAGTTACACGGCTAACATTTCACTTGTAAAATATAACAAGTACATCAAACATACAAAAAAAAAGGAAAGGAAAACTGTCCATCATTAGGGTTATTGGTTGCTTTTTTGCTTGCACTTCCCTGTCTGTCATTTAGTCTGTCTGTTTTGTTCTTTTTTCCATTATCCTGCACATGCCTAGCAAGATCCACAGGCAGGTCACCTTCTGTCCCCTGTGGTGCGCCCGAGTGGAGGACCATGGCTCGCAGGCAGGGATGCTGTTCATTTTGGCAGTACTTAAAATAAGCAATAGCAATGCTGGAAAATTCCACTTGCATTTGATGTAGCTAGTGACCTGTTAGTTTTCTGTGTTTATATTTGTCTTCTGCCCTTAGGCAAAATCCTGCCCAAACTCCACAGTGCTCCCCATCAGAGTAGCTGAGGGGAACAGGAAGGGAGACTGTCCCTATGAGGAACCTGGGAGGTTGAAGAACTTGCTTATTCACATCAAATGTCTCAAGCAAACCACTGGTGCTCTCCAAGCCCCTGATCATAGGAATCTGACCCCATCACTGTGCTGAATTATTTATCTTGCTTATGAGTTCACTGTGAACTGACAATCCACCTATCATGACTGATCTAAAACTGGAAAATGGTCACGGACATTTTAAAAATAGTCTGTTTATCACACCATTATATATTGATTATCTTTTGGAAACACTCCAAGAGACATCACTCTGGAAGTCAATCTGTAATAAATATGACCTCAATTTATCCAGAACAGGTTGAATGAAGCCTTGTTACCAGACACCTAGCATTTCTTTTTCTATCCCAACCTGCACACATTTAAACAATATATAACTGCCTATATACTAATATTGCAGCCTCCTGGTAATTATGATTCATTAAACAGAATTTTAATGTGGCTTATTTCACATGAGTGCATTGATATTTAGAAAAATTCAGTTGCCATTTTCTAACTACTAAAATACTTCTAAAATCCTAAGGTTGAATCACTAAAGTGGACTGGTGTTTGCACTAATTTAACGCCAACCATTTACATGAGACCTGCCAGAAAGACAAAAAAGTGCTCTCAGGCAGTAATAAACAGACTGCGGAAAATTGAAGCTTAAACAAAAATATGTCTGAAGACACCGTGAAAGAAAAGATGCAGCTCTGCAGCCCTGCTTTGTCACTCAACCTCAGCGCCTGGTAGCAAACACATCACAGCAAAATTTACCTGACTGAAGCTTGGACATGGAAAACAGAGTTGGCTTTGGAACAAAGTTTCAGATCATTCAATGCTTCATCTAGGCTGTCAACCTCTGATTTTCATACAAAGGCAATTGATTGCTAATTATTGTGTAAATTAATTGCTTTTCATGGCTGATTGCCTCTGCTATTTACTGCTACAACGTGAAGGATTCGGGTTTTTCTATTTAATATTTTCACATACTCACAGCTTCCAGAAGCAGAGAGAATACATTTCATTTCATTTTCATCAGTCTACCTCACTGAAATTAACTATAGATATGAGTATCAGATATTTCTTGTGCAAATAGAATTACATTATACACCTGTTTCTTTATTGCTGCTCATGAATAAGGATGAAATGTCAGGCAGGGAAAGGTGGATACTCTGAAGGGGAAGGGAATAAAACTCTGCAATAACTTACTTCTGCAATAAATAATTTATAACAAATTATTACAGGACATCCATTTTAAGGACACAAAACTAGTTGCATAAAGTATTGTTACCTTATGGCAACTTAAGATCAAAAAGCTCTTCTCAATGTCCTCTTCTATGCCCAGAGTTTAGACTCCATGGATAACCCAGGTCTTTGGACCTCCCAAAAGGACATCTGAAGTGTGGGGCATGATGCTGAGAAAGAGGCAGGTTCTCAGTTCTGCTTTGATTCCCTTCTTGCCCACAAAAGTGACAGCGTCATCTGTTTTATACACTAGATCCAGGTATCAACGCTCTGCTGCTGGGAGAGTAGGAGGACATTGCTGTGATGTGCAAAGCCCTAATGCAGCTGTGTTGGCAGGTGCAGTTCCATCATCACTGCATGCTGCTTTACATCTAGAAAAGAGTCAATCCTTTAAAAATATCTCATATGTAACAATGCATGTTCTCCTTTGCCCAAACTCTAGCCCAACACAAGCAAGTAGCACACTCAGAAGCAGGAAGTTCTGTTTACAGCTTCCTGAGCTCTGAGCAAAAATGAGAGCAAAAATGAGAGCAGCACCAGCGGAGGAGCAGCAGCCTCCTCTTCCATCACATGTTCTGCATCATCTCTTCTATTACAGGAGAGTGAAAGACGGGAATATTCTGTGGAAGAGGCCACTATGTAGATGGAAATGACCCTAATATGAAGAATTTTCCATGAGGATTCCCACTTGCATTCCACATTCACAACATACTATATTGTATCAAGCAAAGACAGTTGCTGGAGTGGAGTATCCAGCCCACTATATTTAAAAAATATTGGTAAATTGAAAATGGATCATGCCACTTCTTTTCACTCCT
Organism: Piaya cayana; assembly: GCA_013389865.1. NCBI lineage: Eukaryota > Metazoa > Chordata > Aves > Cuculiformes > Coccyzidae > Piaya > Piaya cayana. Next base: position 177,264 of record WAAB01008939.1, read on the forward strand.
TCCTCCTCCTATCCCCCCACACACTGTGAATATATTTTGGAAGAAAAGAATACACCCACTACTTGAACAGATTTTCTGTTTTTCACACATTACACATGAAAGGAGGAAATAATACTATATTATTTCAGGAAATCTGAAGTGTTCCATACCTACAGAAAACTGCAAGAATTTTAGTAATGCAAAAACTTCGACAGGAGGTAGCCTTTCCTTTAGAAGCAGAAACTTAAGTGCAGCAATTGCTGAGAACTGCTCTGAATAATTAATGATGTTTTTTGAGGCAATGACTTATGCCTGAATTCCTAAAGGAAATAGTCTACTTAAACTGGTTTTATTAAAGTGGCTCCCAAGGAAAACCCAGACGTTGTTTAATGAAGCAATCTGACCAATTTGTGATGCATTTTGCTTATCTAGTTCTTCATGCGCTATTCAAACCCATATAGCACATAATTAAATCAAGGTTAGCTAAAATATTTCATGTGTAACATTACTATACATTTGCCTAATTAGCAATTACAACCCACTGTTGCTACAGACATTTGCTGAATAATACCTCTGTACCGCTACAGAAAGTAATAACACAAAAATCCCACTATAGTTAGGTGCTTAACAGGCACTATGAGTAAATAAAAAAGAGTCACAACTTCAAAGGAAGCAGAGCTTTAATTTACAGTGCAGAAATTAGCTATGTAATTAATAAGATTTATAACAAAGTGAAGGGGAGAAGCTGCTGAAATCATAGAATTGTGTAGCTTTCGGAAAAGCAAACAAACCCCAAACCAAAGCCAAATATTGTCTAAAACACTTCATTGATGCACTGCGCTTCAGATCTGTGATCCACCTCTTTCCCTCACTGCCAGCTTCCTGTTAAACAGGACGAAAGGTTTCACACCAATTCCACACTTCAGAACAAAAATTCAGGGAGTTTATATTTTCCTATAATGTAAGAAAAAAGTAGTAATAGGTTCAGATAAAAGCACATATTAAGATTATGTCTCATTAAAAAAAAACTCTTGTGCTTCAAAGGTGCTAACTCTATTAGAGGTAAGACTGAGAATGGCACATAAAACTTTCAACAAAACAGCTGTGAGCAGAAGAGCCCCTATACTGCAGAAACCACATTTCTTGCCACACAGCAGTCAAGTCAAATGGCAAAAGACTTTTCTGAAATGCACGGATTTTATATGACAAGACAATATTAGAGAGGGTACTTGGTGCGCCTCATGTTGAAAAGCTTTCTAAGCAGGTAAGTGTGAAACATCTCCATGTTCAAAGGATGCACCTGTAACACTCAGTGCAAGTAACTGCTTTTTTTTTTTTTTTTTCAATGAGCACCTGGTATGGTAACAGCTCAGGGCACCCATTTCCCACAAACTGCTTCTCTAATATCTTGTCTCCCAGTGCAGCCATGTGCTACAGATACTGGATTTTAGTCTCAGAGGCACAGCAGAGAAGACTGCAGACCTGTCGCTGAGCTTGAGCACACATGTGATGCTCACCACCATTTCCTGCTTCCCACCTGGCTGCTGAGATTGATGCACCTGACTCTGCAGTGGACAAGTCTCAAGTGTGTCAGAGGGACTAGAATTTCTGGCTTCTAAACTACAGGAAGGAAATGCCTGACCTTTAAGAGAAGCCAAAAAAAACCACCTGCAAAACTTTTGAAGGAAATATGAATCCAATTCCATCAAATCTGACTTCTAAAAAGAAAAAGAAATAAAGATAGTTAAATATAAATTCAGATTTGTATAGGAATTACTGGAAACTCAAAGATTAAATAACTACATGAAAAGAAATCAGATAACTACTATTGAAAATCAGATACCAGACTGAATAAAATTATATTAATATTGACAAGTTAAGAAATTAAAGAAATTCAGTAATGCACAGGATGCCAGAATAAATTATATGCAACTTTTTTCAACATAAGTTCTTAGTAATTTCTGATATCTAGTGCTATTATATGTTAGTCATACCTTTGTAAATATCTTTATACATATGCATACAAATCCATAAAAATACTCATATTTCATATAAACCTGTCAGTAATTAATCTATTTTTTTCTTTGTGAAGGCTATAATTATTGTTTTCATAAGCAAAGCTTTTAAATTTCAATACAAATATATGATTCACAAGACGTACCTTAGTTTTTATTTCAAAGTTTTTATTACAAAGTTCTTTACCTAAACCATTAATCCTCTAATGGACAAAGCTCATCTTGATACTGCAAAGATGAGTGATGAAATTATTAGTGATGAATCCTTACGTGTTCAGTGCCATCCAGGTCAAATTTAGCCAGAGACTGACCCTAATCCTAAATCAGATTTTCTAGCTAGCCTCTTTTCTGCCAGCACAGGAAAGCTACAGATGGCAGAATAGATGAGCATGACAATACCAAGAAGGAACATTGATTTTTAAAGACAACTAAAAAATAACTTCCTCATACAGATTTATGACTAAATTTCTGTTAGACAGAGTAAATATAAAATAAGATTTTTTAAAAAAAAAGGTGCTTGGTGTGGAATATTTCTGAAAATAGTGTTTCCATTGAAACCAACTCTGAGATCAGACAGAATTGAAGACTAGAACAGGGACAATGTTGAGGGAAGTGGTGTAGGCAAGGGGACTTCCCACAAGTTCTGGTCTCCCTTTCCAGCATCAGCTACTCAGTCCCTCTGCTACATTCAATGCCATTTTTGATGGTACTTTGTTGGGGTTTTTTTCTTTCCTGAGGATCTGAGTATGAGTGAAAATCAATGTCTACAAGGCTGTTTCTATTTTGCAGTTAATGCTATTCCACTGTTTCCTTCATGTCACACTGGAAAAGTAAAAAGGCCTTGTAGCAGGAAAATATTATATGTATTCTCAGTATGGGTCCCTTCAAACTGCAACAGCAACAAATGTAGGAGTCAAGACCAACTGTCTAAACTACACCGATTTTGATAACATAACCTCTTATCTATTGGTACAAGCATTTTGTCCTTAGCATCTACCTTCATGATTTCACACAGTATTTACAGTTTATAGGAGTACAGCATAAAAACCTCATCACTTCTCATCCTAAGATGAACACAACATTTCATGGATTATGCAACTATTCTTGAATCCAGACATGCTGGAGTGTCACTGTCTGGATGTAAAAGCCTCAGTTACAGAAAATATTTTCAGTACCTTTGTGGAGTTTGGTGGAAAGGCTTTTACAGCACCATTTGGTCATCAGAACTTATAACCAGTAAAATGTCTGATCTAACTTCATCCAATGGCCATTGATCTTAATAGTATACAATATAGGAAAGACAACCAGTACTAACATACCTACAAATATATTATGTTAGCTACTTCTCAGTTTCTTATAGCAATTCATGCTAGAACAGAATTAAGATCTGTTCAGCTATAAAAATAAGTCAATAATACATCACTCTTTAGGTACTCTCAATTCAGCCACTTAGGAGAACCTCTTTCCCCAAGAAGAGTTCCATGAATGGTTTTCCAGTTTCTGTGCCTTGAGGGCTGGAAAGACAGTCAGATCACCAAAAACACACCTAAGAAATATATATATGCACACACACACGTATATATACACACAGATAGCATGATTATAATTTTTGTGAGCTTTGCAGGCTGACACCAGAGAAGGCAATTTAATTAATTTTTAAGCCCTGGGAGATGTAAATTTATTTGGCCACTGCTGGAGAATCTCCTTGCAATGGGGAAGTCCTGTTTTCCAAATCTGGGGGCATTTTCTGCTAAAAATCAGCTCAGCAGTAAAGCCCAGAAAAATATGACACTTATACTGAGAAAAGGTAAACCCTTCCGTGACTGTGCTCCACTGCTGAACAACTGCTGTTTTCGCTATTGGTGTGAAGAACTGCTAGGAAAAATTGGTTCCAAGAGTCCTTTTCTCAAGGGAAATAAAAAGTCTTTCCTTTGGGAAGACTCCCCTCCCTTTAAGATGAGTGTGTGGCTCTTACCCTATCCCAGGGGTGGCTTTGTCTGGTGGACAGGCAGACTAAGGCTGAAGTAAAGGAGCTCAGTCTATAAAGAACATCCATACGGCAGAAAGCCCTATGAGAGACAGTGGTGCTGAGCAACCAATACAACTAGTGGACTAAGATGGCACATTATGTCACAAGGACTGGCAGCTTAGGTGCAGGGCCCCAGCATTCAGCAGCAAAATAGAGACAAACAAAACCTGGAGTGGCCTCAGACCCTCAAGAATTTAACCACCTTTCCCAGGGTAACGACTGGTCCACCAGACAAGCTTCTCGGAGGTGGATAATGAACAGGGAGCAAAGCAAATAGAACGAGAAGAAAACCTCTGAGTTTCTGTCTTGTATGATTTGGGTGGGTACAATTAGTACTTGAACTTCTTACAGACTCACAGCAGGAGATGCATTTTCTTCTGAAAGGGGAGCCCAGAATGATGGTGTCAAGAAAGAGTTCACAACAGGATCAGGTCTGACATACAGGCCAGCAGTAGTGGGCATCAGAAAGACAACAGCAGCAGCAAAGAAGCAGAGGGACCTAGAGGTAAGGTTGAACGGAAATGCCAGGATGAAGCTTGGCATTGGGAAGATGTTCCAAGTAGTCAGGGATTTGGGACTGAGAGAGAAAATAGGGACTAGAAAATCCTGGGAGAGATCTATAGAGATGTCTGGGAGTATGTCTGGCTCAACTGAAAGCATATTTGTGGTAGACTAAGAACTATGAATACTCTTGTGTTAAGATCAACGAGGAACTACAGAATGGGTGGAAGCGTTGGGAGGCTCTGGGGCTGGTGTGGGAACCTCTGAACTTTCTACAGGGGCTGGGCAGGGGCAGGCACGGGTACAGAACGTACTCCAGGAAAGGACATTAGGGAATCTCATCTGAGCTTAAATACAGCAAATATACTTTCTTCTGCTACTCCAGCTTGGGGAAAACGATGCACTGAGGACTCTCTCTACTTCTCTGTAGAGATGTACTCTTTTTGGTTTTTTCTTTGTGCATACTTACGGATCCTTTTCTGTCTGAGTTGTGAATGATTACCTGCTCTGAAAATTAACACCCTTCCTCAAGAGCACCCCTAATCAGGGACTTTTGAAAACATTAGCTCCACATTAGCCTTCCAAAACTGACAAAGGGACTGCGGCCAGAGGATATCAATCAACCTGAGGTAAATTGTTATTAGGAATACTGTATGACAGAATAAGATTTAGAGTGAGAAAAGCACATTCCTCAGGCATCAGTTAAAAAACCCTAACAGTTAAATAATATGCTTTTCACTGCATGCAACAAAATTAATTCATCCTGCAACTAGGGCAGCTTGTGTTGAACTGAAGCAATCACAGCTGACCTTCCTCAGTCACTCTGACAAGTCTGTATTGGTTGTCCTCATTACATAAAGGCAATCAATCAGAAACGAGAACAACGGCCGTATGAGGGTTCATAAAGTTGAATGCAAATCTTCCATGCCACTCAGTCAGGGACAAGTCATTTCCAGAGATACAGACACAAGTCTGTATCAAAGTCAACATTTTATTTTTTCCGAGTAGTGTCTGTGCCCAAGAAGGCAGCTTGCTGATACCCTCAGGAGGGATGATAGCCAGAAGGCTACTCACATTTCCCTGTTTGATGCAACTCCTTCCTCTTCTCTCTTCTGTGTGATGCAGAAGAGGAAAGATATTTATAGACGGAGATATTGTGAATTATTTTTCTCAGTATTCCAGTATTACTTTGTGCCAAAAAAAACCCCAACCTAATTTAAATACAAATTCCATTCAGCAAGTTCCTCATTACTAATCAGGATTATCGGGGAGAGACTCAGAGCAAGGACCTTTCCACATTCTGTCCTGCAGAACCTCATCCTATATGATAGGACAGGTTGTCTCCACATCACTGATTTCTAATTCAAAGCATAGAGAGTACCACTGTCACACAATTGAAACAAGCTAATACCTTCCATTTTCAAGGGAGATATGAAGCAGAGAAACAATTATCAAAGAAGAAATGAGATCCTGCGTGCTTAAGTCATACAGGTCTGCTAGAGGTCACCAGAACTGTAGTTTTTCATATATCTTCAGAAAAAGAAATATGAGGTCTTGTTCAAAACAGTAATGGGCTGCTGTGTATCATGTTTAGAACTCCAGATGCCTGTTAGAAAAGTCGATCACTGATAGCCAGGGATCCTGTTGATATACATGAAAAACAACTGTTCCTAATAAACTTAGTTATCCTGACACCATCAAGCTTACTTTTGGTCATTGCTCGATCAATGCTTCCTCCTTCTGCAACCCTACACATCCCCTTCCCCAAATAAAAACCACACGATCCAAAACCCAACTGGCCCTCATCAAACATCTCATTACTTAAAATGTCATTTTATTGTTGTCTTTTTTTTTCTACCAACCCCACATACAAACTTAAATCAAGATCTAAGTGCTGCTTTAGCTCCTGATTTAGTAGAAGTCCTCAATATATGAATACACACAGTGTCCATCCTGCATCCCCTTTCATGGGATTTTCTCTTCTAGCTATACTTTCAAAGTGAAAATAGTTTTCAGAGATTAAAACACTACAAACTAAATTTTTCCCATGATTAACAAAACATAGAATAGTCCTTAATAATCTACTGTTCTTTCCTCTGAGCTTATCTTCACCTGAGAGACATTAAAAAAGGTTGACTGCATTTGATAATTTTGCCTGCACTGGCCATATTGCTTAACTAAGGTACTTCACTAGGTACACCTGGAATCCATCTAAGCAATTCAAATACCACCACAGAACACTCCCAGACTTCTCACACAGCACACTGCATCTGTTAGCTTCTTGATTCTCCTCCACTATCACAGACATATATACTTACATATCAGAGTTTCTCATTTCTCCATGGTAATCCAGGAGCAAGTACAACTAGTTGCAGAAACATTAGTCTTATTTTCACTCTCAAATGATGATAAACAATTTGATGCAAAAAACATTTTGCATATATAAAAATGCACCAATATTGTATTTGGATCTGAAAGCCAAACAAGCCCTATGACATTTAAAACTTAGCACCCAAGTAAAGTACTATGTTTCACAGTAAGAAAAAAAACCAAAACCTTGTACCCTGAAGACATTAGAAACCTCTAACCGCCTTTTAGCTTCCATGGAAAACACACAGTGCTGATCTGTTTAATTCTGCCCAAGTGTTCTTATGCAAAGCAATTCCAAAATGTACAAAAAACCCCATCAAGTGTATTGGAGGGTCACAAGTTACTCCACAATTGAGGAACTCCAAGAGCTAATACTGACATGAAGTCCTCCACTTTGGACTTCAAAATTATGCCTCATACAATGCTGTCAGGCAACTTCTATTTACACACTGTAACTGCAAATGTAATTTGAGTATCCACAAACACATTTCTATAGAGTCAAGGAAAGGGCAATAACATTATCTAGACCTAACAGTTCCTCAGCAAGGAAGATCCATGCACTTGGAAGGAAAAGTGAGTAGGGTAATATTAATAAGCTAGTTTGAATTACTAATGAGAGGTACATATTTTCGCCAAATTAAGATTTGGCAAGTCAATCCATAGTGTCCAGTATTTTGATGATAAAAATTTCAAGTGCTTCATTTTGTGAAGAAGCAACATCATTGTCTGAGCAAAATCTTTTCAGAGATATGTCATTTATGTTCACAGTCTCATAGATAACTTATCTCACCACTATTCCCGAATGTGGGGTGGTGGGGGAAAGAGGAAGTGATATGTTGTGCAATGCAGGACTCTTAGCCAAGCAAAAATAAAATACATTTGACAACTAACTGCATGGAGATACTGCTGCTACTGTCAAATCTATCTTTAAATACGTGTTTAAATAAGGAATTTAGAGTCCGTTTCAGATGCTCACTAAATCCCACTAGACTATTATTTGCTAGGAGCACTCAAACTCATACACAAGGAACAGAAGCAGGTATATTACACTGAATTACAACACACATCCTTAAACCAGTTCTTAACATGTATCTGGTCACTGCACCAGCATTGTTCTCAGGAAAGATACAAATCACAGCAAAGCCTCACAGTACAGATGATACACAAGCACATTCTCATAGTCTTTTTCAAAAGGTCCGACAGACAGTGTATACTAGTGAACAATTCTAGGCAGAAGTGTACAGCTGCAAAGGTAAAAAAGTAAAGAAAGGGAAAGGCACATTTTAAAATTATAGCTTCAGAGGTGATGCTGATGTTGTTTGACTAATATCTAGATTTCTGCTGCACTAAAGGTTTTCAGAAGGCTGAAAGAAAGTACATACTTTGATACAGTTGAAATAATGCCATTTAAGAAACATAGAAAACTATAGTCCATACTTTAAATATGGTCATGTATTTGAGTTCAAAGCAGAGATTTTTTAACAGCTTCTACTTCTTAAAGAAAGGGGGAAAAGAATGGCAATTATGTGATTTAGTTTATTTTAAGAATTCTGGTCTTAAAGACTGTAGACACTTTAAATCAATGTTGGAAAGAAAGACTTTGAAAGTAGTTTCACAGTAGGAATAGAACTATTTTAAGTAACATCAGGTAACTTTAATTAAACTCCACTTGACCTTTTAAACTTCAAGACAAAGAAAAAGGCCAAGCCTCCCAACTCTTAAGTTTGCACACAAAGCAGTTTTCTTTAAGCTTTATGCAGCAGCTGGCCATCTGCTTAACTCCTCTCATTTAGCTGACACTAATTTCTAATCTGGATTTTTCTTCTTCATGAAGATTTCATTAAAAATAATTCTCGGAAGAACTTCCAATTAAAGTCAGAACATAAAAATAAAAGATAAAAATTATACACAATGATAGACATGTGCTACTTTGTATGTTTTAAAATCTCCAGGATATGGATACGGTTAGAGCCTATAGTGATTTTTACCTATCCCTCCCCTGTCCCAGCCTCAGCTGAAGGATAACAGTTTTCCTCCATTCTGATTTGAACAGCTGAGCATTAACTGCATCAGGCAAAGGGATGTGGGAGTGCACAACAAGTAATTTAGATTGATGCTGGAAAGATAATACTTCGGTTGCAAGGATAATTCTGCTCTCTCTCTGATCAGAACAGGCTTTCAGAGAGAAAACTCTTGATTCTCCACCTTCTTGGCTGTGTTCTTGTAGTGTGTGCTTTTCTGCACCTGTGGACTGTGGCAGCGGGTCCACCTGGGTCATTAGATCTTTCCTTTAAGAGTCTGGGATCAGTATTGAAAGGAGTGGAGATACAGTCTTCATGAAACCAAGCTATTGTTTCATCTTAACAGCAAGAATACAAACCAACAAGCAGCTTCTGCATATACCTCTCATCCCGAAGTAGAACACTGGAAAGATATATAAGCCTGGTGCATACACAATATGAATATATGGTGATGTATGAACAGGTGATCGATCACCTGAAGAACTTGAAGCCCTTCGAAAATTGTCATACATAGGTTAGAATCAAAGCTAACATATTTTTGTTAAAAGTGTGTCTTCCCAAGAGCTTTACAAGAAAATACAGGAAGAGATCAGAAAATGAGGCAGGACAGGAGGAGCTAGACAAAATATTTTTTTGAAAACTGATAGTCTGAAAAGCTGTTGAAAGATGTGGGGAAGAGGCATGGATCTGCATGTAATTTTTTTTTCCTTTTTCCATTCTGCATGTTCTTTCATTGTTCTGTGACTCTCCTCAGATTGTCTGGACCAGTTTAGCTGCTTTATTACAAGGCTAATTTTACTGGCCTACTTTCTTCTACAATCCTCACCAACAGTCTACAAAAAAAGCCATAAAAATATCCTGCATCATATATTTAGACAGCTACTGAAAATATGTATTTCTGTCAAAGAGGAGCAAAGAGTGAATGGTAAATAGAAGTTTAAAGATGATGCTCTGAAGGATATTTAAGTTGCCAGTATGTAATAGGACTAAAAACTAAAAAGTGGTGGTTTTATTCTTTTGTCTTCCCCTGTAGGAGCAGAACTCATTCACTGGATATCCGATTATAGAAATGGTTTACCTGTTGATACTGGACTGGCACTGGATATAGTTTTTATTCCTGTAATTAACTTCTCTGTTCTTGTTGGCTTCTTCTTTCTCTCTCCTACTGCTTTTACTATCTTCCAAATTTCATTAGAGTACAGCAGAATTTGGGTGTGTTCTACAGCAGTATTTTGATAAATGCAAATTAGAAACCAGCCCAAGTGCTTTTTCTTTTTTCTGGCCTCATATTCTTCCTTTAGATGAAATGATACTAGAAGTAAATATTGATACATTTGGCTGCCACTCCTCTATCAGTGAAATTCTTAAATTTTATTTTTTTAAATACTGAAACAGACATTTTTTCCATGTGTGTTTTGTCCACAGTAGAGAACTTTTACTGTTCCCTGCAGCCAGATTCAGATCTGCTCTCTTCTGTAGGCAGATCTGTTTAGGTACATCTTTTCCCCAACCCCACATTGTCATTATCAACCTGCAGTCCCCTTTTGGAAAAGGTGTATGTGATATATTGTCTTTGCTGAATTACCAGGTGAATTATTTTAAGAAAGATGAGTCACAAAAGACAAAGTGCGGGGGAAAAAAATCAGATATAAAGTACAATAGCTTATATAATTACAATGGCCAGGATTTTCAAGAGAGTTAGCTGATTCCTGTGGGTTCTCTGTAAATTCCAAGCAACACATCGACTTATTGTTACTCGTACTTTTACTGCTCCAAATCTGCTGGCTTCCATTATCTTTCATATCTTTGAAAAATGCTTTGTAGGAAAATGGACCATGCTATCATCTTCCTCTGCTGAAATCCTAATAAGTAAACCCAAATATATTTTACAAATATTTGCCTGTCCATCAACCCACAAATGAAATTTAGAAAGTGTTTTACACATACATATTTAATTCAAACCACCAGAGTAAGTGATTCCTCATAATAGCTTCCAATGTAAAGGCTTAAACTACATTAATTTCCTCAATTTAATGCAGTATGATGAAAAACTGATTGGTTTATTTAATAATATACCTATTGCCCTCCTTCATCCAGGGAACAGCTAATATTTATGACCACTTTTACTGGAATGAGGACTTTATGGAATTAGCTAGTTTATGCAACTGTATATACAAAGCAAGGGCAGCCTTAGAAGAGCACAAACCATGCCTTTGATTCCAGTCATAAGACCCTTGCCAGCAAACACTTTCTATCAAGGCATTCTCCTGAGGCCATGCCAAAAGGGCAATCTGGATTCTGAGGTCTCTCTTCTGTGGGTCTCCTTGTTGTTTGCCTTTTCTCACACACAGTTGCATTAAGCTTTATTCATTCCCCTGAGTTTAGGCAAAACGTCTCAGACTGCTTTCCTCTGCGTGCATCCTGTAGTTAACGTTAGTGGTCCTTACTGATTTACTCAAGTGCTTTGTGAAGGACCTTCTTTGCTTGCCTTTACTCAAAATTAATGATAAGTTATAAACTAGTCTCAACAAGATTTTACCCTAACCTTCACTAAGCACACACTTTAAATCTTGGTATGGTTCCACTGCCAAGTATCATTGGACATCACTGCACTTCTAATTTGCATCTTGAGACATTAAAAAAAGTTAAGACCAACTGAAAGCTGACTCAAACCCTCAGCCAAATCTTCAGACAGATTTTGCTCACTTACTAAAAATTAATTGAAATTTTTGCATTCCTGAGATTTTAGCATGTTTCAATGGAAATGTGCTTTTTTTTGAGGGAAGGCGCTGTTCACTTCAGTTAATTAGAGGGGTTAACCCTATGTATTCTGAAGGAATAGCTGCAATTTACTTGCCTGGGAAAGGGCAATGAAGTTTGTCTTGCATTACAGTTGAATAAGATTTGCACACTGGAGACTGGGTCTTTGGGAGACTAACTCCTAGTACATCCCTGTTTGAGTTGTTTGGTAAGAAACCCTTAATATCTACTTGCACTGTGCTTTAGCTCCGGATTGAGCAGAGCAGGAACTTCTCATCTCTGAAATGTTCCAAACTGAACATTTTGAAGCAATTTGCAATAATTTGACATTCAAGGGGACAGCCTGTATGCATAAAGTTTCTTGTGTCTGAAGTATTTGCAAATATTGAGGGGTTTAATTTTAAAAGTCAGAAAGCATATGTTCTATAGGGTTTTTACTTTAAATGCATATGAATTCTGACTTTGAGTTAACCAAAAATTTGTTATTTATATATATAATTCTGGTCTTTGCATTATTTATTTAAAACTATACAACATTGATTTCTCTTTTCTAGTTCCCTGGCTACTGTGATAAATCTGAACAGACTTATTGTACTAAAAGCAAATTTTTCAAGAAGTTATAAAGAAAAGGTATTAAAATTTTGTAGCATGTGAAGTTAATTGGTAAAAGGCAACAATTTAAAAGTTATTCCTCCCTTTAAAAATAGAAACTGAAACACTATTCATGTAAACATTTATGCACATGATTAAATTTAAGCACGCCTACTCATCTGCTACATCTGCATAAGTGTCTGCAGGATATGGGCTTAATTCCCAGTTTCTTTTCAATTCACTCATATTTCCAATCCATACTTTGGAACAAAAATAACTAACTCCAGTCACTCACAGTGCACCACAATTCCAAATCACTCTATGAACAATTACACGACAATTAGGGACATAAATACCTCATGTAACATGGACCTAAACAGAGACTCCAGCTTGGGACCCAAAAAGCATGAACCACATTATTGCAAACACTTGCTGGAGTCATTAATCCTGTCTCTATACAGGATTGTGCAGCCCTTTGCTGATGATTTATAGCTTTTCAGACTCGAGCTAGTACAAGAACATGGCAACACACTGTGCTTTCTTCTATATATGCCTGAAAATACCTATCACAGTCTTGCAATAAAATGCTCAACTCCAACTCCTCATCCACAACCTTAACAAGACTGAAAAAATTTGTAAAATTCACATCCTTGTGCATTCAAAGCCTTCGGATTTAGTAAAAGCCATGTTGAGAAGTACCCTGTGTTATTTCACCAATAGCCTTTTTTCTCTTCTACTAAAGCAAAAAAAGGTTATCTTTTAAAGGTTATTTTCACATGTATCGAAGTTAATTTTCCAGGCTAAATGAAGAAAGCAATTACTTGTAAATCAAATGGTGGAAAAGAGCGTGATAGTATGTTATCCCACAAAGGAAACAGCAGGCACAATCTTGAAGCAATAATTTAAAATACGGATTTGATACATGGAAAGAAAATATACTGGAGAAACAGTTCTTATCTGCCTAATTTTGTATATTTGGGAATCAGAAATGTTCAGCACACCAAAATTTCATGAGGAGGGAGGGAAGAAGAGGGGGAGAGAAGGAGGCACAGCTCAGCAATGCTGACAAAGAATATCCCTAGTCTGTCTAAGTAAACTGCTAAAAATCACTACTAAACCCAATATTTTTAAAAAGTAGGTATGTTAAGTAAATACAATGAGTCAAATTCTGTCATCAGTTCTGATGGGGTACCTCCCATTAACCATATTCATATACGAGATCAGAAGAGATACATTTTTTCCATGACCTCATACTATTTTTCAATACTATGTAGGAGATAAAGAATTCCAATGACATAAGAGGAAACTGAAGGCACTTCTCTCTCGACTTTTATGAACGTGATTGTCCAGTAGTTCACAGTTGGCTTTTGTTGTTTTTTCTTACTGCTCTTTCACACATGAAAGATCCGAATTTCCTTCCCTCCCCCCTCCAATAATTTGGCTCCTGATGCTGAAGATAATCTCATTCATCGTCTGGAAGCTCTCATGACCATTTCATTAAAGAGCCACTAACAAAGGATGAAAAACAAGTCCAAATTTGTAAGCAATTGCTGCCATCTTAAATGTGCTTCTAGCAACCAGTATAAACCTTCAAAGGCCTTATTTCATTTGCAAGCCCAGACAGCAGTCACAAAGAACAAAAGTGTTATGACAGAGGTCACTATCAGCATATGACATGCCTTCAAAAGAGGACTGTTAATGAGCTGCTGTCTGTCCTGGAACCTCCAAAATAAAACTGCAGTACCTTTGAGCTCTCAGGGAGAATTAAAAAAAAAAAAAAAGAGAGAACCAGAAAACTCCCAGATGTTTATGGGCAGCTGCCTCAAGGTGTGAAGTGTTCTGTTTGTAGTTTTCACACAGCTTATCATAAGCAGCTGCTTTTTCATCCGACCATGGGGAGGGGGCGCAGTGACAGCATGAGAGAAGGAAAGAAGAAAAATATGAAAAATGGAGTAAACCATGCTAAAACAGTTTTAATGCTTGCAAGAGAGCTTTTTCTGATGTAGCTGCAGTGTATTTCTGAGGGTCAATATAAAATCCACCTTTCCAAATACAGAAATGATAACATTTAGGGGGAAAAGCAAGACTGCACCCTGAAGAAATCAAGGCTACAAAATTGACTGGTGAGATAATAAGCAAAAGAATGCTTGATTCTGCTGTTCATAAACAGAAAGAGTCATTTCCAAAGCTGTGGACCCATCAGTTTTCCTTCCCACACCAAATTCCTACAAGAATTGAAGGAAATGGTTGCTGTTGATAAGGTTTGGGTAAACCTCTGGAAACAACTGATGTGAGCTAAGGCAACTTGTGGCAGTTGAACGTCCTCCTCCTCCTCCGATGGATATTCTTGTCAATTCAAACTGTCCTAACATTCACCCATTCTAGAAATCGAGGAGAGCTCAAGCAACAGTTCCACCTCACTGCTGTAGTTGGCACAGTTCTTCAGTGCCCTTTGCATGCCAGACAATATCCTTGCAAGGCAGAGAAAAAGCCTCCAATAACTTTATTTTTCTAAACCGCATGTATATTTGAGTATTAGAAGAGCTCCTGTGACAGTAATTCATTGATTTATGTAACATTTAACAGGCAAGACACAGGCTGCCTCCTCTCCATTTTTCATTGGCCACGCTGGTTTTTGGGTTAGCACACAAGATGCAGGCTGATAGCCTGAGCACATGCAGGTCAGTTTGCACATTTGTACTAGGTCTCCTGTGTGCTGCATTCACTAAAGATGCTGGGTTGAGCATCCAATATCTGCACACACAGCAACAGTTTGTCAGTTTGTCTGAGGTCATCTTTTCCTTTTTTCTACTTTTTAAACAGATTGATAGCAATTCCAGCTGTAAAAGGCAGCTTTACAAAAATGGGAGTGAGAGACTATACAAAGAAAGGAATGAAGAATGGAAAGGAAATAGCAAAAGTAGGAATCTCCTGCACTTTCCATCATTTTCTACATTCCAAACCACTCCTTCAAAGAACAATAGGCATAGCTGCCTAAAGGTTATTCTTTCCTTGAAAACTAAAGTTCTCTGACTGTCTGCTCCAAAGACTGCTGCCCTTTTCACATTTCCCAAGTGATGTATTGAAATATGTCATACTCTCATGGCAGTTTTGGACTGTGCTACTACTCATATGTCTATTGGAACCAACGCACTGGGAAGCAGTCAGATGTGACATGTCACTCAGAAAAGTCAGTTTACAAAAGTTTCTTCTTGCTTGCATTTCTTCAAAAAAGAACAAGAGGAAAAAAGAAAAAAAATGGGCCTTATTATTGCTGAACAGACCAAAAATGCCTATTTATCACACAAATCCCAGTATTCAATGAATTATGACAATGCTTACTGAGTAAGGATCTGTTTCTAGAAAGACAAGAAAGCAAGTAGAGGCTTGTGGGTAGTATCTGACCATTTCAGAACTCAGATGTCCCCAAACATATTTTAAAGTTAGTTAATCAGATTTTTAATATTTGCAGTCACACATAAATCTTTAAGGCAAGTGGAGAATTATTTTATCTACTAAGGGAATCGGTCAGTAGGAATTACTGCAATTATTTTCAGTGTAATTTTTGCCACTAGATCTAGGAATTTATTACTTTTCGTTAGGGTGGAAGGCATAAAGTAGCCCATGAGTTGCATTCCTTCTTAGTGATCACCTACAGGAACCCCACGGTTGCATGTAAATGCGGAGATCACAGCAAAGCACACAAGAACCAGATGTAAAGTACTCCTGGATGAAAAAGCTGAGCTGTAAAAGACATTGCCAGAAGGAATGAGGTCAAGTAGAATAAGACCATCTCTAAGGCATACTGTAAGACTCTGACAGTTTTTTTTTCATCACAGTTTATACCCTCTCCCCAGAAATGCCTCACTACCTAAGGGTAACAGAAGAAAGGAAGGCTCCAGACACACTTCATCATGAAGGCTTAATTCACCGGCCAAGTTCTTAGTGGCACAATTTTGACATGCTGCACAAACCCCCTTGAACAATTAGAGAAAGAGGAAGGAACGCTGGGATCTGACACCAATATGTAAATGCCTTTTGTTAATGTCTCTTCTGCTTTAAGAATTCAATCACATTTACATTCAGGTTACTGGTTTATCATCAGAAACACCTCTTCAGCTCCAGTTTTGTACTACCCTGACCAAAAAGGATTTCAGGAGTATTAAGGCCATCCTGTGTGCCTGCTGAAATCTGGGATGCATTGGTCAAGGAGAGTTCTGGAAGCTTCCCGCCATGTTGGCCCTCAGTTGCATGACATGATGTCAATCTGTGAGTAGTCATGGCTAGGGATAGGATTTGAGGCAGAGAGAGAGACAGGTAACGCATGGTATCTTTTCAGCATCATGACATAAATAGATTTATGAGCAGAATTGATGAGGACAGCCTGCTACCTTCTATCTGCTTGTGTCCTTACAACAATTTCTCAAATTTCTCAAATCCCTTTCCTTCTCCATTGCCCCATCTCACTGGTGGTCATGGTATGAATGATAAAAAGCTTGCATGTCATACAGGCAGCTCTCCTGGCTCAATACTCCATGCCTCCATGTAAGATGGACCTAATGGAAAAGAGAAGTAGACAGTGGTGAACGTATAGAGGACCATGCAGAGGGTAGCCAGGGAACAAAAATGAGACAAAGCAGAAAACACAGCCCAAGGTCAAGAAAAAAACGTGAAGTAGTAGGTAGTTGTGAGAAGCAAGAGCTACAGGATGTGTAGACCAAGTATCTTTTTCCTGCTGAGCGCCAGCAAGTGTTATTTAAGAGGAAGCTCATTCAATTCCCTGAAATATTCAAATTTTTTGCGAAGAGCCAGTCACAACTAAAACACATAGTACTGTATTATTCGTAAGCATTTTAGCAGCCTTTGCCTGTACTTGCCTAGTTATTGTGATTTGTATGACAAATGCAATGGCATATCATCTGCATTCTTTTCCTACTATGCAGTAAGCTGTGCCATTAATAATAAGCATGTAAATAGCACTACAAGGTCACACATTGCTTTTCATAGTAAAACACATTTCCTATCTCCCACCCACTCACCCAATAGCATAACTGCAGTTCAAAACATATATCCCAACATGGGTTATATCAAATTCTATAACATGATGGGGAAATAGACTTTTTACCCTTCTTATAAATTGCATTTGACTCGTGCCCATGGTTCCATACCTTCACTGCCCTGCTTGGATTCTTCAAATCCTTCCAGCAGGGCTAGGGGAAACTGACTTTCAGCTCCTGTGTGCCCTCCAGAGCAGTTTCCCTCACACGCTCCTTAAGAATGGCCAGTTACAACACACCCATAGATCTGCAGTGGTAGGAAAAGACCAAAGACTCCAGCTGGAGACACTGGCA
This sequence comes from Piaya cayana, assembly GCA_013389865.1. Taxonomy (NCBI): domain Eukaryota; kingdom Metazoa; phylum Chordata; class Aves; order Cuculiformes; family Coccyzidae; genus Piaya; species Piaya cayana. The sequence continues at coordinate 194,881 of WAAB01008939.1, forward strand.
TAGAGGTTGTGAGCCTTAACCATGTTCAGTGCAAGGAGCAAAAATACACATGGAATTAGCATAAATTGTTTTAACAGAGGTCAGTACAGGAAACAATTAAGAAGGTGGAATCCTACTTTCTGTCTTGAGGTGAGTATAGATATTCACCTCCACATTACTCTATTTTAGAAGATGAGCGTGGATCAACTCATTTATTTTTAAGATAAACTTATTCATGCCCGTTAAGACTTGCAGCCTTTTAATCAGGCACCATAACCAGAAACCACCATAGTTGTTGCAAGCATAACATGAAGTTCCATTAATTTCTGCTTGCTGGAGCTCAATTATCCTTCAGGTTTGCTAGATAAAATTCTGAGCTGTGTACAGATTACCATGGAAATTTAAAACAAACTGATCTGCTCCTCATGGGGAAAATATATTTCTATTCTACATCAACTATTCTCTGAAAACAAAATGAGGAAGAAATGATATTCTAACCTCAGGAGACATTTTTACTAAGCTAAATCTACTGAAACTATTTCTGCCTCAAACTAGTTCTGCCTCCTGCTGCTACTTAATGTTAATGAACAGTTTGTGGGCAACACCATCACTCCCCTACTCCCCCTAAAAGTTGTAGCAGCAGTTTCATTGTTTAGATATCTATAGGCTAGAGGTTATTTTTACTACATCCTGTCAACAGTGAGAGGACAGAATTGCCAGGAAGAGGATGCACTAGGCTTTTACATTAAGTGGTGGTAAAACTAGTGCCTAAGATAGCCTAAAGAGCTTGACATTCACTTGCTGGCACTAGTGTGCTGTGAGTTACTGACTTGTTTTTCCACATTAGTGCTTAGTTCGCATAACACAATAGATCCCATGATCTTACAGACTTAGAGCTCAAAGGAAAAGAATCACAGGTTGCTAAAAGTACTGGAGAAGGTTTAAAAAAACCCAGCCCACGCTGCTTATGGCAGTGAGCTCACAGGCCAGCAGCCCTGAATCACTTGCCTTGGCAGCCAAATGAACAACTGCACTGTAACATGTTATGCCAACAGAAAATTCATCGCCTGTGTACGCCTCGTGCTCATAGAAAATAACTCATTCTTCTGACTTGAAGCTGGAAACGTTACTCAGTATGATGGTTCAACTTACTGTCAGATGTTTACTGACTTGCATCCAACTGGAAACACGCAGTTATTATGAGCACAGGACTGGGAGCATATATTTGTAGGTTGCTATTTTGTATAGCTTGCAGTACTACACAGACACGACAGCAAGGAAAAACTTTCCTTCAAACGAAAACTTGATCTAAGAGGCCATCACATTTGTCTGAGCCTCAGTAAAGACCTCAAAGTGAATGTATTACAGCTAAGCCCTAAGCATTAGCTTTCATTGTACTATAAAGTATTGCTTTTATATCCTATGTTAAATGGAGCCTCATCTCAGGAAATATCTTTGCCTTAGGTCCTGAAAATGTACATTATAATTTTAAATTCAAGACTTAAATTTTATGTTGAAGAACTTGCTTAAACGTATCATCAAATGAAGTGATATTGAAATATATTTTTAAAGTCACTAGAACAGGTCTTGGAAGGAACAGCATTACTTTTCAGAGATATAGTGCTAATTTTAGTAAATGAAATAATTATTTAAGAGTGAAGTAAGGGACTTCTTTTTGTACATGTTTTTAACCCTTTGTACTGATAGAACCAAACAAATATTTTTCTCCCTATTCCCATATACTCTATGGAAGTTAACACAGCATTTTGTGAGAAGCTGGTATGGACCTTCTTTTTAACTCAAAGCTAATAAGATTGGCAAATGTGCATTTAAGTCTCTGGGCCCATTTTTTTCCCAATAAAATTAAGATGGTGGACTCTGACTGTAAAGAAAAAGATACCAAAATCTATTGGCTTGGATTCACTGTCCAAACTTAAGGGAATGCAAAGTATGTAAACCAAGTAAAAAGTCCAGTGTGAGTGAGATTTTAAGAATTCTTAGTATTTTTGTATTACAAAATAATAAAAACATAATCTAGAAAAAAACCCACACATAATAACCTAGTAATATCATGCTAGTGACATTCTCTGGATCATGACTGTAGCCCCATGGACGTGCCGTGGATGTTGTGAAGGGCCAGTTCTCCTTTTAAAAAAGAGTTCTTAAAATCTTAAATGACAGATTGCCGTTGACAATTTACAGAATGTACTACAAAACAGCAAAATCTAACTTGGAATAGATGTTATTGAAAATGGGAAATGAAGTGTCCTGGCCTCACTTATTTATTTGTGAATGTGAAAAGGAAACATTGCCTGGTACACAGATGTGATTTTGACCAGCCACAGTTCTGTTAGGTTTGTTTCCATCTTTTAGGGAGATGTTTTATTGCATTCCCCTGTAATACTGTGGGTGCAAGCTGCTTGTTCTTTGCTGAAGTTTTTTAGGTCAGAAAAAGTGGAAGCCTGTGGATTATCTATCACTCACAGGATTTCCAGCCAAAACCTGGAAACACCAGAGGATATTGGCTTTCCTCAGATCAAACTCTACATCTAGAGCAGGAGGAGTTACCAGTTGTCATTTACCATAGCGCACCTGGGGAGAGGAGGGAGAGTAAGATTTGCTGAGTACAAAATCAGCTGGCAAAAACAGCTGCTGAAACAGTCAAACCAGGTTTTTTTTTCCAGACATCCAGCACTCTGTTTCTGACCAGAGTTTCTCAGTCTCATGTTGACTGCTTGTTCACTCCAACCCTCTTCACGTCCTTGTTTATCTACCTTTTACTTCACTATTCCTCCTTTTCTCTTCTCTGTGACATTCTGCCCTACTCCCTTCTCTCATTTTAGATTTAGTTCTAAATGAGCCTTCCTCTCTTCCAGAGGCACTCCATTTTCACCAGTCTGTGTTTTGCTGAACTTCCTTTCTCTGCTATAGCTCATCAACTCCAGCCCCCACCATCACATCCACTGTGACTACCGACAAAGTCCTCAGAGCATTTTCTGTCTTCGCAATAAAAGCGCCTAACACAGCCATGTTCTTTCTTATTTAACTGGTCTGTACCAGCATGAAATAGCCATAGTCATAGTAAGGTCTCCTCAAACAAATCGAAAGCTCACCACTCCTCTTATATCTCTGGTGGGGCAAAATACCTAAAAAAAGAAAAGTATTTGTAATCTCTTAATCCTCCCCCTCATTCCAGCTTCTTCACAGGCACATCCAGGGCTCAGGGCAAGGACCAAAGGAGTCAGGCTGTGGTGGCTACAGGTCCCCAGCTGGGGACAGGCTTGAAGGTATGTGAAATGAGCTGTCTGGAGCACAGACAAGATAGGAGAAGCAGATGAGGGTCTGCATGTGTTCATGAATGTGTGTGCTGATAGGGTCAAGAGCCAAAACTGGGAAAAGCAGGCAGGGACCATGGAAGAACTGCACGCCATTATGTACGTATGTTTGGTAAAGAAATTGAAGGCTTAAACTCATCAGTACCCTATTGTCTGTTTGAATTATGATCTGACATAAATACATAACATTTAAAATTGCATGAGATACTATAAAACTTTAGAATAAGAGCTAATATGACAACAATGCAGAGCTCCATTAGCAATACACGACAATAACCTTTAGCTGGTGTACAGAAACAAGATTCTTGACCATATCTTTGACCACCTTCTTGTTAATTCATGGTTACTTGTCTAACATGGATTGGACCTATCTAAAAAGCACTTCCACTAAAGACTTTCAACATCAGAATTAATCCCAATTCATACTATGTCAGAAAACAATCAATATTGTATTTTAAATAAGGTCCTTGGAAAAAAAAAATCATGGAATAATTTGGAGTTACCAGCAGAGCCTCAGCTCTAAAGGGTGAGCAATGTATTTCTGTTTGATACTGGATGGGTACAGCACTCTGCAGCCTTCCCGGCACTGGTCCTCCTGCCAGGACACCTTGGTTTTATTTGAGTTAGGAGCATGATTTGTGGTCTTTTATTACCATGCTACAATCAGTCTAATCTTTTCAAACAGTAAAATACTTACTCTGACAGTCTGAAATCAGGAAATAAAACCAAAACCGTACAGGCATGCCCAGACATTTTACCAGTGAGGAGAATATGGAGCGGAGGCATTCTGCACTATTTTGAAGGCTATTTAACAATCAGTGAACACTGCTTTTTCTTCCCATAATTTCTACTGTAATACAAATGCAGTTAATGGTTCTTCTTCAAAATTAAGATGACTACACATTTCTTTGATTTTAAAGCTTAAGTAATTACAAACACATGAGAATGTTTTAGACCTCAGACTATATTAACAATGATATTTACAAATGTTTCTGCCATCAGAGTACTTAATTTTACCAACACCTGTGTTCTGCATGGACTGTGGCAATGTTAAAATATTCTAAGACTTAAAACGCACAAAATATCAAAATTAATAACTTCCTTATGATCACTTCCTGAAAAACTGAAGCTTGAGGTACTTGAGTGGAGCAGTTAGAAAGCATTCAGACACTTGCTTCAATCCTGCAAAGACTGGTGCACATAAAATATAGTTTCATGAAATATGACATGCCTTTCCACAATCAGATGAATATTGGAATTATGTTTGCAGTGCTTTAAATCAAACCACACTCATACAGGTATCTTTGTTTTGTAAAAAATACTTCAATTGTAAAATATTATTCTTCTAAACAAGCTGGTGAAGTTCTTTTTTTAAAAAAACAAAACAAAATAAAAACTAAATTATTTCTCATTTTAGAACAGGAAATGTAAATGATTTTGTATTATACACTGTCATCTGTGCTGCTCGCCTAATTTGCAGAAAACTATGCCTATTAAAGCACTTATATGGTGATCTCATTTTTTCTCAGGCTTGCTCAAATGAGACATTTTCCTCAAATGAACATAGGTCTTACTTCAAGAACAAAAGATAGGATGAAGAATGTTTCTAAATGTTCAATGGGACATAGGACAGCTATTTTCTGCCACTATATTTTTTTCAAAATTTGTTTTTAAACCAGAAATGTGACTAATTGCAGTCTGAACATAGAATAGAAAGCAAACCGGTTTGCTTGGTAATAGANTTTAGCAACAGCAACCAAAGATGGTTTTGCTTCCCACCATTTGCTCAGTCTCCCTTGGAGGTTACCATCCCTATGTCAGAAGCAGCGGAACAGATAGGGCATCTGCCCATTACTGCCCTTGTTCACAGCCTGGTGTGCTAGTGCCAGTCCTGCTCCATCTATGGAATGTGCCAGCACACCAAGCAGTTGTCTGCAAGCTACCAAAGCATGGCCATCCATTCTTTCCTGCTGCCATTGCTGCAAGACAGATTACCCACCACAGGAACACTTCATCTTCCCAATTTACAGAGGCACTCATAGCAACGCACACCTGCTAAGAGTTGCAGCAAGTGGTAAATGAGAACACAGCTGGGTCCTGGGGGATGGGTGGGTTTGTAAGAACACTAGGTCTGCAGTGAGGAGAAGGAGAGATGTAAGACCTCTTGCTCTCCTCTAAACCAGCAAGTTGACTGGAGTCTGTTAGACTGCTCTGGGTCAACAACTTGTGTTAATACTGAAGAGAATAAAACTAAGGCCAGTAAGAGACCAAGGCAGGAAGACTCCTGAAGTAGCACCTCACTAATTTGTTCATGGTTTGCCATAACATTAAATAATGTTTGTGTTCTGTTTAATACAAAAAATTAACCTTCCTTGCTGCCTGCTTTGCCAAAAGCATACTGCCTAGAAGAAGGTGACCATAATACCCCAGACTGTTCTGCTGGCTAGCTGGAGATCAAGGTGGCTGATACTGGCAAAGTAAACAAGGTTTCAAGTCTGGTTTGTCCTGCTGTTGTCTGGTCATGTTAAGCCAGTCCATTATAGGTTGCTCCATGAAACAGAGAGGTGTCCTGTCCACCTCCTTTCTCCCACAGACCAGTTACGCCACTATTAAATCTCTTTTTTCCCCCCCATCTCTTGTTCATTCTCAAGCATCTTTCTCTCACCCTCCAGACTTCCTCTAGACCCTACACCATCTGTCCAAGAGTTTCTCTTTATGCACACTGTTGCATTCTATTCCTTCTCTGTGATCTATATTTAGTTGTTTTCCTGTTTATACACCCCTCCAGAGAGAGTATTGTTGAATGTGACTAGTCAGGAAGAGAAACAATGTGGTTAGAGCAGAAATCCTTTCAGAGGAGTAACTGGGATGAGAAGCTGTACAAGCTTGGGTAGGATATAAAACTTTTTCCTAAGATTAATCAGAAACAGAGATCTGAATACAAAGCCATAAAACCCCTTAGAGCAGCCTGATCAAAGCCACAGAACACCTAAGCAGAGGAAGAAACAAAGGCAAGGGAACGCATGAAAACTTTTTTTCATTTTATAACACTGCATTTTTTTTTTCCCCTCAGAAAGATAAAACTATTCAGCTTTGGAAAACTTATAATATCTGTGTCTCTTTGCTCAAACTACCAGGAGGCCCTGAACGTGAATCCAGGGTGCATATATGAAGAAAGCTAGGAGAAAAGTGTACTTAAAAGCTAGTGGAGAGTTTAGTGTTGGTTGGTCCAGAGACTTAATGTGTGCTTAGTGTAGGAGCAGGAAGCATAAAGCTGGTTCTCAAGACGTTTGGCTGCAAGACAACTGAAAACAGGACAGATGAGAATGTGTGGTAGGATATTAGAGAACAGCAATCCAGTGTCCATGCCACAGGGAACATCTGTCTGATCTGAGAGACGCTTGCACCAGCCAATAAACAGGGCATTTCCCACCTTCAAGTTTCTTACAATAGTAAGTAGGTTGTGAACAGGGAAGGGTGGAAAGAGGGATTGGTTGTGAAATACGCACCAAAGAACCTTAAAAGTGTGGGTATTCTCCATAAATAAGAGCTACTTGTCATGATGATTTGGAGCCCTTTAGTAGAGGACACACAAATCTACTGTTTGGATCCAAAGAAATATCTGGAATTATGCTTTTGAGTTTTAACGTTATAATCATACAAACAACTCTGATTATCATACAGAATCAGTAACTCTGATAGTCTTTAGCATTGTGTCAGTAAATGCATGGGCAGCTAAGGAGTGCTGGGCACAAGTTGTTTCCCAGCTTCCACTATGGAAATAAAACCTAGAGGACTTTGCAAAACAACACAGATACTTGAGAAACTGCAAAAAGGTATGCAAGTACTGATTTCACACGTCATTTTGAAAGGAGAAAACCTGTGCATGTCAACAGTAGGTGGTGCAGAGTGTGGACTGTCTGTGCAATGGTAAGAATGTGTCTCAGTACTTAAATATGATCATGGATCTGCCCTCAATGACTAGCAGACACTCGCTGACCCAAAGGGGATTACAGCCCTTGCTACAACATCAGAAGAGAGGACAAAGGGGAAAAGCTATAGAATAGAAATGAAGGCAACAGAAGAATCACAGGGGCTTCAAGGAAAGGAGACTTGCAGCATGACATGCTTAATTGAGCTTGTTTGCTTCAGTTAGTGGCAATAACAAGTGTTTATAAGATAAACAAGAAAGGGAAGCAGCTTAGACTACAGGATGGGCTTCAGCAGTGGAACAGAAAAATGCATCTGAAACAAGTGGAAGAAGATAATTTCATTAGCAGCTCTTCACAGGGACAGGAAGAGCCTCTTAAAGACCAAAAGGGAAAAGACTACACCTGTGGGGACAGGAGATGGTCTAGAAAATTGACTCAATTGTGATAACAGAAGGGAAGGAGCAAGGTCAGAATCTGTTCAGTCATGCCCTGAAAACCACTTTAAGAGGAGTGAAGATCCTGAAAGGGAGAAACAATTTTTAAAAGAACAATAACATTTTGAGGGACATAGTTCCATAAATAATTTAAAAAGAGTGAACTTTGCAGTAATTTTCAGTCCAAAAAGAATGTCAGCAGCAAAGAACTTGAGCTGCTGATATGTTTGGTGTCCAGCAGAACTAAGCAAATCTCCACTCTGAGTCAATCAGAGGTTGTCTGTGGTATTATAAGATCAAACTCTAATCCTCTTAAGTAGTATTTTCCATGGAAAACCTGCCATACTATATGTATTTGCACTGTTAAAAGAAATATCATATAAATGCTATATACATACACAAACAAAATATGGCTAATTGCAATGTATTCCTTATGCATTGTATAATCTGAGTCCTACTCAGAAACTGTCCTAAAAAGGAGCAAACTATCACCAGGTATTATATGCTTATGTAGCCTTTATTGTGAACAACAGACAGATTGTCTGACAAAAATACATGTATAATCTAGTTAGGGTAAAACATTTGTTACACATGCCCACATTTCTCTCCTATTCATGCCTCATTTGTCATTCAGAAGCAAAGTGTAAGGAGGCTGTACAAACCAGATTACTTTTAATTCCAGGCTGTAGAGCCCAGGTATACAGACAGGGTTCAGCAAAGAAATTAAGAAGCTCCTCTGTTACTGTGCAGAAATTTTGATATTTACGCATCCTGGATTTATTGGAAAATGTCAAAATTTTGTATGTTGTCCCACTTCACCATACAGTATGAAATATGAGACATCAAGCTAGCTAACTAATTTGACAGTATAGAAATACAGTCCTATCCAACAGAATTTTGTAGTAATTATTTTAATGCATTATTTCAAGGCGAGTAGAAGTAAAAACCAATACTCCTCTTGCACTTACTTGCTCCAAAGATTCCTGCCTGAAGACTTCTCACTGCACACTCCAAAACCTCTCTTACTAGACAGTCTAAAATGTCGTTTTTATCCACAGAAATTAATTATTCACATCAGCAAAGCTAATATCAGCTACCAAGGCAGGATGTTTCAAGTGAACACTAATACTCTGTTATATTTCTGTAACAAGCCTTCTAAAATCTTGTGAGTTATTACACTAATTTTTCTGCAGAATCCTTACTTTGGCAGCCTACAGTTTCTATTAACATCGATAGGATTGTTAAAATAATTATACTGATAAATCAATCATTTTATGCTAAGTTCTCTGAGGGTTTACTCCATGAACTACAGTACAATGCTTCTTTCCAAAGAGGAAAACAGTCAGCATCATGCTATGTTGCCTCCCCCTTGTATCAGTGTCTCAGTAACCTTGATTAAACATTACTACCAGTTACTTCTGCCTCACCCATCAGAAGTAGGAATTGCTGAAACAAAAGACCCTGCCACTTACAACTTGACTGTTTTTCTCTTGTGCCTTGAAGATTTTTCAATTTAGAAGGAAAGACCAAGACACTAAGATTACCTTAGGCAACAGTTTGAATTACACTGAGAAAAAGGGAGATTCCAGATTTAACAAAATCAATATGACTTTAGAGGCCAAATGTATAGAATACTGTGATTTCAGATCCAGATGCATTGCCATCCTACATTTTAATCTCCAGCTCAAGCTACTTCAGCCCGCCAATTCACAGGTTTAGCTAGGGGATAGTTCTCCTTTACATGTCCAGTTATGAGGACAGCAGTTTTGTGCTAGCGTGCTTTGTTCTAGGCAATCTTTGTTTGGCGTAGTTCTTGCTGGCAAGTTGAGGCCACCTACCAGGAGACAGACAGAAGCTGAGGAGGTTTACTTACAGTAGGTGTTTAATGTGTTCTGTTACATCTTGCATTTTGGCAGGGAGGAAGGAATACTACATCACCACCAGACTGGTATAACACATTAAGTATAAAAGCAATACAAGTTTTCTTCTGATTCAGATCTGATTACTATTCCAGGGGGCAGGAAAAATAAATCTGCTTTGCTTTTCATTACATAGGTTTACTCTGGTTTAGGCTTTAAAGTACTGTAAATTTAAAAGAAGCAGTAGTCCCTAACTACGAGAGTAATGTACTTGGAATGGAAGATCTTTTTATCATAACTGCCTAAATTAATGCAGGCTAATTTGAAATTTGTCATGAAAATCCCATGATGAACAACTGCTACAGAAGTTTACTCCTTTTAGTAAGTTGAAATAGATGATGACTGAGTAAAAACTATACAAAGCCATCTGAAATGACAACAGGCCGAAGTTAACAGCTAATTTTTGCTTTGAGGCTTTTTGTTCAAAGTTCAGAAGAAAACCCAGAAGGTGAAAACACACAGGCAAAACACGAACAAAAGTTGTCATGCAAAGCAAAATGGTAATGTGGATATCTTAATTTCACTATTTTTCAAGATACTGTAGATGTTCTAGTAATTGTGCTTTAAAACCAAACTATGGTGCTGTGCAAATGGTACTACATGAACTAAAATCCCAGTCAGAGGTATGAAACCCTCAACAACACATTTGAGAGTCTCTGATGCAAGGGGATTCTCCAGGAGTTTTTGCTGCTTCTCTCCCTAAATAAGAAACACTCATGAGACATTTAAACTATGGAAAGCCAGAATGCAGATCCATTTGAAGAAAAATAGGTAAGGGCTAAGGTATGGGGTCGAGGAACACTGTTTCTGAGATATATAATAAGGATTGTATTTAGGATTTGCTTTGGAGCTATCAGACCATTGCCCAGCCTTGCAGTTGTCTTCTTTGGATCAGCACTTCCTCAAAAAGATCTTCGCTTTTACTGCTGACTCCTGCGTTACCCCAGTAAACTGAGGGTGCAAAGTACCAAAACAGAGGCAGTACAAGGAAAGTAAAAACATGNTGACCATTGCCCAGCCTTGCAGCTAAGTGTCGTCTTTGGATCAGCACTTCCTCAAAAAGATCTTCGCTTTTACTGCTGACTCCTGCGTTACCCCAGTAAACTGAGGGTGCAAAGTACCAAAACAGAGGCAGTACAAGGAAAGTAAAAACATGTGATTCCCATTGTCTGAGTGTAAAGCATAAATTAAAAAAGCTGAATCAGATGAATGATAGCAGGAGGGAGAATGAAAAAGCAGAACTGTTGCCTTACAAGGGAAACATCTGAGAAGGCAAAGTGAGAGTTTCAGTAGACACCGGGAGGCAAGAGCCTGGTCTTGAGGGAGCAATTTCCATAAGTGTGGATATCAGCGTTTCCATGGCCTAGCTGTGGGTCTGTACATGCCAGTGCATAGTACGTTCAAATGCTCAACCTTTATTTATGAGGGGGAGAAAAGCCTGAAGGGTAAAGAATCATATCCCAGGAGGGCAGAACAACTTAATTTCTTCTCAGTAACTGGAAAATGGGGAGTTGATGTGCCTCCCTGAGGAGATGATAAAAAAATCTCTAACAGTGACAGCTCTCTGATTGCCAAGAAGATAAATGAGTGCTTGCAGACCACAGAGGCACTCCATGGAGAGATCTCTATTCTTATTTCTGTCTCAGTCCCATGAATATCACACCAGCAAAATGCTTTAAAAACCAAAGGGAAAAGGGCAAACCTTCTCTTGGCTGTGGTGTATACAGTAAACTAAAAGTTCTGTAAGACCCCTCTTCCCTGGGGATGGCTGTGCATAATTGTCATGATTGTGCAAGTGGAAAACAGTGGGAAGAGGTGAGCACAACAGAAGAGGTAGAGAAAAAAACTTGAGCAGGTGAATAAAAGAACAAGTGGTCAAGAGTGGAAGCAAAGGACTGCTCTATTTTTCATAAATAAGGCTCTTCAAAAATATCTCATTTTGAAATGACCTACATTACATTTTCAGTGCACTCATTTGACATCAATTAAGAGAAATACGGAAATATTAATAAAAAACTTAGACTTTCCTTACAACTCCAGGGAAAAACTTCCATACAAGATGTTCAGTTGAGAACAACTCCTCCCATAACATCACAAATACCTGCCTGTTAGATAATTTCTTTCAATATAAACATTACTGAAATGAATTTTATGGCTTCTTTTATAAGCTTGTTACAGAAGGAGGAAACACTTTTAAACCAAGTAGGGAAAGGACAGGTTGTTGGCACCATTCACCTAGTTACCTTTTCCAAACAAAACAGGTAAGTTACACACTTCCATAGTGGAACGACAATTCTGAAAAGTAAACTGGTGTGTAAGCTTTATCCTGATGGTTGAAGAGAATATTTTCAAAAAGAGAATCAGCAAAAAATTGGTATCTTTTGGCAGATAATTTGTGTAAGTAGTATATGTTTTGGAAGTGACAGTTCTCAGAACCACTACTGGTATTCCTTCTAACATCCTGTATAATTTTTCCTGTCAGTGAAAATGAGAAATTTGTTTGCTAGATTACAAAAACCCTCTTGTTGAGAAAGCTTTTAGAAATTAATTTCATACTAGCAGGCAAAACATGCCATTAGATATTTTTTTTTCTATGCATGGCCTTTCAGAGAAAAGTAAATACAGACTGAATTTCTCTGCTACACAAAAAGGGATACTAGGGCATCAATGGCATTAAGAGTCATCAGAAGAGAAAACAAGACAACTGGATTCTGCCATATTTACACTGATGGAACAGGAGAAAGTAGGGGAATAAATATTGTCTACACTTACTCTGTAGGCACCATGCTTTCTGCTACTTCATACAGTATGATGCAACATTAAATTTTCACAAAAAATGGAGGGGGTGGAAGAATGGAAATGCATTTGAAGTGTGCTTTTAGTAAGGAGTCTTCAATTCTGCAAATGCAAAAAACCCCGTGAAATCATAGAGGGAAAAAAAAAAATCGGGTACAGATCATGGGAACCCGTTGATTCTCTCCAGCTCTAGAGACAGTTGTATGTTTTATTCTCATATCAGTTTGTAGTTAACATGGTATGTGCAACTGTTCTTTTTTCAGCCCCCAAAGGCTGAAAATATAATAAAATGAAGACTTGGCTTAGCCATCAAACTAAGGATAACATTGTTTTTAAAAGAAAAAGCAAAATCTCTTCTCACTCCCCTTCAGTTCAGTTTGACCCAAGTTCTGCTTTACCAGCTTTACACATTTTCTGTGTTACAATTGCTAAAACTTCTCCATAGACAAAGGGGGCTTGAAGCAGTTTTATTACCTCAGACTGGCAGGCATCATAAACCCAAACAACTTTGCAATGCTGGAGAGACTGAGAAGGATTAGCTGACGTTTACTTCAGTGGGGGCTTTTCTGTCTTTATACCACATAGAGCTTTTTCTGGGTAAGTTCACATAACACACTTACACCCACTTCTCGGGTAAGCCTAAACATGCCGTCATTCTTTGGAAGAAGTTGAAGACAAGTTGACAGAATGCAGAACTAAGAGCTAAGATTAACTACCATACTTTCCCCCTTTTGTGCTTATTTCCCTGGTTGCCACATAGATAAGAGAAGGTAACTCCCAAGGGTATGAAAATCAGGAAAACAAGGACAAATAACTCATCTCCTCCAGAGAGGTATATATTCTTTCAACTTAAGACACTACAATGTGTTTGAAATCAGCTGTAAAATGCCAACATTTTAAAATTCCCTTGAATTGCCATCATGCAAAAACCATTGACATTTCAAAAGTGTCTTGGTTTAGTTATCTTGATGGTACTGATCTAATGAAAAGTTAAGTAGTACATTTTGTTGGAAAAATTAGTGACTTTATTTGCTGGGAAAAAGCTTCAAGCATTTTCAATATGATGAGATGTTATCATAAAACTTTTGAAGGATGTACTATTTAACACCTGAACACATTTAGTAATCAAAAATTCAAGTTTAATGATATGAAATGGTCTTGAACCATGTAATAGAAACAACCTAATACAAAGCCTTGCTTTCATAAATAATTGCAATGGATACAGGAACAAAATAGATGATGTACAGACTAGCAGTAGATCCAGTGGGGTTTAAAACATTTAGACTGTTGACTTTAAAATGAATGCAATTACAACATTTAATTGCTGTTACAGGCATTTTACAGTGACAGGCAGGGATTGTTTCATACAGGAAAGACTGGCACAGATAAGTACTGATTCACAAGTTAAAGGCAAAGACACAGGCCAGAGTCACAGGACATATCCACTAGTTGCCCTCAACACGAAAGTGGAGAAGACAAAAGTTGAGCTGTTGTAGGATTTTCTTTGTTACTCACTAGTAAAAACCAAATATTTCCATCTCCCTCAACAAGCAAACCAAATATCCACCCAAGCCTTTTACTTATTTCTCAAAAGAATTGCTGTATAAGCATATATTATGGAGGCTTTCTTTTGTACCACTTAAGAGTTCTGGCCACTTGAAATATAAATTTCATAGCACAGTTAGTCCTCCATCCAAATGCAGGATGAAAGTACTGATTTCTGGGAAAATTAGGCTTGACAAATGCCACAAACACATCCTGTTTCTCCAGAGCATTAACACCCCAATAAAGGTGTAATCCCAAAGCACATTCTACAATATACAAATCTTTCAAACCAATAGGTTTGAACTTTTGCAAACATTTTTGAGCATTTTTCAACAGTTCTCACTACTATTTAGTTCATTCACTCCTCATGGCATACAACAGCCTTTGCCATACTGCTAGGTGAAGGAATTACTGGATTCCTTCTCTCTTAGTGATACAGTGAAGCTTTGAGTCTGGAATGCATTTTTGTGTTAATTTGTACATTGAATAAATGTATATTGAGTCTACGGCTCAATCTTGTAAATAATGATAGAAAAGATTCACAAATTCAGCATGGAGTTAAGCTTTCTTCGTAGTTTTCAAGGACAACCTCTAACATTCCTCTGGAACAGAAATGTATGCTTAAATGTTATTTAATTATTTGTAGTAATATCAGCAACCAATATTATATTTTGTAGTTTTTACGCTAAATTTCCATACAAACTTTAAAAAATATCAAATCACACCAAATTTCTCCTTGTTGAGTTCTACAGAACTTAAAACAATGCAGAACATAAAATCCCAGACCTCAAAAGTATGTACATGTGCATAAAAGATATCCCATGTGTTCACACGAAATGAAAAAAAAATATATCTTTTTTTTCCTGCTTACCATCACTCTCAGCTTACCAGCAATTTTTACTCATAATATATAGCAGGAACTGACACCACCTTGCACTCATATGTCCCTAAAATGGCCCCATGTTGCATCTCTGAGTCGAGATTGTCCTATTGGGCATCACAAGAGGGTACCACAAGCCTGTCTGGGGAGTGGTACTTCTGAGAACAAGCAGAACTGGGTAGCCTCTGCTGTTTAACAGCAGGTAAAGGTGAATTTCATAGATAAAACCCACAGATTCTGTCCCCCATCCTTGTAAAGCCTTCAGTTCACACACAACAGCTCTTGCAGAAAACCATTTACTGCCTTCTGCCAGTCAGGCACGGGTCCAAATTTGGTCCTGCAGAAAAGATGCATGACACCCTTTAACTACATCTGGAGTTTCTATGGGCTCATCTATTTACATTTCATAAGATATCTGGTATTTAGCTGATTACTATCATTACTTATCATCTGAAAGCCATCTAGCAGCCCCTATCTCCATTTCTTACCCACACATTGCTACACAATGCTTAATACAATCTGAGAAAAAGGTTTCCCTCACTGGAAACATCACAGTTTTGCCTTCTGCATTCTCAACGGTTTGCACTTCCAGTATCTAAGAGTTTGTGGCACTCAGCTAGAATGGATCTCTCCAGGCTTTCCCATACCTCACAGTAAAAGCAGCTCCGCTCAAAAACTAATACTGGCAACACATTTCAAACTAATGAGAAAATTTCACAGCTAAAGGCTGGCTACTCTCTTCAAAATCTCACAAAGCCATGCTGGGGGTGCCCCCCCACCATGCATGCACATGCTGAGGGAACCTGTACCCCTAACAGCGTGTCTGGAAGGCACTTCCCTGTGTGTAAGTGGTAGCTGTGCTGCAAGGACCCTGAATAGATGTATTGCCTACTTGCTTATGCATCCTCAGTCAAGAAGCTATTTTAAAGGCAGAGTCAGTGGTCCACTCATTCTTTTCCATTTCCTAAGACTTCATCCTCCGGGAAGAAAAACTGTGCCATGCAGGGTGTGTCCTGAGCACATAACTATCTCCTACTACTCTGCAGTACTTCGAGTCTTTCTTAACAGCAAATAATTTTACAGAATCATTGCAGGACTGGGATCATAAGTCTTGTTAAGTGTACAAGAGAAGACTAGCAAATATTTAGATGAAAAGTATTTCTACTTATGTAACTGGTAAGTAAACAAAGAGGTTTTGTATCTGATTTCAGACTTTAAAAATATTTCCATCTACCTGAGAGGATAAAAATGCAAAAAGCACATACAAAAGGAAAAGTCCAGCCGAAAAATGGATGAATCATATGCTACCGATAACAGAAATAGGTGCAGGATGGTTCAGCCCTCTGAGAATAGACTTTTTGTGCCACAGGGTCAGAAAGGCCAACAAGTTATGAGCTAAAACCTATAATATAATTACATATTTTCATCTTGCATAAAGCTAAGTTACTCCAAATTACTGCTAGTCTGGACACTCAGCTACCCACAGGTTCCAACCAGTCCACCAGGTTCAGCTCTTGTCCTCCTGAATACCCACACACAGATGCTCCAGGTTCAGGGAACCAAGCCATTACCTGTGTTGTGGTTTGAGCTAAATTAGAGTCAGTTATGTGACTAACTCATTTGCTGGAAGTATCTTCATTCTCTGAAAGCTTACTGCATGTTTTTGAAACACTGTTCTTCTCTGAAAGTGATAATATAGAGCACTGGTATACAATAAGGCCAATGCTTAACCAAGGCTGTCTTCTCTAAGCTGGCAGAAAAGGGGCTGCACCTGTGAGGAGGGGCAAATAGAGCAGATGACCCTAAACTGACTGACAGGGTATTCCATCCCATATACATCATATGCAATATAAAACTGAGAGATCACGAGTGTCTTGCTCTCTTCTGCGATACCTGATGTCTAGTAAGGACTTCATCTGTCTGGTTGTTCCTGTTCCCAGGTCCATATATTCCTGAATCTAGTTCCTGAGTACACCTCCCTCCTAGCCATGGACACATTCTTCGTGTCTGCTCTGCATCATTTGTGGTGATATATAGTCATTGAGGGGCAAGAGCACACTCTCGTATATTTGTTTATATTGTTACTGTTGCTGCTGTTATTATTTTTTCATTAAAGCTGTAGTTTTTGTTTCCAACCTGTAAGTCTTTTTCCTCTAATTTCCATCTCCCCTTTCACTACAGGGTAGGGAGGGGAAAAAGCTCAACTGCACAGTTTTAGCTGCTGAGATTTAGCTGCGTAGGGCTAAACCATGACAACCTGGCACACAGACACAGCGGAGAGGCACTGGTATCTCCATTTAATTCATTTCATCACTGTTTCATGATCATGACCAAACATGTTCACCATATCACTGTCATCACCAGTCCCATAAGTTATGCATGTACATGTCCCATCAGTTGATTGGACAGGGTCCATCCCACAACCAAATGAGGACGTTTGCTGTTACATAGGGATAACAGGCCCCTGCTCTATGCCCAAACATGCATGTACCCCAGCTATGTGACCAGCATCTGTGTCTAATACTGTGATGCTAGTCAGAATTGATCTGATATCAGAGCCCGTGAATGGGGTCTGCCAGCTCTGCACCGGATGACAAATGCCATCAGATATTTAGATGATGGAAATGGAGCATAAAATGATAATTTGGATTGGTCTTTGATGCAGTAGGGTCCTCTGAAATAAAAGTGGTTTTTACAACACACTATCCAGAAGAAAGGAAGAACTTCTTTCTAATACTGTTGCTATAACTAGTACCAGATCTATTTACTGGAAGTCCCTAACTTTCAGAAAGGAGGAAAGCCATTTTTCCCACCCTACAGCAAGGATTAAGGAAAAGGGACCTGGAAGTCTCACAAATGCATAAAAATCTTCCTGTGAAGAAAATGAAACATCTTTTTCACAGTTATGACGAGCAGGATAAGATGACACAGGCTAAAACTGCCATAAGAAAAAACTATAAAACATCAGAAAAACTCTCAGACACTAAGGATAATGTTGCAAAATATATTTCCTGGGAAGGTTATGGGCATATACCAATGGAGACCTTTAAGAAGGCACTAGAAAATCATCTTTGTTTGGTAAAATAGCCCTATTTTCTGTTATTTTTTCTGTTGACAAGTTATCCCTACACCTACCTACAATTTTCTCTTTCTGTAGATCAGTAGTTAATTTGAGGCTTGTAGGAAGGACACATAGGAAGCCTGAGGCACAAGAGACTCTTTACTTGGGATAAAGTCAGAAGTATTTGGGGAGTGTGGGAGCAATTTTTTTATTATGAACGTGTACACATGTGAGTAAGCTCTCTTACCACCAAATCCAACATAAATAGGTAGAACTGTAGGAAAGGACTTGAATAATCATCATAATTTTCACTTTACAAATAGGGAATGCAGGGCACAGAGGTCTGAACCATCTGTAATGACACAGCAAGTTATCAAAATGAGCCTGAAAATTGCATTTCCTTCCTCCTGAAGTGACCCATCTGATGGAGTATATGCTCCTCCTGCTCTCCCTCCTTTGCTCTGCCTCTCTTCCTTCCAGCAAGTCATGCAAGACTACAGGAATTGCAGCATTTCCTTATAAAAGTCTTGCTTGCAGCTGTGGGAAGCCAGTCTACGAAAGTGTTAGTAACCTCTCCTGTAACAAGAGCACACATCACAAAGATGATTATTACCAGGGGAAAAAAAGCCCTAAAGCTGCCTCAGGACTTACACCTTGCAGAGTTGATCTTGAGCTGTTAATCCCCATCTCCGTTCTTTAATTTGCTTATTTCTGTCTAGCCTGTGACAGACCTAAATTCCTCTACCAAATATATCTATAAAAATAAGAAAGAGAAGACAGAATAAAGGACATAGTACTGAAAAAGAACAGATTGGTTCTTTATACAGAAGCATAAGAGTTCAAAAGTGTTTGCAAGTGAAGCACTGGTCCAGCCCACTGTGCAAAAGAAGCAGTCTAGCTCAGCGTTTGCTGGCCACTTTCCTAAGGCTGTTGTAATTTAAGCCTGGAGGAAATCAGAATCAGAGCCTAAGATCAGAATCAAAAATCTCTCATAACAAAAAATTGTAAAGCCAGCACCAGTCCTTCTGCACTGTTCCTTACTGACTACTTAGTCTTGCTACTATTTCCTACATGTCAGTGCTGGAACCCAAGCAGGACCCACATTTTAATTACTCACAGAAGGTCTTACCTCTCTCAATCGACTATGCCAAGGCACACCAGGCTCCACATTAATTTTGAGTTGAGGACTCTGCTAGGTTCTAAGCCCCATACATAGACCAAACAGAATTTGTATTCACCGTTACCAGTAAGACAAAACAAGAATTAAAAAATAACAAATTAAAATTACATCAAGAATGCAAAAGACAGAAACACCTCCCAAAAGAATCAAGGGCAATATTTTAATTAGTTACTTTCTCAAAATAACCAAGAAAGGTTCCTGCGTCATTGGAATAAATACAATCAAATTGTTTGCATGCTTAAGTCTTTCCTGGTTTATTCAAATACATTATTTAAACTTTGATTTATAAATCAAGGGATATTGCTCATTGCCATAAGATGCATTCCACTGGGGCTCAAAGTCATTAGCAGATCTACACTGTGTGCACTTTCTCCTGATGATTTCACATTCATGTTCATCAGCATCCTGCAAGAACCATAAATCAAGCTCTTCTCTTGTATGCATACATGCAGTTCTCATTGACTTGGCTGGATTTTCAGCTGACTTCAATAAGACCTCCATGTGTATGCAGAAAGGCAAAACTTGGCTCTACACATTCAATAAAATTACATCACTAGATACCTTATAAATAAAGGGCAATGCAGGCCATACTGAAAAAAAATGAATTGAAAACACTAAAGTGTAGCCAAATAAGTTCAAATTTCAGCCAGAATACTAAAAATACCACACATTTTAGGCAAGATGAAACTAAACCCTTGCAATATCTCATTTACCAGAGTGTACAGAGGTACAGAATCTTCTTTAGCTGGACAAAGTGTGAAACCGAGCAATCTATAGCAGACAATAATCTCCTTGTCTCAGATATAATAATGACAATGGCACAGAAAGTTATTAAGTAAAAGTCAAGTTACAAGCCGTGATTCCCAAGTGGTTTTATGCATCTATTTCCCTGCTCTGTAAGTTACAAAGCTCACTGCAAGTGAATTTAAAGCACAGCAGAATACCACAGTAGAAAAATTATCAGTTATAAATTAATAGTTACTATTAAATTATTTTGAATCTACTCTAACAGTAGTATTTTAAAGATAAAATATGCTTGAATCCAGGAGTATCTAAAATCTTTCAACCCTCTTTCCTGCCTGCCCAAAAGAACACAATAAAAATTCCACACCACCAAGTAAAAACAGTCCCCTTCCAAATTTCAAATGACATCCAGCAACACGTAAGTTCTGCCAGGTACATTAGCTAACACACACTAAGAAAAGTAATGCCACATGTGTTTTCTCCAAATTTCTTCCCTTTATTTTACTTTTACTCATTCCATGATGTAATAACTTGTGTCTTTTTACTGCCTCTTCAAAAGCACCTACTTATTAGGATAAAGAATATTCTGACTTCTATAAGTCCAACTACCAACACGCTTGCTTGGACTTTTCTATTTCACTGACAAGTGCTTATTAGCCTGCAATTACAAACTTATTAGAGAGAAGTATCCAGGGATAGAAATCACAGAAGGGGATTAATGTTCATGTTTGGTTTTTTCCCCTCTAAGCAGGAACATATCTGATGATTTTCACACTTAAAGAGCAGAACAGATTTTATGAATCATTTTTTCTTCCTGGTTGGAACAACCCTTGTTCCCACGAGCATTATAGTACTGAGTCACTTTGCATAGTGTTGGTCATTACAGCCAAGTCAACAGACAGAGTAGGGAAGTGGACGAAAACCTCTGAACTTATACATACCAGGTTGCTTCTTGAAGCAAATTATTATAAATCAAAAAAAATCATTACAAGACCACTCACATAAGTGAAAGCTATTTCCTATATGTTGACAAAGTCCAGTAAATTTAATTAATACTACTGATCAAATGAATTTTTTTTTTTTTTCTCAAACGATGCAAAGGTCTGTCCCCTTGAGTCGTCCTGATCATTCATGCTAGGTTAGCCAGGTAAATGAAATAATTAGTGTGGTGGAATCTATTTTCCCTGAACTACAGTACTGTCAAATGAATGGTTGTGAGGTCTGGTGGGGCTCTGCTGTCTAAAAATCACCTGCCTTCCTAACATTGTGCTCTGACACTGGCAGCCTGCAAAGACATCAGTCCGTCTCAGAACTCCTTCATGTAACTCCAGGTCTATTTTCTGTTAGCTCTGCCCTAGCACAAGCTCAGTGAAGTTACAAAGAACACCTATTTCAGTTTAGCCTATGCAAGTCTGGCTTCATAACAGGGAAAGAAAGGGTTCTTGCCTTTTACCCTCAGTCCTAGAGGGACAAGGCTGGTGCAAGGAGGGAACTTGAACAACTTTCATTTACTAGTTTGTTTTAAATGTACAGCATGACTATTCAATGAGTGAAATAAAATTAGGTACCTTACAAGATAATTTCTAAAGAGAGATTATTTTAAAGACATGAAAGAAAAAAAACCAACAAAACACATCAGCCAAAACCTCTGCTTTCCTGCATGTCCTGTTTAAGCAATGACAAATGAAGAACTTCATGTTCAGAAAATTACCTGGTACTTTAAATAGGACACTAAGGTTATAACATTATAAAATGTATTCATACAGCATGAGACTAATCCTCCTCCTGGGAATACCAGTGCAAATCAGAATAACTCCGTGGAGGTCAATTGAAGTACACCAGCATAAAACAAATGAGAGGCAGAGGGGAATCAGGCTCTATCTACCTCTGTTTTAATGCAGAGGTTGCAGATCATCTGCAATGATAAAGTGAACAACATAACTATAACTGACATGTATTCAATTGATCTCACATCCTGCCGACTATTCACAGCTCCAAATATAGGGCTGAAGAACAATGGTTCGAGGAAGGAAGGCAGAAATCCTGATTCTAGCCTATTCACACATTTGTATCTACTAAAACCTCTGAACTGAACTGCCTGCATCTCCCCACACTGCTAAATCATTGTAGGCTTAATTTTACATTGTCTCCCCACTCCTGAAGAACAACTTCTCCTTATAACATCTTTCCCCTCCCCACCCCGAATACCTAAGAAGATAAATACAAAAATCTGTGCAAGCATTTGAACCTACCGACAAACAAGCAAGAAAAACCCTATCTACCATATATATAAAAGGTGCCAGAAAGTTGATTAATTATTTGGAAATCTGGCACTTAGAAACAATGGTATGTGTGCAGGGGAGGAAGAGTACAATACGAGGCTATTGCCAAGTATGGTACCGTTTGTGCTAATTTAAGTGGATTGGTAATTATTTCCTACAACTTCATGTGTCCTGAACCAGCTTCCTCCTCCCCTGCCAGGCTGATAAAAGGATCCTTAGCAACACACTGAATATATTATGCAATGTATTGAATATTACTGAGAAAAAGCACTGTACTGCACTGAAACAAAGAACACCAGGTGCAAACATCACTACCACGAGGGAAAGATCACCTTTAACTACTTATCACATTAGTAAGCACAGGCATTCTCTTAAATCTGTAACCAGTATCTAATGGTAATAGCTACATTGAACAAAGTTAAGGTGAATTTTACCTCAAATCTACTTAGGCTTGAGCTCTTTGACCGAGACTTCTTGCGGAGATAGACTGAGAAGAACCGACGCACTGTGAACTTCTTCATGCTCATGTCCATCGCCGTGTCCCAGCTGCGGCGTGGAACACGAAGGAGCTGTGGTGCCACCGGGGAAAGCTACACCATCCCAATTGTCCCCTGTTTATATCCACAGGCCAGAGATCCTCTCAAGTGTCAGCTTCTGTTCATCAAGCCAGGCGCAGCTAGACCTGCAAGAGGTGTGCTGCTGGAGCTGCAGGAGCCCACAGCCAGCTGCTCACTCTTTGGAGCATAAAGGCGTTACACTCCCTCTCCCTTTCCAGTGTTTACATTTCAGAGCAGAGAGGAGAACTCTCTCCCCACTCCCTCTCCCCCTCGCCTTAGGTCCTACTACATCCAATCAGGCTCAGCTTCAGCTGCATGCGAAATGAGCTCCGGCAGATGACAGCTCCTGCGTCCCAGGCGAAGCGGGTTCTAAATAAACGTTAGATGTGTCCATTGCTTTGTACTCCCTCTTCTCTCAGTCAGGCTCTTTCAATTTCCTGGTTTCCGAATCACATGGGGAACAGCCACATGCTGCTCTTCTGTTTTTAGCTCGGAATTTCAACACCGCTATAATTACTGAGGGCTCCGGTGGTCAGATCTGAGAAGAAATCAGCTCCTGCACGGGTCTCTCTCCTGGGAGGAGGCTGAAAGACGCCATAAACCCACTACTGGAGCGTAAGGGTGTGAACGTCTTTTTATTCTGGGAACTATGCAGAATAACACTGCCCTGCCACCCCAAAATCAAAAAGCTTACAATCCTGCCCAGAGATTACCCACCTGTTTTACATTCAAATACCTAATGCTGGCACAGCTCTGAAAATAGAAAGTGCAATTTAAATCGTAAGTATTACCACTCTTATTGTACTACAACTGGGAGCTATAGCCCCTCTAAGAGGTTAAATATGTACATCTATTAACAGGCTGTAATTTTGAGCTGCTTACTATACTGCAAGCATGCAGACTTACAGCTGCAGCCCCACCTCCCCATCATTATCACATTTTTCAGATTTTCTTCAAAAGCAACTGAATCTCTGTGTGATCCAGAGACCAAAGAGCTTTCTCTGACTGCCGCACACAGCTCAGGCTCTTTCTCCTCGGCAACATTTCCTTTCTGACTACCAAGGAGCACCCAGACGTGCCTTTCTCCCATAACCTCATATGGAAAGTGAATGACTCTGATGACTTATTAATGACTCAGACAAATAAACCCAGAGAGAGCTGACACCACTACAGTCTGGGAAGACTCTCAGAGGTTAAATGGCAATACCATTCCAGTCAATCTGCTCTAAAAGAGAGAGATGCACTTTGCTTTAATTGAATGTTTGGACCCTGCCGTAGTATTTGTTGACTGGTCATACCTGTCGATACCTACTTTATTTGCAGGTTCTCTGTCACTCTTCTTTGTCTAAAGCTGGAAAATTATAATAATAAAAAGAAATCATTTAAAAAAGAAGAAAATAAAAAAATATCTTGGCTTTTTTGGTTTAATTAGGAAGGCGGTCAGACTGGAGTGTCCACCTTCAGTGCAGGGCTCTATAATCTTCTACAGCTTCTGACCCTTCTTCTGTGCCTGGACCACTGACATCTGCCCTGGCTTAAGATAACTGTAGCACAGTGGCAATCTGCTTTATCCCTTTCTCTTCTCAGAGGCTCCTTCTGATAACTTCACCAATTCCCTTGTTTTGCAACAAAAGTCTGTCTTCTGGGGTTGCATTCAAGGTGCTGCCCTGGTGTAAGCTGTGGCAAAACTAAGAGTCACCCCTTGCCACTACAGTTGTGTTGGTTCTTGGTAAAAGATCCTGGAGTGGAGGGAACTTTCCCAGCAATACCTGAGCTATTTATAGGTACACCAAAACCCCATTCACAAGCAAAACAATAAACAGATAAAAAAGCAATTTGGTTGGTATAACTGTCAAACCACTTCTTCCTGTATCCTGTCCTATGTCCAGAAAAGAGGTGTCCTGGCACGAGTTAGGCTGGGCTTCTTGCTGACGAAGCTTTTGGCAGCCACATACATTCTTACCTTTGTAAGCCACTGGAGCTTTAAATAGCAATCAGACAAGATCAGGGTAACTCCCTGAACTCACCCCACCACAGATACAAAGAAGTCCTACCTGGTCACTGATGTCTTTCTTTATGTAGAGATGATAATTTCCCAGTTTTGAATACACAAGGTACTGTTCTACTCTATCTAATAAGCAGTATATGAGAGGCTGTTACTACTCAGACTAGATTTCTCACAGTCTTCCCATCCCATCATGTGCATAGCACATTAACACACAAGGGGACATAGTCACCATTAACGTATCTGCTCTACAATAAAATTCAAGAAGATTACATAGGCTATGACTTAATACCTAACTGTCAGGCACAGTTCCTCCATTCAGAATTTAGTACTTTACCACAAAAAAAAAAGTTACAATGTATTGGCAATTAATTGTGAATTAGCACAAAAGCTAGACTTTTACTAGGTTAGATTGCAAAACAAAGGTTATACTGTAATACAAACAGCACACCCAGGCTACGAGGTAAGTCTCTGCTTACGTCCCTGCCAAGACACAGGCATGGAAATAGGCATGATCTCCCTGCCCTTTCTTCCAGGTGATTCTTATTGTCCTTTCAACCAGGTGATTATGTATTAAAACCAGAAGGACAACCACCAGTGTCAGGAAATTGCTCTTCCAGAGCAGGAGAAATGTTGCAGAGTGTATCTCCTAGCTATAGCAAGAAAAAGCAACTGAGTTGAAAAAGTGTATGGAAGAGAAGAGTACAAATATAGAAATCAAACAGAAGACATGATCATAGAAAACTAAAACACAGGGATGGACACCTGAAGAGCAAAACTACTACAGTTCCCTTACATGCGCTTCAAGACAAGGAACTTTGCTTCAGAAAAACAAATGAGAAGCAGCTTCCAAAACATTAACTACCACTTTCAGCTAGTGAGACAATATCCACTTTTGCAACAGCACTAATAAAAAGGCGCAAGCACAAAAGTAAATTAAATTGTAACATTCATCGTTATAGTTATAAACATACAACTGTCAGATCGATCTACCACATGAAAGATTCATTGCGTTTAGAAATTTATGACTGTAAATTATTTATCGGTTCCTCTCTGAGCAATTTTAACTGTTGGAGAACTCAGTGGAGAAAGAAATCCACTGAATACCTCTGTTTAAATCAAGAATAAACAACAAAACTGTTGGAAGGAGCATATGATGCATCGGCATCAATGAGGATGCTGAATCTCCATTCTTAAATATACTTCCTAAAATTAGAATAATTTTTTTACACAAAATAAATAAAAAAAAGACCATGACTGATCCTCCTCTCAGTGAATTTAATAACAAAATAGTTTACTACAACTGGAAAAAGGCCTTAGAACCCACCCCTCACCGCATACACCCCCTAAAAAAAAAGCCCATAATCAGAATTTAAGACAAACTTTCCAACAGAAGTTAACTGGAAATTAGATATTAAACAGACCAGGTTCCAATTTTTAAAAGACAAATAGAGAATGCCCAATAAATATCCAATGAAAGTCAGAACTCCCTTTCTCACTTGTAGAGATGGACCATACTAAGAGTAGTAAGAGACTGAAGGACCCAGACTGAGGAAATTCACATGGGGCAGCAGAGCAGCCTGCACAAAACCCAAGGGAGAAGGATGCCAGTGGTTAATGCCAGATGAATCATCAGTTTCTAAAGAAACAAAATAACGAAGCTAATTGTATGCATGAATGAACATACAAGTCCAAGACATCTACCACAAACCACCGTCTAGATGGTAACATTATGGAGAGAAATTTTGTGTTGCTCTATTCACAGCAAATCAGGCCCCATTTCCAAAATAAACCTTCTAATTTTTTATGTGAATTAACAATTAATGAGCAAACTCAGAATGACTCTACTATTTCAGTAAATTTAGCAATTACTGTAAAAGCATTTAAGTTGCTAGTATCTCCCTTGAAAATGCAATCATTATTATCTATCCTCCTTCAATAATTTTATCAGAAAAAATGGAAAAAAAATCCAGAGAGAAGTAAGAAAGTATCAGAGGCACAAATGTTATAGACATACCAAATAAGATTAGCAGGACATAGCATGCAGAGAAATGTAAAACGAGACTCCCACAGTAGAGGCCCAAGATACAATGCTACAGAAAAGGTGAATTACACAGTACCATTTACACTGTCACTGAAGACAATCAAGAGCAAGAGCTGATGTTTCTAAGATGCACCAAAGAGCAGAATAAGAAACAAGAATTATTCCCAGCTGATTAGATGATACATGGCTGTTTCAGTGATTGTTGTTTCCTAATCTTGAATGCTGGACAGATTTCCATATGGCTTTTGTTTCTTTAATGAACAAGTGAGGTGATTATTTTTCTTATCAATGTTTCTTTAAAAAAAAAAAAACATGATGGGCTTTGCCCAAAGAAATGCATGGGCTTTGATCTCATTAGAGCAGTGTATCAGTGTGAGTCCCAGCCTTTCTAGCTGCTGTACCTTAGAACCTTGTCCAATGTAGCATGTCACTCACTTGGCTGGAGTTTTCCATCTCAAAAATAGATATGCTGCCCTGCCAGCATTGTGGAATACAGGCATCAACTTGCCATCTCAGACATTCTTGTCACCAGCAGTGATAAGCGATCAGCAATTTTGGCTGGATGGGGATGCAAAGGAACAGGAAAGAAAGTGCTTATTCTCCCTTCTCTCACCTCCCCCTGCTCCTATCAATGCATTACTAACTTCAGCAGTTTTCAACCTTTTCCATATATGAAGTACGAGAAGTTTCTGACAGAGCTGCAGGCCTCCTCAGACATTCTGTAAATTAAAATCACTGCTCTCTTCTTCCTTTTGAGCAAAATCGTATATCTTGTCTAACTCTGATGAACTGGCAAGATGCAGACACCTTGGCCACGGTCTTCTCTGCTCCAAGGAACAACATAATAGACCTACAATATCTGTTTAATCTTGTATATGCAATCTCAAGGTCTTGGGATTCTAGGCAAATACAGAGGATCTCTCATACCCACATATCACTAATTCCATAATTGCTAAAAGCATTGTCCAACACATTGGCAGTTATGTGAAAGGCAATAAATATTTATACAAGGGCAGTAATCGCAGGAGAGAATGACTTGCTTTGAGAAGACCAGTTTTGTACAAAATGGTGGCATTCTGATTAGCGGGTTCCATTCAACAGCTGTAACATTCTTAAAAATAGATATAAAACTAGGTTCATAGTATATTTTAAACCAATATTTTGCATCTAAGTAAGTCGCTTAAATGGAAATTCTTCTATACTTTTCTCTCTAATAGACTACTTCAGAAGACGAGATTAAAATAATACTTTGTGGCACTGAGAGAGCAAACCATCTCTGTACCTGTCATACTGGTGCAGAAGAGATCTCCTTCCTGTAATTGCCTAAATAAAATCTACATACTCAATTCCCCCTAAGCACCACCCACTAGTCACACGATGATGGAATAGTTACTTCCGGAGACACCAATTAGACATAAGGATATATGGTTTGCTCTTATTTGTGCAGGAAGAATTGGGACTGCTGCAGAAATAATAGCTCCAGGACAAGATGACAACATTTGATTTGAGTTTTCAGCAGATGACAAACGCTTTAACTTTCACAAAAGCATGTTTTGTTAGCGCTTTTGCATCAGTTTGTTAAGTGTCACAACTGCTGTATTGACTGCTCTCATATGTGCTTCGCTACTTATAGACTCACTTGAATGTGCAACCGCATCACTGGCCGCATATATGTCCGCTGGCTATTGACTAGTTCTAGGATGTAAATAAGGTCACCTGGCAATCTGCGTTGAAAACAGGCCAGGAAACGTAGGCTTCAATTTTCTGTTTACTGATGTCACTAAGAGTTTTACTTTCTTGGCTGATACTGTATGCTGGTCCTGCTGGATTTTGGTGATACAGACAGAAGAGTAAGGCAAGGAACCCAAAATCTCAATCTCTTTTATATTGCATAAGCCTCTGCTCCAACATAATTGAAGGATTTTGCTGAAGACACAATTTTACTTTCTTGCTTTTGGACAATAAGTAAAAAAAATCGTATTGTTCTCCTATAATGGATTAAAAGTTTTCTAGAATGAAGGATGCTGCTTGGTAACTGAAGTATGAACAGTCCTATCACATGAATATTTATGAATATCCACACTGAGTGAACATTACACAGTACAAGATTGGATGGAAGAATTTCATTATGCACAGCGTATGTTTTCTATTTATTCAGGTTGGCCATGTACTAAGAAGGAATGTATTCATTAGGAATCTCCTAACAGGCAATTCTACCTTGATAGGCTCTGTAGGATATCATAGACCTAACAGGAGAAATAACGTGTGGAGCATTTACTGAAACCTTATATTTTAGTTCTACTTACCATGAGCAGATCACACTGACACTGCACTTAGCAGAAAATCTAGACCACTGTTTGCCTTTGAAATCCCAAAAGACAAGTATGAAAAAAAACCCAACTACATACCAAGGTACAAAATAAAACTAGGTAAACAAAAAGCTTCATATTTAGTTGAGCTGTATGACTTGAATTAATATTCTTCTTCTATATCTGAGACTATTTTGTATGACCTTAAAGACATTTAAACTCTCAGACTATGTCTACCACCAGGGCACGTGCAAAACCCAGCCACATCCTGATTCTCAATTAGAATAAGAGCACAGATTGCGCTGTTTTTCTCTTATTCTTTCCTACTGGCACCTTTTGTCCCCACTGAAGAAAAGCCATTTTTTTTAGGCAGAGAGTGGCCAGAGGGTACTCTGGTGTGGTTGATGATTTTGACAACTGGATGTGTAAAGACCAGACCCTAAAGGTTTGCACCCACACTACGGTTCAGTCACATCTCTGTTTCAAATCTCCATTTTAAAAATAGGGCTGGAGCACTCTGCCATTCCATGAGAGCTCTTTCAGAGTAAATAGTATTTGCTATTATGTGGTCATAGACAACATTTCAGTTTAAGCCTGGCACATATTTGCTAGTTTTGTTTACAGAAATGGATTTATGGTGAGTAACGTCAAAAAAGAATAAACTGATGAGACATGCAAATTTACCTGGGTAGGAATTCCATCTACCAAAGCAAATGACATATGGGATAGCTTCAAAATACGTTACACACCTAAGATTCACTGAAAATCAGGCTTAAGGTTGTATGAACATCTGCCCCATGTTAGACACCATGTAAGTGGGATTCTTAATTAAAAAAAATCACTAGTCACTCTGGAAATCTTGAGCATTGGCTTCCTTCTTTGTTGGATTTATTTTATTTCTTTTAAATTACTGCTTTAAATTACAGTAATAACAGTACTTGACTCCAGATTACAGGCGGTACTCTCCCTGCCTGTTTTTGAAACAGAAGCTGAAGAAACAAGTAAAGAAAAAAAAAAGTCTGAAGTGTTGTAATACACCCCCGGTTTCTGTGTCTAATACAGCTACAAAGGAAGTGTGAAACTGAAAAAGTCATGAAAAATCCTTCAAAAAAGTTAGTTAGGGTCCATCTGATATTTATAAATCCACATAATGTTTTCTCAATTCACCTAGAACAATACAGCCAAATATTCCATTTTACTACTAACAAACTGAAACCAGCAGTAAAACCAGCTTCCATCTACTTTATATAGTAAAGCTAAATAACTTTGCATAAGGATTGCATAACATTAGAAACTGAGAATGATGTGGAAATAGTATAAGCAGAATTACTATGCTAGCATCTATTCTGTGTTCAAAGAGATCACGAAGCAATAAATCGTGAGTTTTTTGAGCTACTTTGAAAACTTCCACACACCCTGGGTTCCATGTGTATAACCTCACAGTGACACTTGACTGAACAAATGTATGCATAGGCGATTCACTTGAGATCAAAGCAAAGTGGCCTCCATGCAATAACTGTCCAAAGACACAGGAACGAACAATAGGGCTCCACTTACCAGGAGAACTTTGTGGGTCCAGAGACAGACGTTGCAGTTCGGTCAAAGTATTTTAGGTAAAAGCGTGAAAGACAAGCCTTATGAAATGCCTTCTCTGGTTTAGGACTGATTGCTGTTACAAGGATGGAGCCCACTATAGTTTGTATATTTTAAATACATTAGATGATCTTTTCCTTATTTGAATTCAGCCATATAATGCGTCACTGTCTTTTAACTGTAGTTCTACTTCTCTCAACTAAGCCACCAGGTAGCAGGAAGTATATGCTCTTTCTGCATATCGGTTCCTGCTCTCACTGCAGTTGAGTCTTCCTGAATAATGCTTCAAAAAATATCTGGAAGAAATTTCAACATCTTGTAGATGTATTCTTAATCATCTTACAAGTTCATGAAATTAGTTTTAAAGATCACATGTAGAGTATAACGTATTCAAATGCTTGTTAATCTAATGATAATCTAGTGGACAAAGAAATTCTAGATCATCGTATTAAATTAATTAAAGCCTTTGACATCTTGCAGTGCCTTCAATATATCCTTTCACATTCTGAAATAATTCTACAATTCAATGTGAAGTACAGATAGAAAGCAGAAACACTGACTATGCATACCACAAACGTACCAAATAACTGTACCATAAAGTAAGCCATACTTTTTAATAGAAATTAAAATGATAATTCATGCCCTTAGACACATTGATTAAAATCTTACAGAATTTCTGCTATCCCCCTTAGCATGCTAAGAGGTACAATGCACATTTGGGGCCAAGATGTCAAAGAACTCTTTCCAAGTGAAACTGCCTACTTAAATTCAGTGACACATTCAAACAAAATAAAACATCCTTTAACACACAACAAAAATCTTAAACTTATTACTTTAACAGTAATCTACTGTTTAACATTTTTTGAGCCAATGAAAATCCCTATATTAACCACCTATCTCTGAACCATAAATTTATGTTTATATCACAAAGCAGTCACCTCAAATTCATAAAGTATGCTGAGTATAGTATGTGATTCACATGCTATACATCCACTGAAATGTGACACCTTTGTCCTAGTGTGTTCCTGGGTTCTGGTTTAGTATTTGCATATCTACTTTGAAGTCTGATATACACTCCTATTATGCAAAATGATGTGGGACAGAACATGTACCCCCAAGGAGACTGGCAAAGACTGAGATTGTTCTTTTGCTTCAAGTCCCAAAGGAGAAAATAGATTTATATCTCAGATATGAGGAACAAATAATGCAATTACTGCACAAACTTGTAAAAAGGTTCCCTATCCCTTCATTAGAGACAACAGAGAATTTTTACATTTTCCAAATAGCTTTTCAAGGTCAGCTTGCTCTGGTTGGGCTGCCTAGGAAACAGACACAAACAAGGCCATCAAAGCACATTTCAAAAGGCACAGTAAAGTCTTCAGCTGTACATCTTGGGGACTCAAAACTGCTTTATTTATCACTATGATTTTAATATGTTCTTAACATCTACTGTATCTTCTTTTATTGCTTCCTTCTCTCCCTAGTTCTCATCAACTCTCTCACTTCCTGCTCCTCAGATCTTTCTCTTCAAACATGTGACTCACTAACTTCTTCACTCTTGTCTTAAATCAAGACAGCTGAAATAATAAGAAACTCCTCCCAAAACTTTAGCTCGAAGCAAGGAGGATTGCTTTCTGATACTTGATTTTTAACTACTATTTCATGGCACGTGTCTGGAATTCAGAAAGTCGAAAAACATACAAGAAATACAAAGGAGAAGGAATCAGAAAAGGACATTCAGGGGACTACACCTGTCTCATGGCAACACTTGGGCTGGTAACAGAAAGATGGAGAGAAATCCCTTTAGCAGCATTATTTGGCATCTCCCAGTACACTTGACTTTAAAATCTGTTGGCTTCTGGAGTCATGACAATGCCTGAGAAACATCAGATCTCAATGAATAAAAAGAAAATACCAGTTGCCAGTGAGAAAAAACAAACGGGTTGCTCTGGCCCACTTAACCTGCAGCAAGATGGGTGCAGCTGCAAGAGATGCTGGAAAACAGGAACTGAAACAAATTCTTCACAGGAAAGAGCGGAGCTAATGCCACCTGCTTCTTATAGGTCTAGTAACGGACTTGGAGGCTACATAAAGGTATTATCATTTTAGACAAAAAAGTCTTGGCTACTAACAGGGAAGTCATTAGTTCAGGCATAAACCATCACTTATGGCCTCACTCTGCCATCTCCAGGCCACCATTTCCTCCTCCCTCTGCTAGCACAAGTATTCAAGTAGCCACAGAATGAATTAAACTGGAGGATCGGTCCAAGTTAGAATTTGGCTGAAACCCACCCAGAATGTTAATTTGAAACAAGTTCAGCTCCCTGAATTGGTTCACTATACAAGTATCTGTGCTTACTCAGTATTTGTTCTGCTGGTAGGGGCAAGGATGTGTGTTTGCAAGGTTTGCTGTAGATAAGAGCTGTAGTATAGAAAGAACATTTTAAAATATCCTGAAATGTTTCTTACCTATATAAAAGCAGTAGAAGTGAATTGGCTAAAAAAAAAAAAGGCAAGAACTGGAATCATGCATTGCCGTTGCATGCTTTTCAAAAAGTTGAATCTACAAATGGTTCTCATCTCATTTAAAAGACATAAGTTCCCAGAGGATGAGACAGAATAACCTATAATGATTCAAAAACTCAGGAGAATATACTGCTTTTTAACTGACTCAAGTTTCCACTGGGAAAGACAAGAACCCCACTGGAAACAAGTAGACTACCCATTAGTGCAGAATCTCAACCACTGGAAGCCAAGCTAAGGCTGCAAAGTGTTAACTCTATACTAAACAATTTTCTGAATAATATTTTCTGGTATTTGTCTGATCAAATTTTCTGTAGCTGCTAATACTTTCCTTGTCAGGCTACTCCATATTCTGTTGCATCTTTATATTTTCAAGCACAAACATACTCTTCTCACAAATTTCTGTATATAATTACCATTTATGCTAGTATACCCAGAACTTGAATACAGATCATGTGTTATAGGTCTGAGACATCAATGTGGATGCAAATGTCATGACCTACCCTCTAAAATTTGAATACTTTTGATGCACACATTGTTAAATGAATTTGAGAACTTCTATTAAATGCAACATGGATGAATCACAAGTGGCTAATCAACAAACAAACTGCTTGAACTGTTAAAAGTTTGTTTTAACACCTTCACAAAAACATCATACAGTTAGTAAAGTTTCCAGTACTTGCCCTACCCTGTGGTAGGCTATATAGAAACTCACCTTTCTATTTGCTCTAGAGTTTAGCCCAGATGCACCATAGGCAATTTAAAATACTTTGCTCCTATGTAAGCAGCTTCCTTTAACTTAAGTACTTCTTTTCCCTGAGTAGAAGCAGGCTTAGTTTTTTAAAGGATAATCATATCTTCTTCCTGTCTTGATTTGGCTGGGCTATACAAGTGTGCTCTTTTAGCTTGTCATCACTCGACCACATCTCCATGCTTATGTCTGTCCTGATTTATGCTAAGATAGATTTAATTTTCTTCCTAGTAGCTGGTACAAGTGTTATGTTTTGGATTTAGAATAATGTTGATAACACACTGAGGTTTTAGTTGCTTACCAGTGCTCATATTAAGTCAAGCTCTTTTCAGATGCTCATGCCCTGCCAGCAAGGAGGGTGGAGGTGCACAAGGAGCTGGGAGGGGGCACAGCCAGGACAGTTTATCCAAACTGGCCAAAGGGATGTTCCATACCATATGATGTCATGCTTAGTATATAAATTGGGAAAGTTGGCCGGGGTCAGCTGTTGCTCAGGAACAGGCTGGGCATCAGTCAGCAGGTGGTGAATAATTGCTTTGTGCATCATTCAGTTTGTATATATTATTATATATATTTGTATATATTATTTTATTCCTTCCTACTAAACTGTATTCATCTCAGCCTATAAGTTGCACTTTTTTATTCCCTCCTCCATCCCACTGGATGGGGCTGAGCAAAGAGTTCTGTGGTGTTTAACTGCCTGCTGGGTTAAACCACAACAGTGTCCCAAAAGCTGAGCAGAAGGCAAAAACAGACTTCTTGGCAATGTACTCTAACCAAGATTTCTACACCTATACTGAATGGAAAAGGACAGAAAGTTCCGGGATCCCCTCTTTGGACCCTCTGAGATGCACAGGGTAAGAGGGAGTATTCATCTTCTGAAATGCCTTTACATTGGTCATAAAAGGAGCAGAGACAATTATCTATGATTAGGTGCCTACCTACAGGCAGCTGAAGTGAGACAGATTCTTTCCTTCAGTATGTGATTTTAAAAGTTTCATTCTACTTTTAATTTTTAATTTTAATCTCAAGACCACTCCTTCCAGAACTCTGATAGCAATTACTTTCTGATGCCAAAGGCATTTCTCTCAGCAATGTCTCACATTTCTCTCAGCAATGTCTCTTGCCTTCCCTTTCATTTCACAAAGTTTATATTCTTTCAGTTGGGAAGGGTAGCTGAAAATTGCATGCCATGCACAACAAAGGCTGAAAAGGTTTTAAAATCATTCAAAATGTAACTTTTAAAAATAGCATTATATTGAAATACAATCTTAAGATTTTTGTATTTTGACAGAGTCTTTAACACACTTGGAGCTAGAAATATTGTTATAGAGAAAGTGTTGTTAATTACTTGCAATGTCAATGTCATAAGTCTAACTTTTAAGTGGACCTAAGGCTCCTTGCTTCACTTCAAGCAGGCCGGGAGGTGGTTCTACTGGATGTATGAAGACTTTTTATAGCTCTAAAGCAACTTGACTTGCTTTGAATTACTTCATATGCCAACCTGACTAGGGACAAAGGTATGTTTATTTCTCAAGCTAATTTAAGTACACGGTATAAACACGCATCTGTTTTTTTCAATGCCCATTCAACAGGCAAAAATGTCAAGCTGTAGGTAGAAAAAAGAAGTAGGAGGATGACACAACTTTTGGAAAAGGGATTGACAAAATAAAAGCAAATCAGGCATTCATAAAACTTTTTTGTGTATAGACTTCTCATATCTCTCTCTATTCCCTTTGTCAGAGAATTCCGAATAACAGCCTACATTCTCAGACACACGGGAGATAAGAAGTAGTGGAGGACAAAGAAAATTTTGTTATGCTGCCAATTTGGAAAGCACATTAAGATAAGTGAGGTTGCTTGATAATGTTAGTTCTTGTTTTGTGAAGCTGTGGAGTCACTCACCCTATACAGCATTAAACCAATTTTATCTAGCTATGGATGCTCCAGAGAGAGAGTTAGAAAAAGAAGGATTTCAAGGGACAAGAGTGAAGGAGGCAGGCAACAAACAGAGTACTCTCTCAACTACATTAAGAATGTAAGGACTGTGCAAATAAGCCATCTCCCTTTTCTTCCTTTATGGTTCCCTCAGGACAAGAATCCACTTTATAATCCTGCACTGAAGTCACTAGTTAGTTCTATTACCATACAAGCTGAGTATTCTGACCTTTGTGTCCAACTGAATTCTTCTATCATGTCTTGAATTTTATGGAACATTAAGAAATTCTATTTCTTTTAAGAATGGGCTTTTTAATATTTTTATGTCTCTCCTCAGTGGTCAAAATTAACCTTGGTCCTACATCTAACATTACGTTTCTCTCCTTAATGAATAAGCATTTCTTTAAAGCATAGAATTAACTTGGGATCCATTAATGCTTGTTTTAGTGACAGTTTAAACATCACTATGAGAAAATTCCCCTTCAGAACCACTAATGCATAATATAAATTTTCCTCTATTTGTGACAAGAGTTTTGTTTGGACACTTCTTGAGGCTCTTTATTTATCATAGAATCATAGAATGACCAGGCTGGAAGAGACCCATTAGATCATCGAGTCCAACCATTCCTATCAAACACTAAACCATGTCCCTTAGTGCCTCCTCCACCCTGTGCCTTAAACACCTCCAGNAGAATGAAGCTAAGAAATCATGAAATAAATACTACCATCTAATATTTCTTATATAAACATACAGTTCTTAAATCACTTCTAAAACTTTGATGTTTTCAAGCCTGAGGTTTAGTAGAGCACTCTGATTTGGAGATGGCTAAAACTTTGTATTCCTGAAAAATACGCACAACTTGCCAGACAAAATACATTCTGAAAAATCTCTGTGAAGCTTCAGAAAAACTTTGAGAACATTTCTGAAATGCCTTGTCTGTTCTTTCCTACCATGCAGTATTTTTAGTTATTTCATCATAGCACAATATAACAGAAAGTACATAAATGTGAGTGCAAAGGGACCACTGCAGGTCCTTAGCCCAGTCTCTTGATCTAAGCAGGGCCATAGTCAGCACTAGATTGGGTCAGCTATCACTTTTTCTATCCATGTCTTGAGTGTCCACAAATGAAGACTCTACAGTCTTGTGGGGCAATCTTTCTACCTCCTAGGTGAAGTTTTTCCTGATCTTCAGCCTGAGCCTCCCTTGCTGGCACCTGTAATCACTAAGCACAACCAGTTTTCCTTGTGTTATCAATAAGAGTTTGGCACCTTCATCTCCTCACCACCCTTCACCCTTCACACCCTTCACATATACATAAGTCCCTTTTACATCTCACCTTGGCATCATTCTTACTAAAGCGTGCAAACCTAGCTCCCTCAAATTCTCCTTGTAAATAACATGCCCTAGGTCTCAGCCATCTAGTAGATCTTCCCAGGTTTTCAACAACTCTTGACTTAGGTCTTCCCAAAATGGATAGTATAACATATATTACATTTATTAGTAAGAAGCAAACATGACTCATAGTTACTTTTAAATTAAATTATGTGTTTTTTTCAAAACATTTGCCAATAATAGAGGTGCATGTATTGTGATTAATGTGCTGAAATAACAAAATATTATTATTTATATTTTAGTGAGAATTCCTTTAATATATGCAAACTTCAAAAACTTATATCATATTTAAATTCAAAATTTCAAGTGAAGTCATTGCATAATTTTCTCTGATAGAACTGTCATCAAAACTGAAGTTTAAAAGTTCAGATTTAAATTACTTTAATGTTTCTCATTTAAAATTATGCACATATT
This sequence comes from Piaya cayana, assembly GCA_013389865.1. Classification (NCBI taxonomy): domain Eukaryota; kingdom Metazoa; phylum Chordata; class Aves; order Cuculiformes; family Coccyzidae; genus Piaya; species Piaya cayana. The sequence goes on from WAAB01008939.1 coordinate 232,496, forward strand.
TATTTTATGAAGACTTTTAACTAGTTGTATCTGTTACTTTCATTTATGCATTCATGATGAGCAATAAACTGTGGAAACACTACCTGCATTATTTAAAGCATCTTCAAGGATACATGGTATTTCTTATACTGATCACATTAAAGTCCCTTACAGTTCAAAAAGAAGTATCTTTCATTAACCCATAATCAATGGGTTGGGGGTTTTTTAATAAAGAGACACAGTACAAGTCACCTAGTCACTTCTATAATGCCACTGGACATGGTGGAAACTTGTGTGCAATATATATCCTGAGGGACAATAGGGGACTACTTTTGGTTTTGGTTGTACAACTTGAAAACAGTTCTGAAATAACTTGCCCTTACGTCAGTAATTTCCCAGCAAGATGGGTGCTTGCTGCTAACCTGTTCTGACAGCAAGCTCACTGTGTTTCCTTGGATTAGATCCGAATTAAGTGTCCTTTAATGAGAGCTTTCCTATAGTTATGTGATTCAACCAATGATGGGGTAAGATAGTTGTTTCCTGTGTTGTGATTTTGAAGACGCTACTGTTCAAGTTGGATAATGCCAATCTCTTTAAATAAATCCTGGCATATCTCTAGACATTTGCATTACTCTTTTCTAGACTGTTCTTATTTCCTCTGGGATTGTTTTCAGATAACGTACCTCAGATATCAGGGACTTCTCATAGCACAGAAGTATTTTACTGTATAATTTCTTCATCCTTTTGCAACCCCTTCCCAAACATGCTACCTTTTCAACTCTTGGTGTGCATGGAACAGATATAGTCAGTGTGTCATTCACATTGTCTCTATTCTTAAGTACACACAAGGCCTCCCATTATCAAAACAACCTGTGTCAAACAGTTAACAGGAGAATTTGAAATTTATGGAACGCTCCCATTTAATTTTTCCTGTTTGTAAACATCCCTTTTGGTTGCTTATTTTGAATTATGGTACCACATTAGTATTCTTCTAATTACTTTCTCTAAAATCTCAGTAAAGTAATGTTAAGAGCTTCAGCTAATTACTCATTTCTGACCCTCATTTCTAGCTAAAACAAAACCAGCCTCATCTTCACTCTTCCTCCAGCCTGACTTACCTTCTGTACCATGGGAAGACACCAGCAAACAATAATCTGCTTAAGAGATACAAGGAGAGAAACAAAGGAAAAGGTACCAGAAAAAAATTATGTGTCACCAGAAAGAGGAAGAAACACTTGTGAACTACAGCACAGAGACTTAGCAAATACAAGAGCAACACGTGTATACGTATCCAATGCTGGCAGCTACCAAACGGGTCACCCTGTGTATGTAGCTGCACTAAGCCTTCTATAGCCCAGTCACTTTATTGGGAAACACATTACTTACAAACACTTCTATATCCTAAATCAGCAGGCATACAATACATTATTTTCGTATATATATACACACACAATACTAACTGTTGAATTCATATCTGTCTAGGTTTGGATTCTTCTGATGTTCTGAGACAGTCAGCTGCTATAGTGAACATGCACTAGCTTCGTAGACAACTTACTATTAGTAGCTCAAATTTACTGTTCAGAGTTCCTAGGAGTAGATTCCCACCCCCTGATCACCTATTATTAAGACTCAGTAACTTCTCTTTTCGGGAGATCATGAACTGGCACTGCATGTCTTCCAGTCACTGGCACTGCATGTCTTCCAGTCACTGGCACGTGGCAAATCTTTGCTCTGAACTTAAACATAGATGATTTGGCCATCTTTATTGCCTTTACTTGCCTCTCAAACCTAGCACATTTCCTTGGCTAAAAAACATACAGTGGTTCTAAAGCTCATAGAAGCAGACTGTACAGGAAGTCCATATTACCTCTGGTTTCCAGATATTTCAGGGAATCTGTGTATCCTTCTTATGGAGTTTGGAGGTGAACTCCACGCTTTTATTTTCTGATAGCAACTTTGCTTTTTAAAGTTCTTTGAGATAATGAAAAGCTAACAGACTTTAGTTTAGTGAGCTGCAAAGAATAGCCTGCCATTGTTCTGACAGCCTTGTAATAGAGCACCTTATTAATTAGAGATGATTCACAAATGACTTGCAGTAGATTCTGGTTCTAAATAGCAATGATACTTGTACTGAGCTTGTATCCACTCAGGAGTAATGAAACTTTAACCTTAATTAAAAGGAAAGCTCCTCTTTTTTAAAGCCTTCGGGTCCAATCCACACTGAAGTATCAGAAAATTAACACACCTTTTACTAATTTTCCATATTTAGAGCTTTGTACTTTACGGTATTGATTTAATAATGTTTCCCCTACTAGAGGACATCTAAGCATATGAATAGCAACTGTCAAAGAGAAAGAAGTACAACTGCCACTATAAATGGAGAAACAGGCAATAAGTCGGGAAATTGTTTGCTCAAGCCCTCTGAGTCAGTATCTGAGAACTAAAACCAGAACTGGGTCCATCTTAAACACAATGTAATTCCCTCCACACCTCATCACATAACACCATCTGTTTCACTTCATGGGCATCTACGGCTTTAGTTCATGATCATTAATAGTGGTACAACTTGACATTATAAAATCCCATTGCTACTGATAGAGGGGTTTACATGCTCTATTACCTCCCCTATTCCTTTCCTTTTACTCTTTCTCTTGTCTCTTGTTGGGGCACCTACAATGAACTGGTCCAAGGCCCTAAACCAGCAGAGAAGGTACTCTACATGCATGCAAGTTTTCTGCTAGTTTGTCTCCTGAACTGGCACACAAACGGTTGGATGAGCTTTGCTACCTAAGCAAAGGGAGATGATGGGTGCATCTAGGAGCAACATGGCAGGTCTGCGCCCTTCCAGGACAGTTGGCCATTTAGTGCATTTAGCTGCAATGCCAAACAGGACCTTACCTGGTATAGTAAATTAAACTTGGCACGGAATCTCCATAACTTCACTATTTTTAGTTTTATATCTTACACATTTTTTAAGCATGTATTCTGCTTGCATCTCCTCTCTTTAAACCAAACTTAAAATAATTGCTCTGATTATAGAACTCTAGAATAATTTGGGTTGGAAGGTACCTTTAAAGGTTATACAGTTCAATCCCCCACTGCAATGAGCAGGTACAATTTCAACTAGATTAGGTTGCTCAGAGCCCTGTCCAGCCTGACCAGTGTTTCCATCTACCACTCTCGGCAAGCTGTGCCACTGTTTCAGCACCCTCAGCATAAAACACTTATTTCTTATATCTAGACTGAATCTACCCTCCTTTATTTTAAAACCATACAAAATGATGCAATAATAATAGTGCAAAAAGTCAATAATTATGGCACCTTAATTTGAAGAACAGAAACATTTTGTAAGATACAGAAACAGATGATCAAGGACAATGTGGAAAAGAACAGATAAATCAGAACCTTTAATTATTTCAAATATATGAAAATAACAATGGATTATTTTACAACTACATACTCCAACAATTTGCATTTCATATAACTGGCTTCATTGTTTTACTAATAATATGATGTTAAATACAACAATGTGAACTTATTTTTTTCGCTTGCCAGAACAGATGCTTTTTTTGTCTTTGTCATTTATCTGAATTCTATCATATTACAAATTAAAGAAAATCTCTCTTTAACCTAAGACTAGAACAAACTGGCTATAATTCAGGGAAGTCTAGGATAATGAAGAAAGCATCCTTGTTTGAATGTAAGCCGTATTCAGCTTTCAAGCACATCTAATGCACACCTGATGCTAAGGAATGCAGAATCACAGTAAACAGTGAAATCATCACTGTATTTTTCATTTATCAAAGAAAGTATTTGTTATACTTTCAACTGAAGTCTTTCCTTTTTCAGAGTAAAGTTAAAAAAAAAGCCTAAGACTCCTAAAATCACTATGTCTTTATGCTCTGTCCTTTAAAGAGCATTTTTTCAATACATGCTTCTACAAAGTTTTTAATATAGAACACAACTGACAATTCGGCTTCATTACTAGCCTTCTTCCAAAAGCACTCCATTTGTTTTAGATGCAGTAAGCCTGCACCTTGGAAAATCTGCAGTACTAAGCACCCTTACATTATAAGTCTATAAAACTCTTGAATACAGCAGAGATGGAGTTCCCAGATGTTACTTTTTCTCCACAAATATCTTTATTTGGAAGAAAAAAAAAAAAAAGAAGAGTAACTGTCATAGAGACTCATTACACATGAACACCTTTTTCATCTGATGTGATACTTGGGATTTTCTATGTCTCTACTTCCATCAGCTTTCATGGGTTTGCCAGGGCATTCTGAAGTGATTCTAATACAAATTCCTGCAAGTTTTTTTTTTTTGCAGGACTATTATTTTTATTGTCTTTTAAGCATATAACTATCTCCTCATATAGCACATACATGCACAACCTTCATCTAATCTGAGAACATGCAGCATCACTCTAGCTTTCATGCTAGCCTTGTGCCATCCCAGCACGTAGCTTGTGACACATCCTAGGGAACTTTCTTAACAATCTAGACCATAAAATTTGAGCAATCATAATGGTTTAGAGGTTTGGAAAAGGTCAGATGTTTTTGTCTTATTTTTTGTAAGTTACATCTCTTACATCTGGAGAATAAGAGGGAATGGTAACAATTTTAAAGCTTATTTTGATTAGCATTTTGTTTAAAATTCCTTTTTGTGGCGTCCTGTGCTACTTTTATCCATATTCTTTCCTAGGTCTAGGTAGGATGCTGCTTACATATTTTGTAATGAGTTTTCCCACACTAATCATGAAACAACAGATAATTTAATATACGTATTAAAAAACTCTGTAATTACTTCCTGTGCTTCTAAGCACAGATGTTCACAAGCCATCAGCACCCCCCTTTCCCTTTGCATAATTGTGCTTTTCTAAAGGGAGAGCTGGATTTCAGTGTGGTCTTCATTCCCTATCATGTGAAAGACCTTGCTGCTATTGCCTCCACAGAAGTCTCTGTTTTGTTGAAAGGGACCCATAACATTAAAGACTCCTACTTTAACAGATATTCCTGCCCAGTGATATAGATATGGAAGACACCAATTATGTGCAACTACACGTGGTTCAACTGCAAGAGCTGAACAGGCGAAATAGACATGTCCAAATTAAGCAAGGAGGGATTCAAAGAGGGTCCAGAATAAAGAAAGATTACTTATTAAATTCAGCCCAGATGACTGGAAAGCAAACAATTAAAGGAAGATTTACTCATTAAAATGTGTGTGCTTCAGGTCTTTTGTTTTTTGTCTATACACACCTGGTCTGAAAAACTTAATTAGACCAGCACACAGCTGCCACAGTTGCTGTTTGAGCGATACTGTTAAGCGTTAGCATAACATCAACAATTTTTCAAAGATAAATTCCTAAGTGCTGCTGCTTTCATTTTTCATGAACAATAATTGGCACTACAAAGAAATCATATTGTTACTGAAATCTGTTAGGCTGAATGTATCAAAAGCACACACAAGCAGAATTAGCTCTATAATCTGCTGAGTATGCCACCAGCCGGGCAGAGTTTTGCTAAATAGATAACTGTGAACGGTCCACTTGAAATCAAAATTAGCTAGTGCAGCAGAGGGCCTTTCATTGAACGTTAATCATTAAGGGTAGCAAGGGAGTAGTAACATTACTTCTTTTGTTTTGGAGCAATCAACACGTTTATGTTAATTCAATGTTATTGTCAGTACATGGAAAGCCATGCATCTCCTTCCCCCGCAATCTCAAAAGATCCACTACATCCAGAATTTGAGTTAAAGCAATGTGACTTTTGTGTCAGGTTTTCATTGTTCTCAAATTAAACCAGAAAAAATTAAACCAATGCTCTAATTCTGTGCCAACAGCAATCTCCTCTAAAAACTCCCTCCAGTGGAATGACAATTCCTATTAGGAGCATTTTTCCTTCTCCTCTATAAACCAGAGAAGCTTGACATTTGCAAATCACTGCACTTAGCCCTAACAAATGACCACAAGGGAAGGCGTTAACATATTCCCAGCTCGGAAAACAGGGCATAAGCTTGCAGGGACAAAAGAAGCATGAGATACAGGGTAAACTAATGCTTGAGTTCAGAAGTGAGAGTCCTGGAAACCTGTGCAGCCAGTAAGTCTGCACAAAGGCTCTAACCTCCTTGCAGATTTAAGTATTTACATGAAAAATGCCCAAACCAAACCAAACAAACAAAAAAGAGAAAAAAACCAAACCACAAAACAGACCACAGAAAGCATATACTATAAGGTTTTCTTCCATCATTTACATACTTCTCATCAACAGGGTAATTATAAGCAATTCAGCCATCCTCAAATATTTATCAGTCTCATTTGATTAGACTGCTAATCCCAGTGAGGATTAGCATCCACTCAGTAGGTCAAACTGATTTCTTCTTAATGCTAGAGCTTTGTGGAGCTACCCAGCAGCTCAGCCACTTGGACTTTCTGCTAGAAAAGCAGATTTTCTGTTAGCTACTGCTTAAGTATTTCAGTTTTTTATTTGCATTATTGATTCTATTCACCTGTTTTTCTTCAGGCATCATGGGGAGGGAACAAATTTACAGCAAAAAGTAGGAAGAGATGCAGAGAGAAAAAGAAATAACTGGACTGTTGTGTAACCTCAGGGTTAAAATTTGTCCCACTAATTTCAGTTCCAGAATGAAACTGCAGCTTTTACTTTTAATTTAAAAAAATTAAAACAGAAATTTAAAAAGATAGAGGAATACAAACATGTTTACACAGAACATCAGAATATAATATTTTATCCAATCATTTTTGGAACAAATCCTGAGAACCAGTTACTAAATATCTTTTTTTTATCATACTATACTATTATTTCTGAAATAATTTCCTAGTAAGGAAAACAAACACAAATTTTGTTTTGTTCGTACATTATGACACAGATGACATCATCGTGCTTATGAAAGAGAGCAAAATGTTCCACATAAATCTTTCCTGTAATGCTGTAATTTATTTCTATTTCCCTAAAACTGCATGCAGATGACATAGCAGAATTATACACACACCATCTGAAATGATAGCTGATGCTATTATAGAGACATTCAGAATCAAAACAGGGTTAGTACTCAGTCCTCTATCATCAGATTTCACAGAGTTATGTGCTTCCTTACTTGCAGATTTAAGAGATGATCCTGAATTGCACTTATTCCCCTTGCACCTTAAATTTCACGCAGAAGAGTTTCAGGGAAGCTGCTCTGTAAGAGCCTTCATTCAACTGACACGCCACATCCCTCACGGGGTGCTTTTTAGCACTTCCAGACTTTAGCCCCTTCAGTAATCAAAGCTGCTTTACAAGTATTAGCCATGGTTATTCTTCAAGGAAGGGTAATAGATGACATCGCCTACAGCTGAGCAAATTCACTCTCCCATCTGAAGCTTCTCCTCATTAAAATAACGTAGGGCAGAACATTATAATTAATAGAATCATTATAATTTAACTACAACCTTCCTTGACCTGCACTGTCAGCAGAAAGGGACCTAAAAGTGGATAAAACTATAGTTGGCAACAACTTGTACCTTTCCCTCTGTATCACCAGAAGGAAGGAAAGGGGCCACAATGCAAATAGATGTAGCCACAGCGCTTAAATAGACGGACATTTAATTTTTGAACTTGATTCCTGGAAATGAAAAGTGACCCATTTATAACACTTGTTCTGTTTTCCTGCTATATTATTAATTCCCACAGCTGTGACAGAACATTTGGTCCTGTATTGGGCCAAGAAAGATCAAATCATTTAGCTGCCATCTGTGTCTTTGGAAATGCCATGAAGTGACTGTATCCCAGATATTTTTGTACGTATGTATATGAGCACATAGTGTTTTGAAATGCAACAAGTGGTTAATACAAACAGCAAGGGGTTACCATCTTAAAAGAGAATTTGTCTTTTGAAAAATTTCTTCATTTTAATATCTTCCCTAATTATTAAGAAATCTAACAGAGTTTCTTCTCTGAGGAATGTGAAAGGCTGCATAATGTGCTTCTCAAGTTTCATCGTATCAAATAAAGGGGAATATAAAAAATACAACAGAGCCAAAACCTAAGTTATTGATTAACTGCAGACATATAAAAGAGTAGAGGGATGTGTGGGTCCTATGGATCAACAGATTCAAATCTAAAGCAAGCACATTATATAGGCTGCACTTTGATTTTGAACACAAAAGTTTAGAGATATCCCCTACACAGAAGATGAATATTGGTAAAGATTGATAACATCTCTAAAACACTACAGTTGCTTTATATATTTATCAACCTTATAATTAAAAACTTGTATTCACAGAATCACAGAATCACCGGGTTGGAAGAGACCCACTGGATCATCGAGTCCAACCACTCCCACAAAACACTAAACCATGTCCCTCAGGACCCCGTCCACCCCTAACTTAAACACCTCCAGGGAAGGCGAATCAACCACCTCCCTGGGCAGCATATTCCAGTGCCTAATGACCCTTTCTGTGAAAAACTTCTTCCTAATCTCTAACCTAANAAAAAAAAAGATGTGAAACAAAATTCCCACCACTGAATAAGATTTGCCACTTTTCTGGATTGCATCCAGTATCTATCCAGCTTAAAGTGATGTAAAATGAATATAGCTTATTTTGGCTGTTACTAGGTTTTACTTACAGTAGTACAATATCGTCATTTTTTCATAGTAATGAAAACTCTTAAAACAAGGAAATAATGTAATATTGTCATATTATAATTTGTTTAGAGAATGCATGATCATTTACTCTTGATCTTAAAGGATATATTATTCACAAATGGTCTTAATATGAACTGTTAATAATGTACTTTTTATTCAAACAGGCTCACAGGCGAAACCAAACCAGAGAGGGAAAAAACATAATTTAACCATCTGTGGGACTATTAGACTGAAATCATGCTTTCCAGAAACACTGAGTTTTGGGTTAAGGCAAAGCACGGGAAGCTTTGGCCTCACCAAAACCTTCAGCACAAGGTCAACAATGACTAGAAAAGAAGAGTTTATGGGAACAACACCTGCCAGTTGACTTTTTGCATGCTTACCTACCTTGTTGAGTTGCAACTCATGAGAGGTAAAAGCCAGACCCTAGAAGTAGTATCGAGACATGGCAGCTGCTTCTCTGTTTTAAAACCCTGATCATAGCTGTCCTGACTCAGACAGACTCCACAGCCTCTGCTTCCAGGTCTGATTTTCAGTGACACTAAACTCCAGCAAATTGTGTGGAAGCAGAGACAACCTCAGAGCACAAGAACCAGACAAAAAAAGGATTATATCATACTTGTGTCATTACCATGGCATATATACATTTCCTTGACCTCATCAAATGGCACACTGCACAGCCTAGTCCTCCTTTTAAAGGGCTACAGGGGTAGGGAGCAGCAAATACACAGAGTGATGGGAAAGTACTTCAACAGCCACAGTCTTCCCAGAGAGCAACAGGTCTCACATGAACTCTGTTCCCAGTCATCAGCTCCAGTCAGGAGGATCTGCCCCTCCTTACCCTGAAAACACAACCATATGCTGCAATTTGGTGCTGTATAAAGCCAAACCAAAATATTATCAGAGTTGATTTTCTCCCAAAGATGCACAATGATTAATCTTCTCTGATGGCAGGAAATAAATTGCTGGTACTCCAGATATATTTTGTTATTTGGAGAGTTGTCATTTAATGACTGAATCAGAGGTGACATGGATGGGAACATAGGGAGCTCATTAACATCCATCAACGTGCGGTATATGATATGCTAACTTCCAATTTGTCATTTGTACCCCAACTCAATCATGCTCCTTTAGTACTAGTCAGTTACTGAAAAGTACAGCAGTTTGGATATTTTGACAGAGAAAGAAATGAAGCAGTGAATTAAATTGACAGTGGCAGCAATGCAGAGCCACTGAATGAGGAAGAGAATGAAGGAGGAGAACATGCTGCCCCACACAATAACGATGGTTAGAGGTGAAAATAAGTTTTCTCAAATGCCAGCACTGATTGGGAGCACTCATGACTTCATCATAAGGATGACAGCAGTGGCCCTCTGCAAATCAGGAGGCAGGACCTAAAACTGCAAAAAATGCTTCAGTTTGCTTGCTGTTGCCTTTTCACTTCAATGGAACCAAGAAAGAGAATAATGCCCTCTTAGCTTTAAAACATAAACATAAATATTTATGCAGAAAATAAACTGTTATTCCAGAACTTGGCTGGGTCAGGCAACATATGTGACAGAATCACAGAATTGTTTAAGATAGAAAAGACCTCTAAGATCATAAAGTCCAACTTATCACGACCTAGTAACTTGTACAACAAATTTTCAGATGGCCAAAGTTTGGAGAGTATCTATTAAATACTTGGCAGAGCACCAGGAATATTTTACAGGACAGAGATGTTGCTCAGAACTCCACAACCTCACTCAAGATAAGACTAACTGCAGCATATAACAGATCCCAGGGAATCAGAGCTTTTAATACTACTTTTTTTGGTCATTTCTTCCCATTGTATGGGATTCAGCTTGCTCAGCAAACCCAGCACAGCCTCAGTGCTGACCAGCTGACCTTACATTGTTGTTAGAAAATCTGCACAGAGCAGTTCAAGGGCCAAAGCTTACAAAGTAAGAGTAGATTATATCACATGTAACCAAGACCTATACTAAAATGTAACACATACTATACTACAAAGCAATAAGCAGCCAAGACCTATAATAAAATCTTTTCAGACCGTCAAAATGGGAAATATATGATGCTAGCAGGCAGAATTAACATCTTTAAAATTTAATTCTGAGTCATAATCAAACCAGCTCCTTTCCACAGCAAAAGGAAATTCAAGAACAAGTTACAAATTGATAACTTGAGGCCTTTCCGCTCCTTATTGTTTTGAATATGATGAAAATAATAGCTTGAACCAAAATTTGCCTTAAGGACTCCAAATTCTTCTTGGAAAAAAGGGAAACAACGAAGAAAACTCTTAAGTTCTACAAAATACATATTGGAAAAGCAGTTTAAAACCATCTGTTTGGAGAGCTTAAAGCAACTTCCATATTGTGCATTATGGCATAAAGTGATTTCTCCATGCATTTACTTACTCTGACAACGAGTAAAATTTAAAAAATACAAAAAGTCAGTCTAGAGGGCTTGGGTTGTGAATGACCTTGTGCATTGCAGTCAAAATGAAGATTTGCTGCTTGAGAAGAGGAAAGAATAATTTTCTATCTGGGTCATGTAGTGGTTCACAGCAATTGCCCTATCCATAATGACCCGCAGATGACTGCACAGTGTGCATTAGAACAAGCACTAATGGAAGTGCCTGACTCGACTGAGAGTAACGAGAACTGACTGGTCCAATGCATTGCAATTGGCTGGCAAAGTCCCAGAACAATTTATGGAGGTTAGAAGTAAATACACAGTGCTGTGGCTTGAAACTTAATACAAAAGAAAAAGCAGTGCCTGCATTATGAATGCAGAACTCTCTGTCTGCAAACTACTTTATTCATGAAACTGTAAATAAAGACAGGTACTAATACAGTAAACATACTACTAGATATGCGTTATTTAGAAAGCAGCATTTAGAGAAGAATTAGGGCTTACTTTTAAAAATGTGGTTCTAGAGAGCAAAAAAAGTGACCTTGACAAGAGTACTTTTAAAATTTTTGCCACTGAACAATGATTATTTTTTCAGACTAGGAAAGATTAAAAAATATTTCCTGAAACTTGCTTTGCAATTTTAAACACTGTAAAATTCATCTGGCATGGCTGGTGATCTAGATGTATATTGGACTGAAATATAGATACATTTTGCTCTCATCCCTCTAACCCTGACTCCCATACACAAAATCAGTTTATAAACCCACAGTGCAGGTTAAACAGCTCTTCATGACTTTATTTGGAAAACAAATTTTCAATTATTTCTACTTGAAACTGACTTATGAGGGCAAAACTCAATTTTCAAAACTAAACTCCAAAACATTCATTAAGAAAATGCAGGCTTCAAGGACAGCCGAGCTCCCATTCCCCAGCTGACTAATACTTGCAAAACTGGAGGTTGGAAATCTTGACAATTTTCAAAGGAGAACAGTTATCTTCAAAAGAAACAAAGAAAACATGAAAATGCCCACCCCGAATCAGCAAATGTTTGGCTGCTTGGAGTCCCTCTCCTCCATCAAGACATACATTTTCCTACTGGAATATTTGCTATTCAGTTATGCTTCTTTTCACTAAGGATAACTGGAATACATAACTCTAGCAAGTCCAGTAATTACAGTTTCTACTACCCGTATAAGTACAAACGATGCCAACTAGAAGGTTGTTTTCTGCTCATCTTAATTACCTGCTTCAAGCACAGGGCTTAGGTCAGGTGAACCTGTGATGTCACCATGAATCAGGTGACAGCTGATGCAATTAGGTGAACTCAATCAACACAGAAAGAACACAGATCTGGGTCACAATCTTGGCAGATTAATGAATACGTATCCCCACAAGGTCATTTGCCAAAAACTGAATCTCAGCAGCTTGTTGCAATTTTACTGCAGTCCTGGTTTGCTTTGGAGCAGGGAAGTGAAACATTCAATGCTAAGAGTATAACAGAATGACTTAATTTGTTGATACATTTTAATAGTTACTCTGGTTAAAGGACTCTTTGGAATTAATTAGTTACTTTAATTAGTAATGCTCAAGTCCTATTTAGTAGATGAAGACTGAATCCTAATGTACCTCAAAGATTTTCTTAGTACATGGCACAAAGCCTTAAAAACATGGCATTCTTCTAAGCAAGCATCCATTATGATATTTTCTTATCCCACCAGTAAGATCAGGTGCCATGCCAGTTCAGTTTATATTTTTACATTTTAGAAATAAAATAACAAATTGTTTGCCTGTATACTTCAGCATTTGTTGCTATCAACTCTTTGCTTTTTTTTACTTTCTCAGGACAGAAAAACAAATGGCCTGACTAGGAACGTAATTAATTTGCCAAATTTATTTAGATAACAATAGCTTAAAAAGTCTCAAAAGTGCATTGAGCTATGCAAGGAGCACTATGTGTCCTGGGAAAGGCCATCCTGAAAACTACCAAGGAGTCAGGGCTTCAATGACTGCTGGGGACATGAGATACCAAGAGCACAGAAAGCTATGATCTGTAGAGACGCAGCAGGAGAAGCTGGATCACATAGGTGCAGGAGGAAGAAACCCAAGCATAACAGTCTGAAGAACTGTCCTCACAAAAAAGACACAGAAGTTAAGTGTTTTCAGGCCACACTTCAGAACCAGATTAGCAAAAGAGGCACAGAGATGGTGGCCCAGCTAAGCAGATGGCATTCTCCCAGCACAGCCTGAGCGGAGAGCCCTCCATCTGCTAGCACGTTCAAACCAGACTAAGATAGGAATTACAGAACTTTTATTATAAACAACATTTTTAATACTCTCTGAAAAATATTTATTTGATTCTATGTTAACATTGATTAACTCAGGCTACAAAGCCCCAGAAATACTCAGGAGGGGCGGAAAGGATTAGCAGGAGCAGCAGATTGCTTCTTTTGGTGTGCAAAGTCATAGCTATCGCAGAAGCTGCAGCAGGATTTTCAGCTGTTAACAAAACAAAAATCATTCTGTGACTGCTGTTTTCTTTAAAAGAGATGCTAGTTACCTAGGCATACATATGCCTATTTACCAGATGTCTTGTTAATACACATTTTTAAGTATTTTTTTCTTTTAAACAAGGGAGGTTTCCATAATAAGAATCATATTACAGATAGATGGTTCTTTATGTGGTATCTCCTGATCACTGCTTCCACAGAAGTGTTAGGGGAAACACAGTTGAGCAACCACTAGGCAAAGTCTAAGAAGAGCATGTGTCACCCTGTCCCCAGTCCTTGAAAATGCACCTCTATCTAAAGAACAAGCTGTTGTTGCTGTGGGTTAAATTCTCAGAGACATGCTATAAACTTCCTCTTTTCTGACTGTCCTTTGGTTGCTGCTACCCACAAAAACTGCTACATCATTCAAGGCAACAAAGCTGTCTTCTCTCCAGCCTTTCTGTTGCCAAAAATCCCCTAGGGAAATACTCAGGACAGCAAGACCACACACACCCCTTCCCTGTAAGCCAGAGCAACGTTCACCTGCTCTTCAAAGAGTAAAGGGCAACACACAGAATCTAATGAGGTGAAAACAGTTTTATTTTGGTAAAGAACCAAAAACCGCCTAAAAGAGGGATTAATTTAAATGTAAAAAAGCAAGAGAAATTAACTGGGATAGAACTAAGAGACTATCAGGGAGTGTCACATATATCAGAACTAGAGGCATGGAAGATTAACAGGGAATACTTAGTCTGCATATCAGAAGAAATTCTTAGAAAATAATGTTAATTATGTTAATAACACAGGTTTGAAATATTTTACATCAAATTATAACTGCTTGGATCATTAAAATGTTTAGAAAATCCTGCTTTGACAAAGATAAAAGTTATGGAAATAAGAGGCATTTTTAATTTCCAGTTGCTATGCATTTTTTTTCTGGGTGGGGCAGCACTTAATGTTGCTGGAAAGCCATTAAAGAATGGTAGTAATTTCCTAAACCACTTGCTTTACGCTAACACTGTTTCCAAGATAATATCTTAAGGGACTCTGAAATTTTCATCTCAGAATCTATGCAATATTCATGGATTGTAGCATTTGTTTATGGCTCTTCCCGTAGATAATTCTGTGACTCCACTATCTCCCTTGTTCAGGAACGGGAAAATTTAAATGAAAAAAAAAAGTTGTTGAAGTCATTCATATTTATACAAAAGATTTGTAGAAGACTCCTCCTAAAACTTAGAAATGGAGTACTTGACCTCATGAATACATTAAGATGCAGTTCTAAACAAGTAACAGTTCAGCATTTCCCTTGCTAAACACTTTTCCTACACTGCTTTAGAATCTGCAATACATATCAGGTGGAAGCAAATGAAATACCTGCTAAAAGAGAAAAGAAATTTTTTTTAAAAGTACAAAAAGTGAGAAAAACCCACCTAAGAAATAGTAGTGAAACAGGAGCAGTACTCACTGACATCTAGATGTCAGTTAAATCAAGAGCAGCAGAGAGCTATTTTATCAATAACCCCAAAAAACAGTTCAGAATGTCACTTAAGTATATGAAAGCATGGATCATATACATAATTTTGAGGCCTAGTTAGCATCATCCTAAATGCAAAAGTTGCATAACAACTTTAACCATACCAATTCTACTGAAAACATGGATTATTCACTGTTCAGAGAAGTACTGAGAATAAAAAAAAGAAATGGGAGGGCCAAGAGACAGAGAGAATCAGGTCTACAGTACCCTAAGGCTCAAAGCACCTTTTTACAAATTCTCAAACAGGCTTCTTTTTCCTTTCACAAACCAAAGTTATCCGGGGGTGGTGCAGTGGAAATGAGTGCCGTGACCCAAAGTGGTTTTGTACTTAACTGGTCTTTTTAATACCAAATGCTAATGTCTCAGCTATGGATTAATAACTACAAGGGAGGAAAATGAGCACTTCACTCCTAAAGAAAAAGAGAAGAACCAACCCAAATCAGTTTTACAGAACAGATAGTAATTACCATAAAATGTTCACATTCACAAAGCTATATCATACAAATTCGTACACTTGTTCCCATTCTAAGAAATTTGAAATAATTTGGTATCAGACTGTAATTGTCAGCAGTGCATAAGTATTAAAGCTGACAAATGACTACAATATAACTATTCGTCTCCTAGTGAAGGCTAAGGAGCTAAACTTGCACTCAATCCAGAATATGCAGTATTTTCCTTCTTTCTCTTAACATTTTCTGACGGCTCACTACATGGTATCATGGGTAAAATAAAGTGAAGAAAGGCAGTGGAAATCAATAGGAACTATGAAAAATGTTCTGTTAAACAACAGATGTGCACAGTTACATATGATAAAGTTTCTATGAGCTGTTGTCATACACTAAAACCCAATACAAAGCTTACTGAAGTCATGGTCTTGTTTTCTTGCTGTATGGCCAGTTCAGAGGGGAAGTTGCTTTCTAATGGAAATTGTGCTAACAGATGGTTTGATTCAAGAGTCTAGTGATAAAACTGTACAAATATCCTAACACTCGCACAACTATAAATTAAGTAGGGTGGGCAGTTTATTCTACATAGAAATGTATCGTGAACTATAACTTAAGGATAAAGCACTTTATTTCAAACAAGTGTATAGATAATATATGAATTCCCTGAACTTTAATCACAGATGTTTGATTGGTTTTGCGTAATACATGAATAGTTAAGCATCATTCCTAAACAAAAAGAAAATGTTTTAAAACTGGGCAAAATCTTCCCAGCTTCTTTATTCTATTGTTCAGCCTCAGCAAATACATTTGAAAGTGTGCAGCAGCCAGGACAGATGGCAGCCAACACATTCTTTGAGCCCTCCATCTTTGCTTGTACTAGGTCATGAGGAGTGCCTCAAGGCAGGGAATGTGAATTACCAACAAGTCACGTAAAATGTGCCCAGAAGGTACCATCCAACATTGATTTCATATAAATTAACTTGCCAAAAGGAATGCAAATGATCACCTTACTCTTTTGTCCTATATAGTCAATAGTTCCTAAGGGACCACACCCAGCTAACCAAACTTGCTTGGTGGCAGGTTTAATGGCCTCCGTACTACATTCAGCAAAAAACTGTGATGAAGAGTCAGCATTGATACACTCAGGGTTTCCAGAAAACAGCCTGAAGAATACTGGTATGAGATGTTAGAGTGTGGAGGTCATAGTAACAGTGAGTTTTCAAGGTACCTTATCAGTGGAGAAGCACATAGGTTATCACAAATGCTGCATGGCACAAAGGAACTTCATTTATTCTCTTCCCCTGTCAGGTATGGAATTCTCCCTATGCACCTTCTATGCCCATTGCTCTAAATCATGAAATCTGCCTCTGCATACTACAAAACTACAAAGACTCAGACGCCAGCATTTTGTAGCAATATAGACCTTGTTACTACCATTGTATAGTATTTTAAGTGAACAGGAAATATTCATCAGTGAATGCTGACCCATCTTACGCAGGATTTCAAAGGCAATTTTTTGAGAGACAGAAGAGCAACTGACTGTATATAAAAAGCTCCAGATGTGAGGAGAAAAATAACACAAAAATCTTTGCATAAGAGTGAAATGCAGTTTACTCCAAAACCAGGTTGCTATCAGCTGCTACTGCTTGTTTATACATTATAAACACCATGAAAGAAAGAGGTCCAGTCCATCAATGTTTAAGGTACATGAGTGAATCAACACAAGACCAGAAAAAAAATTGTACAAGTAGGGAAGTACAATATGCGTCAAAAAGGAGAAGAGAACAAAGTAGAGAATTACAATAGTTTTAGTCAAAATGGAGGTATGACTTACTATCCTAGAGCACCTTAGGTGAGTGATTGAAGACAAGGTAAAAATAAAAACTGATTTCACATTTTCAGTTACTAATCTTAGGTATTCTTACATGTGCACATGCTAACGTAGAATTCATTTTACTATAGAGACAACAAAATCTGCTAAAAATTCTGCAGCTGTAAAAACATCAGAGGTGAGTGCCATTAATTCCATCTAACAGACAGTAGCTCTTGAATACAGCAGACTTGCCATGATGACCACTGCCTGCTGTGAATTGGATCCTCTTTGGAAGCAGGCAAATTACGCAGTTAGTGAAAAGCAATAACAAGGGGTTTGGAAGTAAAGACCCTTTCTCAGTGTTGTAATTGCATGAACTAAAATACATGACTTACTGAAAACCAAAAATTAACTATTTGGTAATATTGGTAATTAGTAAAGATCTCTGTGGAACCTACCCTTCTCCTCAGGGTCAGAAATACAAGGATGACAGTGGAATAATAGAATACAAATTAAATTTTGAGTTTAATAAGCTCTTACTGCAAGTCTTTTACACTTTTGCATATAAGAAATTCCAAAAAGATTTAAACTTCAGTGGTTATCATCTTGCATTTTTTTCATTAAAACCTTTTGTTCTTGGTGTTTGTCCTCTGCTGTTTCGCCTTGGTTTTAACTTGAAAATATGCCCATATTTGCTCTTACATAACAACAATTGAGCTAATAATACAGTGACACATCGAAGTATATTTCCTCCTTGAAGGTTTCAATACACGCTGTGTGTCAAGAGAGAAAATATTTTCATGGATTTTTACACCATTCACAATGAAGGTAGTTTCAGGTTAAATAGGATAACAACTGAACAACAAAATAGAATCACAGAATCACCGGGTTGGAAGAGACCCACTGGATCATCGAGTCCAACCACTCCCACAAAACACTAAACCATGTCCCTCAGGACCTCGTCCACCCGTAACTTAAACACCTCCAGGGAAGGCAAATCAACCAGACAGAAGGACTTGAAATGCAACAGGCAAAATATAGTCATCTATTAAACTCAGTGGGAAACTATATAGACAAGCATGTAATTAGTGAAATGTGACCAAGATACTGAATCAACAGAGCTTCACTTTTGCAGAAACAAATGGATCAGGTGCTGATTTGCATGCAAAAAAGTAGTGGATTTAAGAGCAACACAGTGGGTTACTGGCGAAGCACAGACTGGGGAAGGAATAAAGGCCAGCATGTTATTTTAAGTAATTTTACTTCCCAACTGTACTCTGAATGATCAGGCCTAGAAATACCCTGAGCAAAACCAACAACAGTTTTTTACAGTTTTGAGACTGGTGGTAGATGAGTAAGATGAGGAAAGGTTTTCCAGGGAAAAGCTCTGTGAAGTTTCCACGTAAATGAAAGTAAATATTTTGGGCATGATTCTGTACCCTTTCCTGCAAAGTAACTCCACCAAAGACAATCTAATAAAAATTACTCAATAAAGTTCATTGTTAGCAGAAATGAATGATCATAAATTCACTAAAGAAAGGTGACTATCTGCTATCAGATTAGATTTTTATAGCTCTTACATGCTATAAGATAACAGCTGTTTTCAGGTAAGTGCTGCAACATACCATATCCATTTCTTTGATCATTTCCAATGGATTTTAGTAGTAACATTAACCGGACGCAGACAGATTCTTCAGGTAATACCTCTAAGAAGAGATATGCTAACAGTCTCTAGAGAGAATGAGCTGGATGGTTGTACAACAAATCATGTACTCCCAGTCAGGGTTTTCAGCTTCAGGTACAGTATGTGCCAGTAGCTTGACTACA
This sequence comes from Piaya cayana, assembly GCA_013389865.1. Classification (NCBI taxonomy): domain Eukaryota; kingdom Metazoa; phylum Chordata; class Aves; order Cuculiformes; family Coccyzidae; genus Piaya; species Piaya cayana. Next base: position 251,642 of record WAAB01008939.1, read on the forward strand.
TATTGCAGAACTGTGGAAAATTTGACAGGCCAGAATTAGTGAACTAGAAAAATGTTCTCTTTCCCTTCTCGACCTGTAAACCTTGCTGTTTTTCTCTTCTGACTAGACTTCTTACCTACTCTAAGCTTCAAATATTAAGCTCAGATTTTCACAGTGAAAAGAAACAGCAGACGGAACAGTTACCATAGAATAACTCTGAACAGTACAGAACAGGCAGATTTACTACTTTGGGGATTTTATACAGCTGTACCAAAGGGCACATTATGAAGATAAATGACCTAAATCATAACATCCACTCTTCCTCAACAGGGCAGAGAACAGAAGCCCAAGCTACATAGCACTGGTGCACTACTTCAGCTCCAGGATAACCTAGAGGCACAGGTGGCAGTGCTACTACCCAGTTTAGCTTTCTGTCCTTCATTAGAATGCAAACTGCTGAGCAACCCAAGCTCCTAGAGAACAGAGCTGCCTGAACACTTCCTGAGGAACTAAAGTCTGGTCAGAAGACATCCATTGTTGGCTCCTGTTTTTCTGTCAGAAACACATTTGCTAAGTTTTTGCTATAGCCTAAATAGGAACCCTTGGTAGTCTGTCCTACAATGCCAGATAGCAAATGTCCCCAGTAAATGTATAGATCTAGAAGTTGATCAGGAGACTGGGAGATGTATGCTACATCTGGAGCAAGGGACACTGAGATGCACACAGTAATCAAGCCATAGGTTCACCATACAACTCTACAACGGTATAAAACCACTCATTTTGTTCTCTGCTGTTCTCTAACAATTTGCAGCAGTCCATTGTGCTATACATAGCTACCGAGCACTATGCCGACATTTTCATGGAACCATAATGACCCCAGCATTTTTTCCTCCCACCAAGTGGCAATAGTCATCCCACAATCATTCTGTGTATAAAATTGGGATTTTTTTCCCTACATACATCAGTTTACATTTATCTGTACTGAATGTCATTTATCATTTTATTGCACATGCAGCACTGCAAGGTCTTGCCATTTCTTGATAATCAATCCTTCTCTTTAGCTACGCTGACTGACACACAACCACTAAACTCACTGTTTCCCTTGACTCTCCCTTTCCAGATTATTTATAAATAGCACAGGTCCCAACAGTAACCTACCTACACTGAGAAAGCTTACCATTTAATTCACTGCTTTACTTCATTTTCCAAACATTTCTTCCTCAATTTTATTTCTACTACAGCTACAAAGCTTTCTTAGGAGCCTCTGACAGATATATCACATGGGTCTGTGAGATTTCAGGCTATAAGAATCAATTTTGAAGTCCTAAAAACTGTGGCTCTTCTCTTATCTATATGCTAACCCAAATAAGAACTTTCACCAAGCACACAGTTTTAAACTGTTACCCTCTCAAGGGACAACCTCTAGTCATACTGTATCTGAAGTATTAAGAGTGATTTGCAAGATTTTCAACATCATTTGTCCCTGAAGGGGTAACTGCATTAGCTTCATATCTTAGGTTCATGCTGTTAAAGGAGAAAGAATAAATAATCATGCTAAATATAGGGAAAAAAGTGAAAAAATGGACCTCAGAAGAAGCAGCTCATATAATTTCTCAGTTGTTCCTAATATCTTGTTTCATTAGAGATTTTTCTTCCTTTTAGCCATCAACTAATCACCAGTTGAACTGGCTTAGCATTAACTTTCCAGTGTGGAAAGGAATGCTGTTACCTGTGGAGCTGGGATTTAATATTGCCTGGAACTGGGATATTCTGCACCTGAGAGTCCTTAGCATGGATCAAGGTTTTGCTGTGCTGTTTTGCTGTAAAGCACTAGGCTTTGCCGATCTAAACTAGGCCAAGAAATCATCTCCAGACTTCACACCGCCTCGACCCGAGTGTGTGAGATCAGAGCCATAGTGACATCCTTGTCTAGATAAACTGTAAGATGACATTGTGCGTGCGGATGAAGCAACAGAGATACAAGCTGTCTAATAAACACTGCACTGCTTTTCTGGAAATAAACACTCACAGTCAGTACAGTGAGCACTTTAGCTTGAAGAACTCAGCCATGTTAGCATAAGATTTGCTCTTCACCTAACGTGAAGTATAGGGAACACTACAGATAACAATGCTGCCATACCTTTTATTGAATTAAACCCCAGTATATGTCACTTGCCCCTGGCAGCTGGCACACAATACACTTGTTAGGCAGATTTATAGACAAAATAAATACAGAAATCTAACACTCCCCTTCTATAATGGGCTTTATAGATAAACCACATTTCTGAATCCAGTAATTAACTATTATAATAGCAGTAACCTGAAGAAATGGTCAAGTGCCTTTTCTATGTGAATCTTAACCTTGTTCAATTCTAAAAATATTCACCCACAGATAAAGGAAAAGCTTTCATATTGCTTGGCTGCTCCAGTTAGTCTATGGTGGAGTAAATATTGTAACATGAGTACTAAGAGTATCAGGAAGATTTCTAAAGGCTGAAAGGGATATTACTGCTCACGTACACTGTATTACTTTGACCATTTGCTAAATATTCATATTTACCACACTGTGGACTCATGTAATGGGAAAACACAGAAAACGTTAAATAAGCTAAGGATGATGTGTTTAGTCCTAGTAAAACTTAGAGTAAGACAGTGAATATACATTAATTGTTAACTGGCTTCCTTCTAGGCATACACTAAATCTTGTGACCACCTGAGCTAATTGGATAAATAAAAACCATACCAAAATGTTTACCATCAAATTTTCCGGGTTGTTTGGGTTTCTGGGCATTCTTGTTTGTTTGTTTTTTGAATTGCTCACAGCTTCACTAAGTAAGCACATTTTCTATACAGTATGCAAACACCACAGTGTTGCACTGCCATAGATTTTTGCCTGTGAGCAGGTAAAAGATGAAGAGAAGTACAGTTTGCCTCTGTACTAAAAAATCTGTTTCACAGAAAATGCCAAGACTAACAGTTTTAATAACAATTTTCATTGTATAAATGAGATTATTTTGCCCTTAAAGTAGCTGAAGGATAAATTTAAAGCCCTCAGTCTTAGTTCGATTTTGAGTATTCAAAATTGACCCAGATACAATCTTATACAAAGGCATCCTCACTCCAGCTAACAGCATCTCTGCACTGTATGTATTCAGAATGTGAGGAGCACAAATCAAGGCTTGTTACCTCTGGCAGCTGTTCTCAAAAACCTCTAAATTACTCTGAGCTGGTTTAAGTTGATCTATCACTGCAAGTGGCTGCAGGAACTGAGGGCTGCGTCCATGCTCAGCATCCCACCATCACATCACTGTGGGTGAACTGCTGGTGACAGCAGCACACCCTTTGTATTAAAAAAAAAGCCAAACAGTAATGCAGGCAAAGCTTCAGGCATGGTAGAGAGGCTCAGATGAAAGGGACAAACTACAATATTTTTCCCTATAGAGAGACAGTGCTCATTTTCGCTAATTTTCTCTCAGGCAGTGAACTAGAGGGACCATTGGTAGATTAGTGAGCTGAGGTGAGAGCAGTTAATTGATTTCCAAAGTAGGTCTCTCTCTAAAATAACTAAACATCCTTGCATGAACTTCAATGGCTGCTAGAGCATAACAATTCTCTGATCTTGCCTTGCCACCAAAACAGGTGTCTATCCTTGCAAATCCCATGCAGAAAAATTGGATACCAGGAAGACACAGAACTCAGTTGCTTGATATTAAACATCTTAAATCACTGGCAATGTTGCCAGAAAAAGCAAAGAACTAGATCAATTTGTTAATGCAAGAACAGCAGTATGAGCATACCCCATCAAAATAGTTAGCTAAACAAACAGTCACATACACACAGCACAAATAAAATCTCTCCAGAACACCATTGAAGAAAGAGATTTTGTTTCCAAATGCTTATCAGTGGAACATTTAACAAATTCATTTTATAAAATAGTTGAAATGCATTTAACTATCAACAACACTATAAGGGTATTTACTTTATGCTGAGAGAGCTGGTACCTCTGTAGTGGTATAGATATTTTGAGTTCAAGTGGCCTTTAATTTTGTTATCATAATCTTTTTCTCACTGAAGACTATGTAGTTTCCACAAGAAAAATCCATAAGTCTATCCCTATTTTCTTGAAGAAAAATAGAAAGTAACATTGTAATTAATGTACAACTTTATATATATATGATTTGATTTAAAGTAAATTTAGCAATTCTTCACCAAATATTTGCATACATAAATGAGAAAATATAGGATACAACAATAACTTATACAGCTAAAGTGAAAATAAAGGATGAGAATCTCGAAAAAATGAACTCAAGGTACCAGTTGGTAACTGAAAGCACAAAAGGGAAAAAAATCCCTACCTTGAAGACTTAGATATCTCTTGATATCTACAGTTATTCCATAGCACAGCTGGAAAAGTAGAAAGACTTTCTCAAATAGAATGAAATGGGAAAGGAAGAAATAAATTTCCAACATTACTTTGTTAGAAATGACAAAAAGAGAGCACAAGAGAAAACAATAGGTACATGGTGGGGGAAGTCTGAAAATTCTGAAGACACAAAGTCTGAAAGGCCACAATAAGAACAAGAGTGACTGAACAGCCAATGGGTGTTTTTTAAAGCAGTATAAGTAGTGTTGCCTAACACACCAGCAGAAAGATTCTTAGTAAAGAACAAGTAAAAAGAAAAGGCATTATTGAAGATATGCCTACACTTTCTTAAAAAGATCAGTTCTAAAATATGGACAAGATTTGGTGATAAAGATGATCTGACAGTCTGACATTGATTTAAACGTTTCAAAGTGTTAGAAATGCTAAAACTGTGTAAGTAAAAGAGGGAAAATTGGTTAGAAAGCATTTGTTAAAAAGAAGTGGCAAATACTCCAGTAGTTATCTCATGCTTTTAAAAAAAACATGGGAAGTACAAAAGACACCAATTCAACTGAAGAAAGACTCAGAGTAGACACTTCAGATGATGGTAGCATTGTGAGCCTCAATGTCTAGCAAAACCCTGCATCATTGTCCTCAACACTGGGAACGGGAAAGGAAACTAAAAAAAAAAAAGTAAATTCAAGGGCAATTTCCTTCTGCAACCCATCAAGAAGCAAACAGGTCTCCAGACCAGAAAGCACCAAGCAGATTTCAAATCAGTGTCAAGTGTCTGTTCTCATTTTATAGAATTAATGTGACGTGACAAGCACCATTCATGAAAAACATTAGAGATTTCCAATAGGCTTTCAGCAAACATGCTGTCAGAAATCCAGTTGTTTGTAATAACTGGAATAAGACCAGAACATCTGTTATTGTTAATACTGGTCATGACTGGGGCACAACATGATAAGCTGCAGTGATCAGCTGAGAATATTCAGGGAGAAATAGTACATTTGGATGATTTTCATTTCACTTCCATAGTGGAAGAAACAGATGAGTTATTAGCAAACACAGGAAAACACACTGGTCACTTACAGAAGGCAAAATACATGGCTACTAATTATTCCAATCAAATCTCACAGCAGACTGAGGAACACCAGTAAAATTATACCATTTTACCTTTTTAGGAGGCAGAATATATCATGATGATTAAACTATCCTAGAATTCAAACAATGAAAACAAAAGCAGAAATTGGCTTTTATAAACTTGTAAAAGTTTGGGAGGGGGGAAAGGCGAGATTAAAGCACAAGTATGATCAAAATGGGTATTAAATACAAATTTTCAGTTCCACTATCAGCTCCCTTTTCCTTGTCTAGAGCAGAATCACAGAACTCCACAAAAGCATTTGAAAAAAGACATCAACTCATTTAAATGACCTCATGGGAGACATCCAGAATTCCTTCAACAGAAGTATGGGGCTGCTTATTGTAGGTTGAGCACGCAAACATAAAATATTAAAGCCTAGTGAGGAGAAAGTGACAGACATCATTAGCACACGCTTTAAGAATGCTGTTGAGATGACCAATGTCAAGTGATAATTTGAAGACTGAAGGAAAACAAAAAGGAAAGCTAGAATACTAACAGAATGACAGACAAAAATCTCCAGTTAATTTAAGTAAAAAGAAAATTAGGGGCCATAAAATTAGAAAAGCTGTTTTGTCACCTCACTGGCCCAAAGCTGTAGGAGTAGAAACAACTCCCATCCAAAACCTCAGGATATCTCAGACAAGGATGCTGACACACAAGGCACCAAGCAGCTCAGAATTAGAATAAAAATAAGAGAGTAATTCATATTACCAGTGAATATCAATTCACCATTGGTAGTAGATCTAGGCTTCACTTTAGTGCTTCTGATTCCTGAATATCAGAAAGAGCAGTTAAGCTAAAAAAGGTTTCTTTCAGTCTGTCTCTGAAATGCTAAAAAGAACTGCCAAAAAGAATAAAAAGAAGGAGCCATCTACTATTTCTCTGTTGCAGCCAGAGGGCTGCTCCAATCAGGCCTGGAACAGTGTCACAGGCCTGCTTCATTGGGAGAAACAGAATGTAGTTTAGGATGATTCACTGGCACCAGAAAACACAATGGAATTTTCATTTAAAAAAAAACCAAACCAGAATCTCCAGAGCAGAGAAAGTTTGCAGTTAAGAACAGAAAATATTTTGATTTACAGAATCAAATTGCAACACATCATGACAGCCTCAGTGTGTCTGTATGGATAATGGAGCAAACACTGACAGACAACCAAAGCAGGTAATGGAACAGATCAACTTTTTAGACAGATTCAGATAAAGCACAATTTCACATGAGCAGCATTTTATAACCTGCTGAATGCCAACGCCAGCAATTACAGCAGCAGTCCTCAGCCTCTTTTTTTCCTAAGGCATGACACAGATTATTTTGTCACACGCATATAGTGTGGCTTTAGAGAGTGAAGCTGTGGTCTGCTCAAAGTACTGTAAGCAGTTAACACATCTTGGAGCTCAGGTTTTTACTGGGTGTGCTGTACACAGTTCCAACCTATTTTGGAGAGGAGTTCTCCATTCATTCCAAAGAACAAATACAGTGAAGAATTTGGGCAGCCCAAGCTAACCCACAATGTCTCACCATTATTCTTTACAGATCCATCCTGGTGGGCAGAAAACATCTGGAAGGGAACAGCCCATATCAGAAATGTCTGGGACCTGTCTGAGTAAAGTGCCAGCAGGCGTGCAGGCAGACACTCATGTACTGTGCAAGGAGGAAGCTTGTCATATCCTATGAAAAGCAGATAGGTTGCGACATTTCCTAGATATTCAAGTTTTGTTTTCCCAAAGGAGCTGCTGTTAAGTATGCAGAATCTATTATAAACACAGCGCTAAGGCTTTTCCATAAGTCTGATGGCAGGAGAAAGAAAATTGTGTAAACACTTGGAGAAATCAAGCCACAAATACAGGCCAATGGAAACATCATGTTTCCCATTGTCTGCTTTTCCTAAAAGCAACAGGAGTGACTTTTATTATAGATTACTGTGAATCATAATATTAAAAAATTAATCATATCTGGAGTCATCCATTTACTTTTTTAAGAACTTTAATTCCTTGTACAGTTATTTTCTACTAGAGCTATGCAAGAAAATACTCTTGTGCTACAAAGAAAATTAAGGATTTATTTTAAACTTGTTCTTCATCCAGAGAAACCCCAAACCACCTAAAACTTCTTATGAAAATCTAGACAAGCTTTCTCTGAAACAATCCACAATCTAACCAGTCACAGCCTCAGTAGAGATCTCAGATGCCATAATTGAAATCCCAGCTCAGACTAAGTCATACCAGGAATGAGTAGATCTCCTGCATCCTAGGTGAGTACACTAATTACCATCCTTTCTGCTTCTCTCAGGCGAGCTGCTCTCAATTCGTCTACTAGAGTAACCTCATCTTGTATAACTAATTACATATTCACAAGGCTGACAAGGCTGTTTTTCCAAGCCTACTGGTTATGGGACTAATCTCAAGCTGTGAAAGATCCAGATTCAATTAGTATTTTAATTACTTACATAAAGTAGAACTATTTTCACAAGAGACACAGAAATCACAACACTCCAAAAACTGCCTCAAGGTTAAGACATTCATATAGGACACAAGTGACAATTTCAAGCTCTTAACCTGAACTACATTTGTAGTATTTAAATATGTGACATTGTGCGTGCTCTGCCAGGGTCAGTCCCATCTGGTCACCAGAAACTTCCTCTCTTGAGAACTAAAAACTTTGATGTTTCCAGACTGTTCTAGATGTAGCTGTAACTATGAAATATACATATACACGCACATATATGTATATACGCACAAACAGTAATGTTCCCTAAATTCTTTTTTAGCATGTAATAAAGTAAGAAAACTATTCTTTAGAAAGAAAACAATAGAAATAACAAATATCTCAATAGAGTGCCTGATAATTATTGCAGGCACAAAGACCCCATCTACAGTGGATATTTTGCACCTTGGCTTACAGAGGCCATGAAGACCATTCTTTCTATAAGACATTGTAAAAGGAGCCTGGAACTCCTACTCCTTCAGAACCTTGGTTTCTCAATAAATAATGGGTGTGTGGAGATGTAAATTAATTTACCTAATATATATATGTATACATGTAAAAAATATATGCATGAGTATTAAATTAACAATATGCACACTATATATGATGTTCTCAACCAGTTAAAGCCTGTTATAAGTTAGTCACAGCTTATATGTTCACTTCACACCTACAGATAGTTCAAGGCACCTTCGTCTTTCAATCCTTGACCAGCTCATGTCTTAAAGATGAAATAACTGGAACTGAACAATACTTAAGCCTAGAAATTTTCAGAATATGAATCTGATTGAATTTGCTCTTAACAGTTTGGAAATTTCCCTTAGAAATAAAATATTGTTTCAAGAAGTTTGCACCTCAAAATGTTGATTCTAAAGCATAATATTTCTTTTTTGATGTTTTATATGAGTATTTCTGATGGCTTGAATATTCTGGGTACAAAAATTATCTAAGCTTTGGAAATTCCCCAGAGGACAGGAGTTGAATTTGGCAACCAATTTAGTAATTTCCCAAAGGGGAGTTTCTCTGGACACCTTGTAGTGATTTAATCAGTTCAGTGAAGCTTAACATTTTCAGCCCAAACTTTCTTAAAAAAGAACTGCCTCTCAATGGTGTGTATAGCTGCCTCTGTTCTTAAGGAATCTATAAATGGAAGTGGCATTTGTACTCATGACTCATATACGTTGGCAGTACTGTGTAGGCAATTTAGCACAGAATGTTCCCACCCCAAGACTGATCTACCTGTCTGGAATATTTTTTCAATTTCACTGATCTCCCTCTCAATAAAATTAATATTTGCATCCTGCCTTTCAATGAAATAAATACATGAAATAATAAGATTCAAAAAATAGAGATTTGGTATTTGCAGATTATCAACACTTTATTTTTAACGAAGCTCTGTAAACATAATACAGAATTTTGCCTTGACTCAGAGTCCATGAAGTTTTATGAGTTATCTGATGTGATCATGACTTTGCTGGAGTCGATAGCCAAAATATTTATTCAGAAACTACTTGTCTAATCCTTTCAACAGCTCAAAGCTTTGCCCAGGTCTCTAATCTTTTTTTCAAATAATATTTTAATAAATGAAAGCTGTATATTGTAAGATTTCATACCCTCCTTTTTAGTTCAGTGCCTGGTTCTCAACCCTCCCTTTTCTAGTTACCCATCAAGCAACCTCTGTCAGTTTTTTCCTATCCTGCATTACCTTCCCATTTTCAGTGGCAAATAATCCGGGACAAGTAAGAATCAAATAACAGAATTCCTCCAACGGAAAGATATCTATTTTGAATTGCTTTTTTGACGTGCATTTTTGTTGTTTATCTGAGTAGTTCCTCATTCTGCAGCTGGAGCTATAGGTGTCCACATGTATCCCAGAGCAAGACAAAGCAACAATCAACATCATTTGGGTCATCTGAAATACTGTAACTGTGGTAAGCAGTTCTCAAGCTTTTATGAGGTCACTTCTTCCTCCCAAGTCTTCTCAGCAGTCACAGGGTAATGGCTTTACTTGATCATCAGCAGAATCTTCCCAAAAGGCTCCTCTGAGGAGGGACTTGTGGAAACCTCTGCAAGGAAGAACTCTCAAATACTACCTACCAATTGAAACATATACTCCCTGGAACACTGATGGAGACAAGTGGGTGAGTACAAAGGAGGGCTCAGACTGGCTTTTTAACAAAATGAGCAGACACTATTCACTTTGAAGAGCACAGGCTGGGGTGAGTGATGAACTGGGATCTTAGTTTTTTTGGTTTTTTTGACTAAAGACTAGTGACACGTACAAAAAGCAAGTTAACCTGGTCAAAATTTGCTAGGTTAAAGATCAACTGATAAGACAAAACTGAAGTATGAGCAAAAAAACAGTCTTTTCTGTAGAACAGGAAAAGTCTAACGAGAACAGTGAAAAGAACACTAACCCACACTGTGCTAATGAAGATTGCTGAGATGGGGTACTGAAAACAGGAGACAAAAACATCATCCCTGCAGAAGCATTTCTGGCTGAGCATAGTTTGTGGCAGTTTTGTACTTTCTCTTTTGTCAGCAGAGGAAATCCAGGATAACACAGGGGTAACTTTGGTGCTAACTAAGAAAACAGGTGTAGGAATCTTCCCCACCTTCCATATTATTGCATTCTCTCTGGGTATTTTTTTAACTCACTTCTTTCCACTTCAACCTCAGTCACTGAATAAACTGGACCAGAGTATTTTGCAACGATTTAAAAATAACCACCCTTCTAGCCCTGGAAAATCCTTATCGAGATACCTGCAAACGAGTTGTTAACACAAATTCTTCTAGGAATACTGATAATGACAAAGAAAGGAGGAAAGGAAAAAAAACCCTAAAGGAATGGTAACAAGTGCAAGAAAAATCACCTTTCAGCAGTTACAGGAAATTGAAAAAGAGAAGGGTTGTGGTTTAATTGAGAAGATAGAGCTCTCAGGCATATGGGTCTCAGGAGAAACAAGAGACATCCTATTGAATGAAATTTCAACTGTTTCAGGAAAAAAATATTCATTTCCAGTTCTGAAAGCCCAAGCCCACCTTCAACCTCAGGGGAGCAAAACCGGTTAAATTGAAGTTCACTAAGCAAAACACAGCACAAAATCTAGTAGGCTGCGTGCTCTGTCCACTTCTACAGAGCCATGATGTATGCTGGAAGGCAGTTTTGGTTATCAGGGTTAGCGGCTGAGACAGATAAGCTGAATAGTATATTCAGAACTCACTAGGTGTGAAAGACTGCTAAAGTCCCTGCTACTTAACATATCGCCATATCCTCTTGTACTAACAGCTACTAAATGATGTTGTCTCATATTCATTTCTACTTTCTCATCAAATCCATTAAAAAGTTGCGTGAAGAAACAATTAACAAATATATGTGCCATTAAAAGGAAGAATCATCACTAACTAGTACCTTCATTAAACAGAAGAAAAACAAATCATGGGTAGGAACCAAGTTTACAAGGTGTTTGAAATGCTTTGGCCTATCTTTAGTGGTTTTAAAACATGATCTCTTACATCCTGACTGACAGCAAAAACTTGCCTTTGCCCAGATACACACTCTGGCTTCCAAGGACAACTTACCTCATGCCTTTTGTTATATTCAAGCCTTTTAGTAAGAGGCTGAATAGGAGCAGATGGGGTGAGGGGAGGAGCAAAGGAAGGCAAGAAATATCTTTTTAGCCCTAGACTAAACTGTGATAAAGATTTCCAACTACAGCATAACAACACTTGTCTCAAGAAAGCAGTTTATTCAGCTGCTTAGGAAAGAGGCAAGGATAATTTCTGATAATGCATCTTCCTAATGAAGTCAGTGAGTTAGAAGCAGAGTTATAGAGCCACTGAGTGCTTGAACTGGTTCTGTTGGGGGCGGGGCATTGCTCTAATTTTTAGCATTTCTCTACTACTGGCAATCAAAAATAAATACCTAGAAGGAAGTCTCTTCCAGCTCTACAGATTAGCCCGAGGAAAACAGTTTGTTTCCATGGACAAGGCTCTAGTCTGTTTCTCAGAAAGCCCAAGTTCAGCTTGCTGCTCTGCCACAGGCTCCTTTCAAAGCCATCAGGAAATCACTTGGGCATGCCTATGTGAGCTAATTCTAACAGCTTACACCCTTCTCACAAAGCCTAACAAAACAAACCACTGAAAGTCTTTGCAAATCAGAAGAAAACTATAGTTTAGAAAATGTAGTTCTAATAATTCACCCAACAAGGGCTTGACTGTGGCATTATTGTGAAAAGCCTCTATTCTTGTGAGGGAAGTGAAGCATTTATCCTTGAGCTCTGCTGTGCGAACACCTTTGACAATAACATTTACAGCAATATCTAAAGGCATTCTGGAACATGAAACAAGACTTAGATATCTTATTTAGCAGCAACACTCCTGCATTTCTTGGGAGGGATTTATTAGAGTTTAAGTAATGGGATAACAGGCCAAGTGGTATCTGCTTATACTCTTTACCATATTCATTTTACCAGCGTAAAAGGCTAGAAAAGTTAAAGATTTTGATGTAGTTGCTAGGCCTAGTTTATCTTTTGTGAACTTTACATGTTTAATTCAGCCAATAGAATCAATAAGTCTTTGGTGTCCCTGCTTCAAAGCTGAAAAAGCATTAAAAGCATCATTACAACAGGTCTGATGCAATTTTGAGGCAAAGCATTGTACAAAAGATATAGCAAACAGCACAGCACAACCATGCAATCAACTTATGTTCCATCTTCATGTTAAAGGCTTAGTACAGCATGACACACAATACTGATCTCACACTAGACTCATATTGTAAAGATGCACTACTGAAGATGGCCTGAAAGTGCCTTTTTCTTCAGTGCGTATTACATAAGTGGACACACACGATTCATGAGTCATTTCTGCCATACCCCCACACTGTTAAAAATATACTTTGTTTTCTTAGATGCAATTCCTGTGTTAGTCTAACATCTTTCTCGGACAAATTATACACCTAAAGTCATTAGGAAAGAAAATTCTGAGTGATTCATAGTGGAGGTTAAAAGTATCAACAAGAAAATTTGGTGATGATGTGAGGTGGGGGAACAGCACCATTTAATATTAAGAATGATGCTTCCTTTATTTGACCTTATTTCAGCCACTTTTAAATTTAGCAAACGCTGCCATGGGAAGTTTCCCTTCAAACAGTCACTTTCCCGCTGCAGGACTACTGTAGGGAAGTTTCAATTAAAACAGGTCAGCTCACTATAGTATAATAGATTGGCTAGGTGCAGTGGCATCGAGAGTTGCCAAAGGCAAGCTTGTTTCTGCAAAATAAGCTTGGGTTTTGCAAAAGAGAGCAGCTGGGAAAGGGAGCAGCTGACAATGGATAACTGCATCTGGTAAAATAGGTAGGCTGGGTGGTGGTCTCACATTCATATCAACTAAGGCACCCAGGGAGAGACAGAGGTGATGTTGCTTCAGTTAAGGGCAGAAACACCCTCAACAGGACCTACTGAGCTCCCCTCCTTGAAGGAGCGGCAAAACTCTAGCCCCCACTTCCGATGACACAAGTGGCCTTACCAAGGGCCAATGAACACATACTAATTGACTTAGCCCCATCCTGCCAAGAGGTGCCAGAAAGTTTTTGAAAGATATAAAATTGATACCTAAACCCCATTTTTAGGGGGAAGAAAAGATGACCACCTTACCCAACGGACTGGTCAGTGGGCCTGGACCTCTCTTCCTCCACCAAGAAGAAATGTCTTGGTAATAAGTGTGAGCCTCTGACTCTGTCAGATGTTTCCCCAGAAAAACAACTACAAACTTGAATTTTTTATCGTTACTTGCTTTATACAGATATATATGCTAAGTGTTAACCAGTTGTAAGTGTTTAAGCACTAACACAGCAAGTTAATTTATCAAAGCAAGTGAACTGCATGTGTTAATTCTGTGTGCACTGGTCTCTAAGTAGACTCTCACAGGTAATTGGATTCTGACTTGTGGCAAAAAATACATACGATCCTTTAGTCATAAGCCATAAGTCTCCAATTTTCTATGACTCTTAGGTGGACTGTGGGAGAAGCCAGGTTCTTGCTTACTCTGCATCAAGGGCTTCTCCATCCAAGTGCTTTTGATGAAAAATTCTGTCCACCTCTGCCTTTTTTGAGTATAGGTCAAACCAAAACATTAACACATCTGCATGAGTAAGTAGAATACTTGTTTTCAGGTGAGATCCACTGAAAGGAATACTTTCTTCTTGCACTCTCAGAGCACAGGCAGGTGCCCTAATGTATGTGTGGCTATGGCATGCACAAACTCTCTTTACACACTGTGAATGATATCTTCTCAGGGCGTACTTATTCAAGGCTTCAGCAGCCTTGTTCTCACTAAGTTCCTCACTGTTCCTTTATCCCTTTATCATTTAATTAAATTACCAATAATTCAATTTGTAGACAAAACTGAAGAAAAATCACTACAAAAGGCCAAAATTAAAAGATATTGATGACTTATTTCATAAACTAGGACTATGGCAATTAAAGCCTACCAACTCGTCCTTGCTACAGGAGAGTTATGTGAAGAAATATACTACACATGGCTTTTGGATGGCTGCTGAAGCCTCAGGCATTCTGACATGTGTACAGCAAGACTGCTGACTCAGTGTCGATATAACATGTTCATGATCTTCCAAGCTACTCTTAAACAGCAAGGCTATTGGCCAGGCTGTTATTTTAGCTACTAAAAGTAAAATGCAAAAGAAAATATAAATAAGCTAAGTAAGCTCAGGTCAACAGCTGTCCTTTAAGCTTTCAGTGAGGGGAAGATGCTCAGTGGGGTGAAAAATCTTTTCTGTCCTTTTTTCCAGTACTCTTCTCAACAACCAGAATACAACCTTCTCCCTAACACAAGGGATTTACTGAGCATTCACAAAAAATTGACATTATCAAAATGTGCTGCACTTGCTGCAACTCAGGTGGGGTACACAAATTCTGCCTGTCTTTGTGTTTAGGCACCTGAAACAACATGGAGACATAGGAGCTTACCTCACTACAGTTGCTGTACATTTCTTGGGAATCAACCTCAAGATGCTATAAACGCAATTACCTGGTTAATCTCTCACCAATATACACAGTTAAAAGGAACAAAATATACCAAGATGTTGCAAAAAAAAAAATCCACAGAAAATATTTTTACTGAATATCTTTGAGGATCCTCTTGATTCGTATCTGTAACAACAGCTACTACTTTGAGATGACTTCAGTTCCCAGATCTTAAAACCCAGGAAAAAAAAAATCCATCTTTGCTTTGATCAGATATATTGATCACTCAAAAAGTTGTGATGACACTTGTCTGATCCATAACATTGCTGCATATCTTAACTGGGGCTTTTGAAGCTTTTTGTGCCTTCAGAGAAATCACAAAGCATACCTATCATTAGGACAAAGGCCACTATACAAAGATACAGAATGAAAAGCAGGAGACAAGACAAAACTTATACACTCAAAGTCCATATTATATTACAACTCAGGTACATTTTAAAAGAACATATAAATATACATGACATATCACATCTGGAGGAATTGGTTTTACGTTGCACTAGAAACATTAAAACAGATCAACATTTAGGAACTAATTTATTTCTGAGCGTGAGTCTACCAACTTCAATGGAGCTGCACCAAGGATGAATTTAGCACAGAACATTATTTGAAGCATTCAAAGGTTAAGATTCCTCAGAATTTTTTTAAAAAGTTTTAAATGGAATTCAAACTCAATTCATTTAAAAGTCTTACACAGTAAGACTTTCTGGGGAATGAGGAAAATACCATAGGTTTTCTTTCTGATCCCTCCAAAACAATTTTATTCCATATTAATTTTCACTGATGTAAACTCTAGTATTTCTTGTTTCTCCTCATGTGAGCAAGATCAGAATCAGGATCCAAGTTTCTGATCTGGGATACCTCCTTCCCCCCAAGACCGTCAGCTGTTGCTCCCTAAAACACCTAAAATCAATGCAATAAAAGGCTACTGGCAGGACAATTTGTGAACTAAACAGACTGCACTGACAATGGTGACCTGAAACACTGTGGCTTCATCTTATGTGGCTTTTCTTCATCAAGTACTTGCATACCCAGGACAGATCTTTATTCAGGACTTAGAAAAAACTTCATTTCTTTCAGCTATCCAAGATGAAAAACTGTTGAGTATGTTTTCTCAATGTAAGATGCATCAAGTTACACTTCAGCTCTTAACAATCACATCGTGTCAGAATGTTGTAAAAGTCCTCAATTAAACCCTCAATATATACTTATTTCCATACTTTTAAATTAATCACATACAGTATAGTATATATTGATATATATTCCTTCTCTTCTTTGTAGGGAAAAGCATTGTATTTCAAGCATTTTCCTGAAAAGAACTTCAGTCACCTACCTAACTCTTACTCATGGCAATCATAACTGACTCGTACCTTCCTCAGCACTGACTTTTCAGCTGACTGTAGCTACCTCATTTTCTGCCCTGAGTACCAGAAAGGTGTTGTAAATACATTTACTCAGTTTTGTCAGGTAAGGGCTCATTTATCAGCCTTTAGAAAAGCATACATAATAAAGTCTGAAATCTCAGAAATAAAGGTATTATTTCACAAGCAATCCCTCTTTTAATTGAAAATAGAGGCCCTCTACTTGTCCTGCTAAATTGGAATTGTTCAGAATATCTTCTCCCAGCCAAATAGGTTCATTCCATGATTTCTAGTTTAAGCTACAGTTTTAATAAACTACTTATTGCCAAAAGAAAGAAACATGATACCAGCCTCTCCTTCAACAGAATTGCAGGTAAGGATTTATCAGGCAGTGTGATCCCCTTGTCCATTAGCACAGTGTGTGCACAATGGACTGAAGAGCAACACAGCAGTTACTCATCCAAACTGCTTCTCTTTGCCACCATCCACATCAAGCTGGTTGCAGTATCTAGCCTTGGTACTCAGCAGTCATTATAAGATCTATTTTACAAAAGCATCTCAAAGACAAGAGGAACAGAAGCATCAAAGGTATAAATAAAAGCATAGTGAAGGAAAGAAGTTAGTACCCTGCAGGAATTAAAAAACTTCAGAGGTAGGAAAAAACAGTAAAGTTTTGTTTTCTAAAGCCATCAGATACATGCTGTTATCTTGCACATCAATTAAAAGAAAATGATGGATGGAAGAAACCACACAGTTAAACTGCTGTTGGTTTCCTAGTATGAAGATATCTTCCCTGTTGCTTACTTTGAAAAGAAAGAAACAGTACAACCTATTGCACTTTTCTTGGGAGTTAATTACATAAATTTATAGGTGTCACTGCTATAGAGCTGCCAATATTTATTTTAACATGTTCTTAGCTTAATTTTATTTTCCTTCCTTGGAAAACCTATGCTGCACCTCCTATCTTTCCCACATGCTATAAAGGAATCTGAAAGATGTCAGAGACCGATTCTTTTTGCTGCTTTACCTCTTGTTTTCAACTGCAGCAGAGGCAGCATCCTTCAGCCTTTCTCTCACTCTCACAAGTAGCCCAGGAAGGAGTACCCCCAAGACTCAGTTCTAGAACTTTCCTAGAAATACTGCACAGGCCCACCAAAAAAACCAGAAATCATATTCTGCAAAAGGGGCCATTTGCAGCACACCCACCATCCTGGGATGAGGAGAAGAGGACCAGAGCCCCAGTGGTATCCTTGCACTTTGCTCTCTCTCCCTTTCCTCCCTTTTTCTTTCTTTTCCCTTAACACAGATATAGCAAGCCAATGCCAATCTTACTTGTAAGAATGCCTGTGACATATTCCTTTCAGATCAATAATTTGGCATCCTTTTGCCTTCATTTAGCCCTGTGGATAATGAACCCATACATTTTATGTGGAGACCCTGGGTCATGCTCCAGCAACCTCTGGACTGTCCAAGGCTGGGTCATGACAACAGGTTCGCACATTATAAGGCACACAAACATTACCTCTGTAAAAAGGTGTTAATTTAAGAAGTCTTAACTAAAAATTAATAAAAGCTAGGAAAAAAAAAAATCAGACTGTTCCAGAACTAGGAGGAAAACAATTGCCTACAATAATGCCTATACACATATAAGGTTATAGCATCAATACTTTTATTAACAATACAGTGTTGAATAACTTAATTTATAGCAATCACAGGTCAATGTATCATGAATAGATTTATAAGCAAGTTGAGACATCAGGCCATAGCTAATGTTGGGAGCAGGTAGTGAAATGGTGTTCAGAGGGAATCATTTTTATAAGTTTCAGTCTCTCTTGGACTATTTAATGGGCATAATCAATGAATGAAAATGTTCAATACTTTCCTGGTGAAGAGGTTTCAGTAGGCAAAATAGAAAACAGTGAAGACCAGGATTTTACATACAGGTGTTTATTTCCCTCTAGTGCTCATGAGTCTACAGTAAGTTTGAAGAGAGGTTGCACTCATCTGTTCCTAAGATTTATGTGTGATCAAGAACACAGAATTGGTCACTGTGGAAATTTTCCAGCATAAGTAGCTTGTCTATGATTTTTCAAAGAGTTTTGAACTCTTTAGACAAAGATTTACCAGCAATTAGCAGAATATACTATTTTAAGAGATGCCCTAGAAGCACCTCAAGTCATGCTGATAAGCTGACTATATCCAACTAAACAGAAACTTCTCATAGTTCCTGCAAAGAGGTTGTTAATGTTTGGTCCTGTCTGCGTTACACATTTCATCCAACAGTAAAACTGTTCCACTTTATATGCACAATTTCACTGCAATGTCATGACATCTTTCATCAAGTCTTTCATAAACACATTTAAAACTCTATAACGTTACAAAATTTTGTATCTTACAAGCAGAGGAAGACAGTCTCTGCATCTTCCTCTTGAATTATTTCTCACCAGTTTCAAACAGTCTCTTAAGCCTGCAAAACATTTCCTTTTCTCAGCAAGCATAGTTCTGTGCTGAGGAAGGACACTATAATTTATTTCTTAAGGACTGTATTAGCAACAGGACCTTAGCGACACAGCTAGAGATGGAATTCTGACCACCTGTCTTGCATGTAATCCAGTCATTTCATTCCTGCACAGGGGAAGGAATGCCCCTACTCATCAAGCCATTACTAAAGAAAAGGAGGGTTACAGGACAGGGGGGACACAGGACAGGAGGAACAAACACGGGAAGCCAATGAAACAGGTAGATTTGTTCTTTTCCTGTTCAGCATATGATATTGGTCAAGCTACCTAGATTGTCCTAACTGTACAGTCTTTCAGAAGGTGAAAATAGTGTAATTTTCCAAAACTAGGCAAACAGACAAGTAGCAGTGCAGTGTAAATGCATTTCTCACTTTGGTCTCCAAGTACCACAGGAGTGCACTGTTGCTTAAATACATTTACACACATAAACCATTCAAAAATTCTCGGGTGACAAGCACCAGGAAAGTGCCAAGAGCTATTATAAAAAAGGCAACAGGAACGTAATGCAAGAATTTGTTTCCCTCAGTAAATAACTGCTTTTAATTATATACACAGCGATAAATCCACTCAATGCATTAAAAGAACCTCTGATCTTAACAAACTTGTTAGTACTCAGACAGATAGGAAGCATCTAACTAGCTGCAGGTTTGCTTCATTCTTTGCACCCAAATCTCTCTGTGGTTTGTTACAGTACTTGGCATACACCATGCGTGGTACCAGCTTGCAGGGAGGTGCCTCAGGGCAACCCTTACTAGAGACATGAGAGGCAATACTCAACACAGAGGATAATTTTGGCATAAGGAAAAGGAAAAAGTGACAGCCAGAACAAAAAGGGAATTGGGCCAAAGTCTAGACTTCTGAATCACCCGCTTGGGTGTCGGTTCCACAGCACAAGCCACAGGCAACGGCACACAGCTCACACAGACAGGCTGCCTACAGGCAGGCAAGGCTGACTATAGATACTTACAAATCTTAAAAATCAAAAGCAAACAACCACCAAACAAACAAAATCAAAGCAAAAACCTCTTACAAATTTCCTTCTTTGGAGGAGAAAAATATACAGGAAATACTCCACTTCTTTAAATACAACAACCTCTCAGTTACCAGGGTACTCTAGCCTTTGCTCTTGAACATCCCTACGGAAACAACTCCTACTCTGTCCCACAAGTCTTAGTCTGGAATAAATCAACAGCTTTCAGGGGGGTTATGATTTACACTAGTGTAAATGAAAGCAAAATCTAACATTTTGTCAAGATTAGATCTCTGAACCAATATGAATCTCTATACTGATACACTAGGTCCCAAATTTCTGATGTTTTAATGTGTTTTTAAATTGAGTATCTGTAAATTTTTTTGTGCTGTTTAGACAAAATCATGCCCAAAGTAAAAGTGACTGAAATTCTACATGTTGACAGGGTCCAAACTCTTCCAAATCCTCATTATTTTTCTGCAACAGTAGATTTCCCTCAAATACTCTTAAGGAAAGAATAAAGGAAAAGAGGCTACACAAATATCACCAAACTACCCCGAATACACCTGGAAAAGACACAGCTCTGCTTAGCAACAGAAATGCCACCAAGAGCCAAGACTACAAAAGATTTTTATAAACTGCCTAGTACTAGAGGAGAACTGAACCCATACGTTCCCTAGTCCTCTGAACTTTACATAAATATGACCACTTCAGCCTGTTTCTTTAGTCCTGGCTGGTTATCTTAAACTTGCTGAGGGCTCTCTTTCTCCCTACCAAGGCCGGAGGAGAGTCACTAGGGTCAAGCTTTGAAAAGCCCACATTTAATTCTCCCCCAGTTACCAACTACCTGTTTAACACAGAGAAACCACACCATTAGCCTGTGCCTCGCTCACCCAGGGGCTGAGAGCTCTTGCACTCTCTGGAAAACATCCTTACAGATCTGCCAACTCTGTTCTACATCCTTGTCCTTGAGGGCAGTTTCCCAGGGTGTCCTATTGACCAATTCCCTGAATAGCCAGAAGTTTGCTCTCCTCTTGGTTTAACTCTGCCTGAGCCAAATCCCTCAGGACTGTGAACTCCATCAGTACATGATCACTACAGCCCAAGGCGACTCCAGTCTTTACATCACTGACTAGCTCACTTGCTAATGTGACTATCAGATTCAGTATCACATCCCCTCTGGCAGGGCTGTCTATTATCTGGTTTAAGGAGCTATCCTTAATGCACTCCAGGAGTCTCCTGGATTGTTTACAGCTCACTGTGCTACTTCTTCAGTATATGCTGGGGTTGTTGTAGATGCCCAGGGTCAAGAGCCTCTGAGCATAATGCCTCCTGTGGCTGGAGTAAGAAGGTTTTGACAACAGGCAGCCTGTGGCAGACACCAAACACAACCTTTCCTTTGTTTCTTCAGGCTCGGATTCTTACCCTTTTAACTTTTAACTTGTTTATCACTTTTCTTCAGAGACAGCTTTTCACTCTCTACCCATTCCTTGATGTAAAGGGTCAACACCACCACACCCCCACTTCCTTGTCTGTGCCTTCTGAACAGCCTGTAGCCATCAATAGCTGTATTCCAGTCATGAGATTCATCCCAAATTTCAGTAATTGGATGGGAGCATGTAAAATAACACATATGAGTGTAGCTTAATTCCATGATCATCACAACCATTTTGTGAAGCCATGAACTTTCTAAATAAAAAATATTTTTGGAGAAGAAGATGACAATACCTCAACATGACAAGCAAAACGTTTGATTTTAGCTGAAGACTTTCCCTTAAGCCTTCCTGAATTTATGCTTTTGATAAATCTGAAACATTTTGCAGGGAAAACTAGAAACTTTACACTGAATGAAGTATCTTCTTTTTTCCCCCCATATGGAGATCACATATAAAGTGCCTTCCTGAACACTACAAAAATTTATCTCTTGGTAATCTCAGGTACATTATTCTTGCTTACTGTAAGGACTATGTAAAAAAAAAAAGAATCAAAATTAAGCTTACTATGATCTTAAAGAGTTATAACTTGTTCCATAAATTATCAAATTAAAAATACCAGCAAATATGTCTTATTAGAGAAATGTAAATAATTTTTAATGGATCAGAAGAGCTACAAGGAGCATTGGTCTACACATCTTTGGTTCAGTGCGATTAGTCATGCAGCAGCAAGTACTAAATACTCTGTACAATTCTTATTTTGGCAATGGTTTCCAACAGCATATTCTATCCAAAGCCTTCTGCATAATGAGTGGTGAAGATAAATAGCAGCTGTTGTGTAAGTCATCCAAAAGAAAAAAAATACTTAACTGCTACAACTTCTGCCAGCTCAGCAGCAACAGGTAGCACAGGCAGCCTCTGCATTTAAGTTTTGCTGAAAGGGGGCAAGTGGGAAAGTGCCTCATGCACACAAACCTTCATAATTTCTCTAAGATGCCAGTGAGAACCACACAAGTCTTAGCAGCTGGTTAGATTTTTCTTTCTTTTAAAAAGGCTCATTTAAAAAGTATTACAGAAATTCAAATTCCTTCCTTTATTCTCTGCTTTATTTTTTTAAATTATTTTTCCTGTTAGAAATTTTGCCTCTTTCAGACATAACAAAGGAGAGCTCTAAAGGCTACAATGCCCTGCAATGTAAGAGCACATTATTTCTATGGATGGATTTGAAAATACGGATGCTCTTTACCACCAATTGGTGAACAGAAACAATTTATCAAGAAAACTCCAAACTGTGTTTTCCAGTGACAACTTCAAAAGGGCCATATAGTACTTGAGCTGGCAAATTCTAGTCCAGTCTTGGGACAAATGAGATCAGGCTGTTTTTCATAGTGTTTTTTGGTTTGGGTTTTTTTTTCCCTTTTTGGTAAAAAAAACCCAACCACACAACCAAATCAAAATGGCAAAAGCACCCCAAACAAACCAAGACACTGCTTTAGGCCAGCAGCACCTCTCTGTCCTTTTACTATACTAGACTTGTGTGGGGGGGGATTATACATTTGGAAGACTTAACACAGAGTAAGGTAAGAGTTTTATTTCCCGTTCAATCTCAAATTCCTGCAGATCTTTGACTATAAATACCACCTTCCTATTTCTCTGGTAGATTACCCCATCTCTCAGGAGGGAAGATGCATACTTCATAAAACACTCCAGGATGGTATAAAATAATTATCACCCTTCAAAACCCGTGCCCTGTGAAACCGACACTTATATACCTCCATGGGATTGTAGCCCAGGTTTCTAATCTGTTGCCTACTGAAGTCCCCAGCACTCCTAGCTACTTACATAGTGTAAATCTGTTCAAAGAAGCCTCTTGACTGTAATTAACACAGGTGTTATATTGCTAGTTAAGGCCTCAGGCTCAAGATTATTCCTCCACAGTAATCTATCTTCACACCTGCTTAGTGCCTAACACAATGCCTCCACAGCTCTGATTGAAGCCTCTGGGCATTGCCACAGTACAAACAACCTTTTGGTAGGTTAATTTATTTTATTTTAATGTTTGCAACATGACAGTTGCTTCCCTGAAACATGTTCTTTCCCCAGGAAACACCTACTGTAGATTTTGTTGCAGAGGCAGGGAGCGAGAAACTTCTACTGTTAATGTAAAGGGCAAATACTAAAACAACAACAAAAAACAAACAAACAAAAAAAACAAACCAAAAAAAGAACAACCAAAATCCCCAAACCTCTTAGAGTACCATAATCCCTTTATTTGATAATAAACAAACATTTGCATCCTGGACCAGCAAATAGAAATCAAGAACTATTATATTGTGGTAGCTACTCCTCAATCTCTACTTTATAGTGCTTGCAACCTAGATGGATCAGAAAAATGAAAGCCTTAAATGAACTTCAGTGACAGAAGATCTTACCCAGCACTTGTACTTCCCCAAATACCCACCTATGCACTTACACACATGATCACTTCCATGTATTTTTCTACTTACACGGCCATAGAAAATGTATCATTGCTACCCATGGACTGCTGCCTAATTCAGTTGTAATTTACATAAACCAGAAAAAATTATTTCAGGATTAATGTACTGTTATCAGCATTAGCATTTATTGTCACTTTTGAAACCAACAATTCAGATCTTTTATAAAAAGAACTGCCCACATAAAAAAATAGTGTAGGAGATAAACTGCAGTTACATTGCTGTGAAATATAACCAAGCACATACCATTACTTCTACAGACCATTACAAACCTATGTATTACAGACACTGCTTCTCAGCAATATCTATAAGTGGCAGCCCAAGACAGTCTTCACATAGAAATTACATACTGTTAGGTAGCATAAACTTTTTTCAACAACTCGGAAAAGCATGACCCATGTAATGTTTTGCCAGACTATAGGGGCAATGAGCAATCCTGTTTTGTGCATATGGGACTGAAGTATCCCATTTGACAGATCCATGTCTTACATCGGCACAACCTTTTGCCTGCAACTCCCATTCAACACAGCTTTAATTAAACAAGTTTCCCACCTCCATCCCCACCCCAGCTATGTCCCTTGCAATATCCCCTCCTTCCTCCTTAACTCCTCCTTCTTCAATCTAAGTGCTGACTGGCTCAGTCCTGATTCAAGCAAACAGGTAACCACTGCCCTTTGCTCCTCTCCAGGAGCCCCTGGTCTGGCTGTCAGCAAATGTACCTGCTCCATCATCCACCCCCCAGAAACATGTCCTTACTTTGACCTGAGGAAAACTTTCTTAACAAAATATGTAGGTGCAGATTTTTGTTTCTGAGGAGTCAAAGTATTTGTCTGAACACAACCAAAATAGAGATATTCCCACCTACCAGACACAGCACCCACCCCACAACAAAAGCATGGAGTCAGAAATTTGATAACAAGCTCAACTCCACTAGAAATTGTTATTCTAGAACTTAAAAATAAATGTCAACTGTTTTAAACAGTCATGCCTTTTATCAACATTTAACAATTTTATTTACATTGCTTTTGTTGGGAATATTTTTTTTCTTTTTTATTCATTCCTTCATAGCTGATTCTTCAAGCAACGAAGTAATTCACACAGAACAGCACCATAATTTTTGAAAGGCAAAGAATCATTTTCAATCTGTTACTCTAAAAAATAAATATATGCAGGAGTCATTCTCATAGGATTTCAAAGACCTATAAAACCATTGTCTAAAACACCTCAATCCCCTTCTGAAGTACGTACAAATGTATTCCTAAGTAAACTGAAGCCTTAAGACAAACAGCCCAGATCCACATATAAAATCAGTATTAATCTCCAAACCAAAGTGCTGACCCCTGTTTCTCTAGTGCGCCATACTGAACATCATCTGTTCATGATGAAGGGCCTTCAAAACTTGAAAGATGATATTTAATTAGGTATTGAAATAAAAGCTGGGAACTGATTAGTTTAGGATTAACTGTTAATGAAAAACTTTTCAAGGTACTTAACTATTAGACTAAAAAGAAATAAAACAACAGATCAAGTTACTAAACATACAGGAAACAAGAAGCTCCAGTTCTTCCATGGAAATGTTTAGGAGGAAATTTAGGGAATGGGCAGCACAAAAGTCAAATGGATAGAGGGTGCTGTGGACAACAGATTATATGAATAATCACCACTGTACAGAGAAATGGCAAAACTCAGAAGATTTAGATGGAAGTTAAGAAACCCCTGTTCATGTTCCAACCATTGTTCTGCAGTGAGAACTTATCCTCTACAAATGGAGATGGTCCAAGTCCAATGTCTACATCTTTAGAAGAATGCATAAAGTTGGAGAAGTCACCGTAAGTATGAATCTACAGCTAGAAAACATATTTTTTTCTCTCCTTGTTAATCTCTATAGAATGAGCTCTTCAAGGAGGTTTCATGAGCATAAGATGTATTACATCGTCTGATGTGCTTCTGCTTGATCTAAGGATGAAATGTCAAGAAACAAAAGCAGAAGCCAGAGCCTAACACTTTCACATTATCAGTAAGGAAAAAAAAATTGAGCAAGAGTTACTAGACACAGCAACAAACTGTTAAGAGATTAAAGGAATTTTTCTGTACCTTGATGTTTTTCATTGAAGCCTGACTACATTCTAAATGGTCTCTGTTGAGTACAAATTGCAGGTTCTGGGCAGGACAAGTGAGAGTTAACCAGATGGCCAGCACAATATATAGTGCAGGAGTTCATTCCAGACTTAGATTCTGAACACACAAAGTAGAAAGTAGCAGAATAACTTAAAGGACACGTTATCAGAATATAATCACAGGAGATATAATTTAGGATAATTTGCTGAGTGACTGTCATCAGTGAGAACTAGGAAACTCCACTGAGCTGTTTTTCCTACTCGTTATTGGGTGTGTACTTGCTGCTCCTGGAACTTTATATGGTTTTCAGAGACATTCAGTGGCCAAATGATATACTGCAACTCAATGTTTCCTAAAATACTGAAAACGTAACCATGGCAGATATCTCTTAGCATAATTAAACCTATGAAGCATAAATACAACACAACACAAAGGACTAAGAAAACAATGACACTGTTTTCTAATATAAGACTTTGTTTAGTGAAGAGAGCAAGTAGTATTTAGTATTTTATTTCTCACACAGGTAATGTCTCACAAATTGGTTCAACTGTTACAAAATAAGAATTTGTTATAAGTAGCTTTCGTACAACACAGGCTGCCAGCAGTATCTGGAAACCCCATTCCTGGACCAGTGCTCTGCTAGGCCAAAATTATTATGATTATGACAGCTACCCTGCTTACAATAATGCCAATTCATACTACCAAATGAATCAAAAAGAGTTGTCCCAACACTACCTCTTTCTAGCATTCAGCTTGCACAGGTACAAAAACCTCCCTTGCAATTTAATATCAGGAGCTTAAGGGGAGACTTGTCTATAATGAGCTGACCACCTCTTAGAATTTCTCAACAGCTTGTAAGAATTTCAGCATTAAGATTCTATTAAGTTTGTAAAGCAATGCTGATTACACATACCTTTAAAATGTTATTAAATTTTATTACATTATCCAGTATCAGTATTCCATGATTTGTACTCTCAAATCTCTCTTAAAACCAGGGGAGCTAGGGGTGGGATTGATTGATCATTGTTTAATTCCATTAACCTCCTTCCTCACACTGCATCACCCGTCAGGGCTGAACAGCAGTGGCTTGGCTGCGGCTCTCCAGGGTATGCAGAGGATACAAGCACAAGGATGCTGCCATGGAGGCAGTCAGGACTACAACCACTCACAACCTGGTCCAGCGTTGACCTGGCTGGTCAGGCATCTCTGCACTGGAGGGCAGGATGCAGCTGACCTCCCCTCTCACAGCCTGTAACAGCCTTGTAGGAATATGAGAAAGACCCGTCTAGCTCCACAGCCCACACACCACTCCTCAGTGTGCTCAGCTGGTCAAAGCAGAGGTTTAAAAAAAGGGAGGCCTAGCTCCCAAAAATTATTGGGTTCACTGACTAGAGTCATTAGATAGACTAGGTATAATTAAAAAAAGTTTTACAATAATGACACTGGCATAAGTTGCCTACACTGGTGGTAGATGTGCCATCCCTGAAAATATTCAAGGTCATGTTGGATGGGGCTTTGAGCAACTCTTACTAACTGAAGACATCCTTGCTCATTGCAGGAGGGACTGGACTAGATGACCTTTGAAGGTCCCTTCCAACCCAAATTATACTATGATTCTATGAAAAACAGCAAGATCTGCTAGAATCAATTAATATTGAGTTCTTTCTATTTACCTTCCATCTTTTCAGACTGTAGCGTACCTGATAAATGTTTTCAAGACTTCTTCAAGAAAGGCAAGTAGCATTTTGCTTTAAAAAGATAAATTAAAACCATATTGCTACTGAATTAGCACACTCCTGATGGCTAAGGTTTTAAAAGTAATGCTAGAAAATATGACAATGAACAGTAAATACTGAGCTAAATTCCTCTGTTTCTGAATCAAAACTACAAAGTTTTTCCTCCACCATCTCTGGAAGCTGAATGATACAAGTGAATTGGGCTCTGCAAAGGGATCTGAACAGGCTGGACCGCTGGGCTGAGTCCAATGGCATGAGGTTTAACAAGGCCAAATGCCAGGTCCTGCACTTGGGTTACAACAACCTTATGCAGTGCTACAGACTGGGAGAAGTCTGTCTAGAAAGCTGCCTGGAGGAGANGAACTGGGGTTGTTTAGCCTAGAGAAGAGGAGACTGAGGGGAGATCTCATTGCTCTCTACAACTACCTGAAAGGAGATTGTAGAGAGGAAGGAGCTGGCCGCTTCTCCGTAGTGACAGGGGTGGGGCAGGACAAGAGGGAATGGCCTCAAGCTCCACCAGGGGAGGTTCAGGCTGGACCTTATAAAGAAATTTTTCACAGAAAGGGTCATTGGACACTGGAACAGGCTTCCTGGGGAGGTGGTTGAGTCACCTTCCCTGGAGGTGTTTAAGAGACGGGTAGATGAGATACTTGGGGACATGGTTTAGTGGCAGATAGGAATGGTTGGACTCAATGGTCCTGCGGGTCTTTTCCAACCTAGTGATTCTGTGATATGACAGAGTAGCTCCAGGAATTCAGGAAAGATATTAGACCAATCCTGAAGTGGTCCCCACATCTATCAATCCCTTTAAAAAATGGGCCAAACCCTGCATCCCATTAGGAAGTGAAACTTCCTTCCTGCTTTGACCATATCTTCCTCCTCTTCTTAATGTTGCTGTGTGATGAGGCAGAAACATGATTTAAGGTAAAAGGGAAAGTGGGGAAAAAAGTAGGTAGGAAAAAAATTATGAACAGTTCTTCTCTGTTTATTTCAGTTGCTTCAAGTGTAGGATTAGTACCTGCAGTTGTAATCAGTGTATTTAAATATTTACAATACAGTACTATTGGCTTCAGGCATTGCTTTTTGTGGTAAATACTTGCTGATGATTCTTCAAATCTCTATTGAATTTTTAAAATTGCACTTCTTGTCATTTTGCAAGCAGAGAGCATTGGCATTTTGTTTACCTAAGGGATGCTTAATAAACACCAGATGCTTAGCTGTCAATTTGGACATGTACTATGAACTTCCAGTCATCCCATCCCACTCCTCCTATTGTCACCTGCTCACACTGCAGAGATCTTGCTCCTACTGCACACAGCTGTGCACGCACTTGAATTGCAATGCAAGTCAGATGCATGTCATCCTGCAGAAGCCTGGAAATATTAGCTCAGATTTTCTATATCCCAGGGACCCAAACAGTTCAGG
Organism: Piaya cayana; assembly: GCA_013389865.1. Taxonomy (NCBI): domain Eukaryota; kingdom Metazoa; phylum Chordata; class Aves; order Cuculiformes; family Coccyzidae; genus Piaya; species Piaya cayana. The sequence continues at coordinate 280,707 of WAAB01008939.1, forward strand.
CAACCACTGACATGTTTTGCTACAGAGTTTTAATGTTTTGACAGAAGAATGAGACAGGCAAATTCTGTGTGGTGGAAAATGAAGGAGATTTCTTGCTATCACTTTCCTTCCCTCCTACCCAGGGCTCTCTGTGTGAGGTTGTCACACTGCCCCTCATACCAAAAGGTATGAAAAACAAGTCTGGAGTAAACATTAAACTCATTTAAAAGAAACACAACATCACAGCTACAAGCTGAATAGTTCATTGACCAGTTACAATTAAGCATACAGATAGAACCTTGGGTGCTTATTGAATAAAGGTCATCTCTCTACTCCTCCAAGACTTTCATCCAGAACAAACAGTTCTTGGGGACCTGCAACATAAACTGCTACCAGAAGAAGACAGTCCTTTAGACCCAAGTCCTAAACATAGGGATTATGAAAGCTACATTAAATTACAGTACATGCAACCCCCAGCAGTGTCCCCATGTTTATCACATCTGCCTACCTCAGAGGTGGGTAGGGTGTTCATCGGGGAACACACTAGCAACATGCAGACCTGGCAGCAGCCCCCCACCTCCTTCCAGACCACACTAAAATGGGGCAGGGTGGGCAACTGAGTGGCCAGCAGCCAGTGCCTCAGAGACAGAGACAGCTGGTAGGAAGCTTCCCAGGAGGACCAAGGCACTGGTACAAGGACAGGTAGATGTATGGGCCAGCTGAGCATAGACTGAGGCACACTGCCTACTTGGGTGCTAAGCTTGTAGGTGATGTTGTGGAATATGTCAGCAGTCCCACAAGTGCTTTCATAGATGCAATAAGAACACACACAAGGGACCTCTCTTAGAGCAAAATTTCTTGCTGCTGATCATAGAACTTCAGCATATATTTTATATCAAAACTTGACCTCCTGTGCCCAGAAATAAAAAGATAAATGCCCTAGTCCTTGGCATTGCCCATCTGTTTGCTAACCTAAACTCAGTCTTCAACACTAGCATTAAAAGCAAACTCCTGCCCGTTAGCATTTGATATTAGTCATTAATTATTCTGATAAAATTGTGTTTTCTCAGTTATTTCAGTAAAACAATCCTTTTGATTTTTGCACAGTGAAATAGGAATGTGACTTCTACTGTCAAACATTGCCTGATATTGCAGCAATAATAGGGTGGAAAGATTTATACTTTGTTTTCTGAAGAAATCTCCTTGCGTGTTTTGATAGATTGCTTGACTTCACCTAAGCAGTTTAGATGGTGATACAAAAAACAATTTGAAAAATTTCTGGTACAAAACAGCCTCCTGACCAACAGCTTAGACTTACAATGAGAAACGGTGATGAAAGCTAACCTCTTTCTTTCTTTCTGTAGCATCTTCAGGCAGAAATGTTATTTAAAAACTGCTTGCCTTAAGTAAAGTATCAAACATCATGTGGCATGAATGTCAATTACTGATTTAAGCTTGTAAATGTTGCCATTCTTAATATGTGGATCAATACTAGTCTGAAAGACAGCTATTACAGAGCAAATAGAAGGATTACAGGAGTAGGGAGAAGGGATTAATTGCTAGTTATCTTACAGTGGATAGTATTAAAAACAAAATCCATTATGGATATGAGTTTACAACTAATAGAATAAAGGCTCCCTCTTCTTGATGGCTGTCAGAGATCACTACGGCTCAAAACACAATTGTTGCAGCAAAAGTATTAATGTAAAAACATCTTCATAATGCTTGCTCTTGAAAATAAAGGATCCCTCTCTCTTGTGTGGGTGCATTTCCACCACAGAAGCATGTGTCTTACACCATTTTTAACTGAAATAAAGCCAAATAAAGCTCAGGAAAAACAGGACAGGTCAGGGAAGGATCATTTCTGCCCTTCAGAAATAAAGTGTTCAGGAGAGAGTCAACTCTGAAGTAGCAGATCGCTACAGTAGACATTGAACAGAAGCTGTGCCCAACAGCAATGAACTTAAGCATTACAGCAGCATCAACCTGAATGGAAATCTATTCAAAAAGGCTGCACTGGTTGTATCTCCCTCAGGCTTGTATTCAAAACAATCCCAGTGAGTCAGGAGAGCCTCGTGTGGTTATCAAATATGAAGGAGATGCAAGACCAAGAGGACATCCTAGGTCAGACCAACTAGGCCAGCACCTGCCTTACAGGCGCCTACTACAGCATGTCTGGAAAACAGCATGAACAGGACAAGTATGTAAAGAGTTCTCTTTGTGTATCACTACTGCAACTTCTAGTTTAAAAACAGTTAATGCAATATTATTATAGTGAATATTTATCATAACTTTTTGATAGTTCTGACTCTCAGTTATGAGTAGATAGGAAGAGTCTGAGAAAAAAAACCCACTCGGAAAACTACAGGGTTAAATGGGGCTTTAAATAGAAAATTTAACTTGGAGAAACAAATAACCAAATATTATCTGCAAAGAGTAATTTTTTTTCTTTTTATTAATAATTATTTGTTCTGTTCCACCTCTATAACTTTTTTTTCCACAGTGCTACCAGCAATATAATATCTAAACTTCTCTGTACTAAGGTAACATGAGAAGATCACTGACATTTGATTTCAAAGTTATGCCAAATCTCTCTGAAAGCTGGAAAGTAACATCCACAAAGCCGTAAATTGCCATTGTAGCCAAGACCTTTCTTCACATACCATTCAAATACAGTAAAAGGAAAGCAGGTATTTTTTAGATTTGTTAGCCACATTTCAGTCTTCCATGTAATACAAGACAAAATTGAAGGACATTTTGCCCAAACTTCTTAGCTGGTTTACATTTGGTTGTTGTAGTTTTGGTTGGTTGGGGTTGTTAGGTGATTTTTGTTTGTTTAAAACAAACAATTTTTTTTGAAAAAAACCCAACCAAACAAAACCTAAACAAACAAATCCCTACAAAACACAACTCCATTTGGTTTTGTCTATTTCAGCTGTAACTCTCAATAGTATAACCTGTTTCTGGATAAGGCACTCCCATTCTTAGTGAAAGTATGAGATGTTGTGTAGCAAAGCCTACCAAGATTTATTAAGAGTACGAAGCTAGATATTACCAAGAGGAAACTATCACTGAACTTTGGTTTAACAACCCTGATTCTTGGATTAACCACTGTGGATGACAAGAAAACAAGAAATTAAAAAATGGTTTATCCAACACACCAAAAAGCGCTGCTTTCCTGCTAAGAAATAGTGTTCAGGACTTCCGTACCAAAATTATAGGTCAATAAGTGAAAGTAAACCAGGCTACTGTAGCATTTCCCCAGTACTTTTTTCTATAGGAAAGACTTTTCCTCCCTGCCCCACCTGGCACCAGGCTTCCCCCCATTATGCCACTCTAATCCACCCATCCTTTTTATTTTGAAAATTTCTACTCGAAGTCTTGTTTGGCCCATAGGATTTTGATATTGTATAAGATTACTACATTCCATATCTGCAGAAGCAGCAGCTGAGAACCAAATATTTTCAAGCAGGTTGAAAAGTTCTAATTTATTCAGTTTCTAGTGCAGCTCTTCCAAACTGACAAGTAACGGAAGAGGAAGGTGGGGAAAAAAAAAATACAAGCAGCATATTTCATTTGTTGAGTAACCTACTTTGGCTTTTCCAGTCCACATTAAGTTGTTAGGCATTTGTTTCAAGTCATAACTAATGGGGAGAGAACAGTCATTTTTCCTCAAATGCTTTTCATGTTTTCGGTTTATTTAAAATAAGTGTATGGACTTTCATTATTATGCATGCTTATTTTAGTAGAAAAAATCTGAGAAACAAGAAATATTTGAATTTTTACTAGAACCTCTCTTCTGCCAGCACTTCAAATCCACTTCTTTTTCTCATCTCAACTCAAATGCCTGCGTTAGTCAAACATCATATTCCTTAGAGTTCACTCTGCTAGCACACAACTTCTCAACGAAGTAGTTCTCTTGAGAAAAAGTGTTTTTCAAAATAAGTAACAAAAGATAGCCACTGCTTTATCCTAGAAAATATTCTAGAAATAAGAGCTGGCTCTGCAAAGGAAGAAAGCTAGGGCTAAAACAGTGAGTACCATGCGAAGTTCTCAGCTAGGAGTCAGTTCTACAACACTGGCAAGATGAACAGTTCTGCTGAGACTTCACTTTGCAAGTGAGATTATGCTCATAAAGTTTGGATTAAGCAGTTTACAAACCCCTACAAAATTCAACAATGGAAAGAAAGACTTTCTCAAGAGAGGACTTTTTTATGTTAAAAAGAAAACCCCACAACTTAGACTTAGAAAATGGTCTACCTAAGCCCTGCATAGTTGTAGTATTATGTATTTTTCACATAAACAATATCTTTCACACAAATGAATCTTATAGCGCACTTCAAATTTTATTCATTGTGCATTATCTCCTTGATGGCCTAGATTCCAGCTGCAATACATCAGTGTCACCCTTTTGATTTATGAAAACTGAAGATTGTATATATACGTGAACATTTTCACTCCAGCTGCTTCACTGCCATTTCTGAAGTGGAAAATTGTAGTGTTAAGCCATTTCCTAAACTTCTTAGGTCAGTAACTGAAAAAACATAATAGCAAAATGAGTCCATAAAGAGAATTCATGGAATAAACAAGTCAATCCATATTATTATATGCATGAACAATGTAAACATCAATCTGCATGCTTATTTTGCACAATACAAATTAGCTGCTAAAAAGGACACCAAGATCAATAGGCAATACTGGGCAGGTTAGACTGTTAAAAACAAACTCATTTTATTGCTAAGAAAAGTAGGGATACATTAATTACAACATAATACTCATTCCCTAAGATTAGAAAATATCAGTTCATCTGCTCCATCGCTATGCTTGCAGCCCTGTTTTATTTAAGTGCGGTAATGAGATTATGAAGCAAATCCTCTCATCATCCACAGGAATTCACATTGCTTCAGATTGCCTAGTAAATGTAGTGCATGGATACCATAATCCTTCAGAAGCTAAACTGGGATCTATTCTCCATCCATACACAAAACCTGCTTCAAATTCTAAGGGGAACAAAAGCATTTTAACAAGCATCTGGTCCTTTGGACCACACAAACTACTGATTTTCCCTGACAATTGCCTTTAACAGTATAAAAAAGGGACATAAAGTCAAAAGAGACACCACTGCAAAATCATGACAACAGTTTCTCTCACAAACATTTAGCTGTAATAATCTATTTTTTTCCAAATCCTCTCTCAGATAACACTAATATTAAACATGTAGGACAAAAGTTAATGGTGCCTGACATCAAGCCCAAAACTGAGAGCTGTTAAATAATGCCACAAGACTATTTTTCATGACCATCCTCTTAATTCATCCTCTAAGATGAATTAGGTCTTCCTGCATTCATTTTATCTGCTATCTGTAATAGCCAATTAGATTCCTAGAAGTTTACTCAGCAAATGTTTAATGTTATTGGTCATCATCTAGATCAAACAGTTACATTAACCTTGTACATCAGCAACATGCATGGAAAACTTATCATTAGCTCTGATCATCTAAGCTTCAAACCTTTAACAACTTCTCTATGCATCACAAGCCTGGGGTCAGGGAGTTAATAACATGTATTATCAGAATTCTCAATCATGCAATTGAGAGAAAAGAAAAGCATAGTAATAGAGAGGAGATTTACTGGAACATTAGTTCCTTCCATCAATTAAATTAACGGTGAAGTAGACTATGGAAGAATCACAGAAGCTATTTAAATGCATCAGAACTAACATTACTAAGATCTATAATAAACATTTTTTTTGGTATGTGAAGCTTAATATCATAACAAAATAGGCGAGTTAGAAGTATAGGGATGTGGGTGGAAAAATAATATTTGGAGTAGAGTAAGAAGGCTGCAGTCATGTGTGTTCGGAGACATATTCCGACCTACTTATTTTGCCAGCAGCTATTACTTAAAACATTAACTTATAAATTCGTAGGAAGAGCTGGTCATAATTTTTCTGCTTCTGGGGCTCATATCCTGTAATAGTAACCTTGTGCATCCTCCTGTATTTTTCATATGGTATTGTGCTTGATTATCCAGTTTTAAGTCTTTTAACTACTCCTCATTTAAGGTTTTAAGGGATCATGGGAAAGCGGCAAGAACTTCCCACACAAAGTATGAGATTTATTCATTAAAAAAGTAACAAAAGCTAAGTACTTTCCACTGCCTTTGTCCAATATCATGCCACTTGCTTTTTATCTTTATTTTCTTTTTACACATTGCCATATACCAAATAGACCCAAAAAAAGTCTTAGCTCAAAACAAATCATGAAACTTAAGTATTTTTTCCAAGCAAGGAAAAAGATATGGAGCATCTCCATTATAAATAAAAGAATAAAACAATTTTGAATGCAACTAGACAGAAATAACTTGCAAGTGTAGAAGCAAAAACGTTCGTTCTTTGGTTTTGAAAGAGTGAAACAATACAGACTTAAAAGCAGGTCTGCATTTGATATTAAATCCTGTAAATCTGCACAAATTGGTGTTCTGAGTATAGTTTGGATCAAAACTGCTGTATGTAATTCCAGAGGCTGCAGAAAGCAATAGGGATCAGTCAACAGAAAGAGGATCCTAAATCACTAGTTCCATGTAAAATAGCAAGCAAACTTTCAGACTGTCAGAGACACACACTGTGCAACCATTTCACACATCATACTACTGAACTCCAGTACAATAAACTTAAAAAGGAACAAAAACCAACAAATCTACCCCATCCTCACTAAAAAACACTTGTAGGAGTGCTAGTTTCTTCTCAGGTAAATATCAGCAAGCACATACAGATGGGGAAAATCATGAACTAAGCAAGAATAATAGAGTTAATTTTACATTCTAGCTAAGACAAAATAGACTAATATTTTGGGTTATGGGGTGGTTTTTTCCTTCTTCATTTCTGTGCTTGATTTGAGCTCTCTTGACAAGTCTAGAAAGGTCAGCAATTAATAGCCATGGTCCTTTCTAATGGATTCATTGTTACTAGAAACAAAGCTCCTGAGTCAGGTGACTCAACAACCTGCATGACCCATTGCAAATAATTCATACATACAAGATGAATGTTTTTTCTTTTATTAATTGCTCTTAACTTTCTCAATAAGATATCTTGTTATAATTGATATCATAATGAAATAACAATTCCTTCCAATTGAATAAAAACCTCTGTTTTTTTAAGTACAATAGTTATTTTGATCTAGTATAATACATTCAAGCTCAATCAATAGCCCAGAACAAGATCATGAGAACAGTGAAGTGCAAGAATCACTTAATTAAAACAAAAATCTAGGCAAGAAATTCAGGAACTCCCCTTACCACTTGTCAGGACTGTCATGAACAATGTTGCCTTAATTTGTTTTAGTATTAACATCAGCATTTCCCCACACCCCCCCTAAAACCAGCTAAACCATTTATGCCTACTCTCACTGTTGATGAAGCAGTCAGGTGGATTTAATAACACACCATCTGTCTGTCTGAACAAGTTGCAGTGGTAATGCTGCTAAAGCTTAGGGAGAGGTATTTACACAGAAATCAGTGCTGCAAAGAGTAAATAGAAGCTTATGAAACTAAAATGTAAACAAAGCTGATTTGCAATTAAATTGTGTTCCTAATGAAGCATGTAATATTTAAACTTTAAGAATACTTTCCCTGTATCTGCCCTTTCCTCATTTTCCAGTGACACAGATTCAAGACTGCTTTGAAGTACATTTCCATCTATTGAAAACAATACTCAACATTAAACCTGGAGATCAGTGAAGGAAGAATACCACCTACATGCAATGAGAGATCAACTTACCTAGGCATAACTAAGACATCTTTTAATTCCTCACTCTAAGTTAAGACTTTGGATTTTTCAACTTCTTTGGAGAAATACTTCTAAGTGGCAGGGGTGGAAAAGGAAAGGAATGAGAGGAAACCATAGTAGTTTCAAAACAGTCCTTGGAGTAGACAGAATTCCTAACCTTTCTAGTTTTGGTAAACAACATTAATCCTGAAGTAAACAACCCCAGCAGGTGACTTGTAATGAGGGATCATGAACACGCAGGTGCTAATTTCCTTTTTTCCCAGCATATCAGAAACGTTCCTGTTTTCAAAGTCACCATTCTTGACTGAATACAACCAAAATGAGCCTAGACATTTAGAGCATTTGGAAAAACATGTTACCATCCAATGTAAGTTTCTTGAAGAGGCACAAGGCAGAGGCAAAGAAGGGAAGAGTTGATAAGGACACTTCTAAATGTCTAAGACATCAGTATTTTAGTCAAAGAGAAGAAAGTGATGGGCAATGTAGTTACTGAAAAGTGCCAGTGGGCTACAAGCAAGGCTGAAAGGCTGAGCATCATGATTATGACTACACTTGACATACTGATTTTCGTGCCATCCCAAAGGATTATCTACAATCACACAGATTAGTGGAAGCTTAAAAGAGATTAACGGATTTTATATGTTTTTGTACTCATCCTTCATTCAATTCAGTTAATGTGAAACATTATCCCATTGCTGACCTCCAACTGACTGCCTACGGCTATGAGTCACTTTCAGTTTGAATTGTATTTATTTGCAAAGGTGTACAATCTTAGTACTACAGAAAAACACCTAGAGAAGTCCAAATCCACTCCATTTGGAGAGTTTTCTCAAACAGGCAGTCTCATTTGTTTTATCTTCTGCATTAAGTTACTCTACTACAGTTTACACAAAATGAACTTTGTGACAAAATTATGTGGTATTACATTGTGCTAGCCTCAATCTAATAGCATCTTGAAGACTATAAACTTCACGAGCATTTTACCACATCTGTATTATTGCTTTAACTTTTTTTCCTTTTCCCTTACAAGCTTTTCACTGAGAATGTAAGAGGAAAATTTAAAAAGTCACTCATCTGTAGATAGTGGTTCTCAAATCGGCTTGTAGGATTCCAGACTGAACTTCTTAATTAAAAATATACGCACATAGATCCTTCTAAAGCAAAGGCATTACCTTCCCTTCTCCATTTGCATTCTTCCAGGGTATCTACCTCTAAGAAAGGAGAGCCCATAGCCAGAAGGCTGCATCAACAGCAATCACCTGAGTCAGCTCCTTACAACAGCTTAGAGATGCTCTCTCCTACCTTTCTTTTCAGTTCCCCAAAATAGATATCCATCACCTCTCAAGTCACTCTGATTTCTTTTTAGACCTCAGTCATCTAAAGACTGTTGCAGAGATCATTCCTTTCCACCTTTTCTTTTATTCCTGTGTCTTCCTGAACAGATGCTTAGTGTCAGTCACCTGTATCTCTGGTGGTTCTGCTGTCTTGTTCTCACTGTCTCCTCCTACTTCTCCTCTCAGCCTTTACATAATTTCTACAAACTCTGGCTGTTTCTATGAAAGGCACTGCTGTCCAACAAGCCTGTATGTGGAGGTTTTAACCCTCTCACTCCCTTGGCAGGTGTGCAAGAAAGTCATCAGTCAGGTTTGAGAAGGCCTGTTCACTCAGTTACGTCAGGCCACAAAGCCCTATGCCACTGTAGAAAATCTGGACAAAACCAAAATTCAGGCATACTTGATGCAGGCATAATTTATTCAACAAGCTGTTTGTGTTTTGTATCTTTTTGTCCATGAGGCTGGTAGCTAATGCAACCTTGCTAGCTTCAGAGCAGTTTGAGGGGAATATCTGTTATGCTCTTTCAACCTCATTCCTAAAAGACAGACATTGACTATGACTATGTATTTGCCTTTTTTTTCCCCTCCATAGTAACTCTAATGAGCTTTTATTACCACGCTGAATTGATATCCTCCTGCCAGCAGAAAATCTGATGTTTAGAACAATTGTCTGAAACACTAACATTCAACAACTTTCTGACATCTTTTCTTACTTTTTATTCCCCTAGGATCTGATGGAAGTTTCTTACATTTCATAATCATGCAAAATTGATTAAGTGTGGGTAGAAGTTTTGAATTATGAGAATGAAACATTGCAAGGACCCCACTTTCCATTTCTTCCCAATAAAGTTGTGTACATAGTGAAATGAGGGGGAGGAAAATCTGGAAATGCTTTCCTAATCTAATAGTGTTTTTTCATTCAAGGTCCACTGGTGTTACACAGTTTAGGAGCCAGGTCCCCAGGAAAGCTCTTCCTCAAAATAGTTTAGAGGAGAGGGGAAAAAGTTCTAAGATTCTCATCATCATTCCTTACTTTCTTTTAAATTAACTAAGTGCTTAAAACTTAACATCATAAGTTTGTTCCTCTTTCCTTTACATATCCATCCTATATTGTCACCTCTTCCTCTGCAACTTGCCAAAAATGCAGTTCTAAGTTTTTCAACACAGAGACTTGATAAATATGAAGCTACAACTACTGTGCAGTGAATTAATATAAGCCACTGCGAACAATGGTTGTCATCAAACATTTAGTGGAGCACTTACATGTGAGAATCTAGACATGCATCTATCTTAGGTAACAGACTTCATTGGCAACAGCTAATTATTTGCTGCCTCTGAAATGTCAGTAATAGGAGGACATTGGCAGCAAGTACTCTGTTTAATATCTAGGAAAAAAATCATACATTTTGTTATCCTGGATTTACTTAAGTGGGCACACACAGCTGCATAACCATCTGTAGAAGCAGGGCTTGTCTTTGAATCAAGCAAGTTGCTTTCTGCACTTGAAATTGTGTTTCTCACTACAGATACTAAGTTGGAGAGTTTGGCTGCAACTTTTAAGAGGACAAGGTTATTTTAAAATGCTCTTTTGATGTAAAATCAAATGTGATAACCCATAAGACCCTTCAAGGTGAAAAGTTAAACCTGCATTCTGTTCCAACACCAAGTGAAGACCAAAACAAAGTAGGAAACTTTGTTAGGTTTAATACTCTTTCTTCTGCAATTTCTTTTTAATCAACAGGTCTCTTACTGGCATCTTCATCTATCTCACAGAGGTCTTGAATCATTCAATAAATTATTCAGGCTATTATCAACCCAAAAGCTGAAATAATGAAACAACAGCTTTTGTCCAAATCTGAGGCACTAGAAAATTCAGACATATCGATACTATAAACTCAATTCTCAGCATACCATTCTACCTACTCACAACATTGCTTATGAATGTCTACGTACATTAAATACAGCAGGCCATAGCAATCCACAGCTCTTCAAACTGATGTGTACTTTCATGAAGAGCTTATTTTTCCCTGCACAACCATGCACCTTCTATTGTCTGTTTAAAAGAACTGCTATTCTCTGAAGTAGTTAGTGTAAAAAAAATTTGACACTTATAATCAGTTTTCTTACTGATAGCAGTCTGTAAGTCTTGTGCTAAGATTGCTTTGTCTCCCATCAGACTCCCAAGTGAGACAGTGGATGCCTTCTCACATTAAGTAGCTATTCTTTGGGAAGAAAGCAACAAAACAAAAAAAGCTTCAATGGCTGCAAGATCTCCTTGATTTTCAGAGCAGAAAAACACATTCTGTTAAAGACTCAAGAGATAATCCCTTTGAGGTGAAATTTAAGTAAGCGTTCTTTTTCCTTTTTATTAAAAAACTCAAGGAAAGGACAGTGTCTGTAGCAGCTGCCTTAGCCATTTCAGTCTATATAAATGCACCTTGATTTTCCAGACATACAAGTAGCTTGTGTTTGAGCAGGTAGATGAGAAGGTGTTTGAATTTGATTTTTTGGCTTTTAAAAAAAAAAAAAAAAAAAACAAAAACCCACAGGGGTTTATTTTTTGCTTGAGAAAGAAAAGATGAGAAGGTGTTTGAATTTGGTTTTAAAAAAAAAAAAAAAAAAAAAAAACAAAAACAAAAACAAGGTTTTCTTTTATGCTTGAGAGAGGAACAGAACAATATGAATACCAAGAAGGCAGGATAGGAAGGGGAGAATAAAAGTGAATGAGATGCTAACAGCGTCCTGTCATAAAGAAACAGAATGATTTGCTTGCTTTCTTTTATACCCTCTACTCTAACATTGCCTTTTGGGAACTGTTTGTCTGACACACATCTTCCTAAGGAACCTACTGTTTGCACTTGGGTCAAGGCACAATCCCATTAATTCTATACAGAGCACAGAAGTCGGCTTATCATTCCTCACCTGTAAGGGTATCTCTTGAAAACTAGCCCAGTCTTCAAAATATAGCACACAGTACTGTCTTAGAAAGTACTAAATTCTAGTAGTTTATATGTTGAGTTCCAAATGCATAATAAGTAACAATTTCTAGTGGTTTTGATGAACTATTTCCCTGCTCAGTACAGGAAACCAGTTAGAGAAGTAATATAGGCCTGCCCATCGTGGACCTGAACCTGAAAGTATATCTCAGAATTACTTTTTCAGGTTAAATTAGGCAACGCTGAGCTGATACAACTGTTAGTAAAAAATAGGCAAGGTATCTCCAGATTAACACAACTAGAGACTGCTTTGATTACTCTGATGACAACAGTGTGTGCTTATACTTCCTCTAAGCCTCATCCAGTTTGGTAGCCTGTATCAAGCTTAAAGCAGGTGAGAAAAACCCTAAAGCAAAGGAAGGGAGAATTATGACTTGGTGCTATCTGGAAATGTACAGGAAGGTAACCTTCTTTGCATGACTCATACCTTCCTTTATATAGTAACACCAGAAGTCATTGAGAAAAGATTTGTGCCAAGCTTACATTCTTTATTTCCTGAGAGTCTGAAAACTGAATACTTGCTTGCTTCTCCCTTCTAAAAATAATTTCTGAAGGTCAGTAGTGACTGCTGGAAGAAGATGCTGCATCACTCTGGAAAACTACAAAAAACAAGGAAAGTATCAGTGCCAAGACCTATTGGATCTGTTATGGCAAGCAAAAAATACAGATGCATGTGGGGAAATACATGGGATATACCATCAGCACAGACATCTGATACCCTTATTTAAGGGCAGGTAATTAAGAAACTGGAAGACCACACTAATTAAAGTGAAAAGACAAGGATCACACTGGAAAGAGAGGGAGAAATATTAACTTTGCTTGAACATTATTCAGAATACCGGAGCAGCTAACAAGAAGGAGGACTCGTGGCTGTAGCAGAAGGTGCACAGTATGTGTGCTTTGCTTTTAGCTACAGTGCTGAATACTAGATAAAGACAAAACAAATGTGAAATCACTGGAAAATAAGACAAAGAGTCAAGGATGATGCCAGAGAACTGGAGACGACTTAAGTAAGCAAGCATTTTGCAAAGTTCAAATTATTTAGATGAAGCAAATGGAATTCCAGTTTTCAAAACTGCATGCTTTGAATAGAATCATAGAATCACAGAATAACCAGGTTGGAAGAGACCCACCAGATCATCGAGTCCCACCATTCCTATCAAACACTAAACCATGCCCTTCAGCACCTCATCCACCTGTGCCTTAAACACCTCCGGGGAAGGTGACTCAACCACCTCCCTGGGCAGCCTGTGCCAGTGCCCAGTGACCTTTTCTGTGAAAAGGTGCAATAAGGCTCAACAGAAAAGTCCCCAGTGCTCAGCTATTAGTTTCTCCTCAAGGAGAAACACACGGAAAAAAGAAATGGGAGCTTAAGACACCTTAGATTCAGCAGGGGAATAAAGTTTCTGCTTAAAGCAAAGCTCAGGGAAACATTTTTTTCCAAGGTTGTCTACATCTTAAGACAAACAAACACATAAAAAGTAGATAAGGAACCAAGTCTCACCTGTGTTTGGAAAAAGTCTTCAGTACTGAACTACTGCAAGAGAAAGCTGTTTGGACTTTGACAGAAACATTTTGCCAAAGCAGGAATCCTATAACTTCTGTGTTCACAGCACACCAAAAGAGTACCTATTCATCAATAGCAACACAGCAAGACTGAACCTTACAATATTCAAAGTACCTGACCTAGACTGCATTTTGGAGGATGCTGCCTACACTGTTCCTAAATTTCACCTACAAAGGAGACATTAAAAAAACCCAGTAGTTGAGAAGTGTAAAACTTTAAAATAATTACTGTTCTTTCACAGTTTTGCTCGTAAGACTCCTTTCAGGAAAGAGCAATCACTGCAAGCTGTAAATTATGGATGTTGCAGCCCAGGATGCACCAACATTCAAACAAAATAACAGGAAAAAAGCTACCAACAACATCCAAATACTCTTGCTTGTAGTAGCCCACTATCCTAATTCTTGCCTCTCATTTGGGTTTCCACAAGCCTTATAAAAATATAGGTGAACTTCATATTGCTTTATTGCAAGAGCAGCAATTAATCTATATGTCTTAAAACTTCTGGGTGAGCACAAAGGCATCAATGATATTTAAGCCTTCAAGGCACATGGTGTTAAAAATGTCAACAGCATTTACACTGAGCTTGACATCCTGCTGCACCACAATTGTGGATCATGCTTAAATTCTATTGCATGTAAAAGATACAAATAAACCTGCAGGGTTTTGAATGTTCAGATTCTCTTGCAAACTTTTCTTAGCTTATGTGTAGCAACATTTATTCCTGAATTTTTGAGCGCGGACATGCAAGATGACTATGCTTAAATACCTTGCAGTAGTTGTTCCTTCTCCTCTCCTCAGTCTGCCCCACTTTATTCAATGAGTCCTGTGAAGAGCAGTACAGACTACAGTACAAATTTAGATTAATTTCTGGTGGATGTACAGAACTAGGTATAACCAAAGAGATGACTAAAGAACCCTGTGAACATTAAGATTCAAAAGGAAAAATATTGAAGCCTCTATAAGAATAGTTCTGTGGCTTGTACACTCTACTTTTCTCAGGTGCAATATTAGAAGACTTAAATATGGAAATGCGACATACATTGTATTAAGTACCATCAAACTAACGAAGGACTTTGGCATCCCAATGAAAGGATATGGAAAGCACGTGGGCCATTAAGCTACTGACAAGCCGAATACTGTGGCTCTAGAACTTTTACATCACAAGACCTGTCACTTACAACCAACATTGAATTAGAACAGAGACTTTTTTTAAAGAAAATAACAAACTAGCAGGGGAGGCAGCACAAATAAAAGAGCTCAAATGCATTTGAGAACATTTATACTGTCCTGGCACTAATAAACTTCTAAGTACGCTTTCATGTGACCTCATAATTCACTGAACTATGCTATTAGCAGTTGATCACTTTCTAAAACTGAATATTGTTTGCTACAGAAGATCAAGATAAAGAAAGAGAAATCAAGTATAACAGACCAAAGCTTTGAAAGGAATACTTGTATGTTAAAGCCAGCCAGGAAATGGAACAGCAATAAATTAAAGCAGAGGGGAAAAAAAAAAAAAAAGCACAGCACATTAACAGCTACTATCCAAGATACCTGTGAAGGAAATGGAGGTGCTGGGAGGAAATCAAATCAACTAATTTAAACAAGATACCCAGGAATTATTTCTGAAGCCAATAATTCATTCTCCCCTCTAAAATACACCACAAGCTATGAATTTTATCAAAGTATAAATAACCTGAATAAAGACATAAGTACCAAGACATAAGTGCATAAAGTACTTACAGATAAACTCCATGACATGTACATTTCCATTCAGGGAAAAATACCAGTTTGGAATCACTGAGCATCAAAACATCTGGGAGAAAGCTCCGATTTTCAGAAAAAGAAACGGGCATTTATCATCACAAGATCTAGTTAAAAATAAGGTTCTACCATACTACCTGTGCAGAAAAAAAGAACTGATTGAAGCCAACACTACGAACAGAGTACTGCCAGAACTCAAGAAGAAATACACACTCCCTTGAACGCATGAGCACAACCAGGAAAACTGTCTCAAGAAAAATCATTCAATGGATCAGAAAACTGAAAACGCTAAAACAACCCATCATTGTCCTTGAATCAGAAAAATGTTTATTTCTTTAAAGGTTACAGCTTTACAGAGAAGATTATATATTTCAAGCATCTTCTACTTTCTGCCTCAGTCTCCTCTACCAGGGCTACATATGTACCAATCATTTAAAGACTGCTTTTCTACTAAGAGTTTCCAAGCCATAATTTATTTTTTTGAGAGGCAATATAAATGTAGTAGGCGCATTAAGTTCAGATAACAGCCTACATAAAATAAAAATTAAGTGCAGGATAAGTGGAAGGACTGAACATGAATTATTTCATGCTGGCTTTGTCCCCACAAAGACTGCCAAGGTACTAACTCTTTGCAGACAAACTCCACTCTCATGTCACATTTCCACAGCAAGAACAGAACTCCCACAGAATACGGAGATGACTCCAGCCTGGCTCAGTTCCCTGAATACCAAGCCTGAGAGTCTCCCAATGAGCAGTTCTGTTCCTTCACCGTGCTTCTTTCAACTGCCTCCTCATTGCAAGTCCCCACCAGCTCTGTGACATGTTACAGGAATGGACAGGGTGGGACTGCTCATCGAAGAGGAAACTGAAGAATGCTTCAAAAGCTAGGGCACACATAGTGCACAGCCAAGATACAGGAGCAGCAATCCTCAAAAGAATATGGATTGCTACTACCTCAGGCCTTTGTATCCATGAGAAGTGCAGAGGGAGGGTGCTTTTTATGTTGCAGGATTATTCTGAAAGGGCTATGACAGATGCAGAATTGGGCCAAATGCACTACAGGCAAAAGATACCAGCTATGCTGAATTCTGAGCAGCTTCCTCTGTAACAGATCAGGTCTCCAACATTATGCACTACACCAGAGCAAAGCTGCAATAACTTCACCTGAAGATTGCCACAGTTAATCAAATGTCTTATGACACAAGCATTTGCCTCAAAACACAATATGCAGTGACATATTTGAAGCCCTAAGGTATTTTCTAGATGCTAGTGGCAAGATCCTGGAGAAGTAAGTACCAGCACTTGCCTCCAGCCAAAAGAAAGATCTTTAGGGTAAGGACCTTCATGAACTGACAGCAGCTAAGTCATACAATCTCTTTAAAAGACAGTACACTATGACAAACAGTGTGTTAATAAAGGAGAGAAATGTGTCAGAAAAGGAGAAGGTGAAGAGAAAGCTGTGATCTATCTCACCTCTCCTCCTATATCTTAATTTCTGTTTGACTGAACGTTTCTAAAACTAGCTGTACAGTACCAAGATCTGCACAATACAAGAAAGCCTCATATGAGAGTGAAGTCTCACATTTTCTGCACACTCAGCACCAGGTCCTAAAGCAGTAGTTGTTATAGCAACTAGTCTTCAAAGATTTTACTACTGTCCTGCACTCCAGGGGAGATGAGTCACTTGCATGCAAGAAGGGTTTGGAGAAAACATTTCATAATATTCTAACACATACCTATATAAGACAAGGTTAGTCTATATAAACACATGACAACACAAGATTATCTTCATTTGATTTTCTTTTGTTTAATCTTACAATGGTGTTTAAGGTCTTCCTACTCTTTGCTAACCGATTCTTTAAACATAATGATAAATTGGAAGACATTCTTAATAGACATACTACCCTAAGAGCAGCAAGTAAATTCACATTAATTTTGGAAAATTTAGTGTCAAAATATCCATTCCTTTTGTCAGTGCTTCTTCCCATCCTGCAGCGCTAGCCTATTGTTCAGTTGGACCCTATTCCATAGCTTTCCCAGTCCTACCAGAACAAGCACCTGCCAGTGAAAAGTCACCTTTTTTTTATTTATGCTTTGAAGCATAATCAAGCAGTCCTTCATCCTCAGCCAGGGAAGCAAAAGCACTGTCCACTGAGAGCATGCTCAGCTAGGTCCATGCACAGCCAGGTACTGCTCTTGGCACTCCCAAGAAGTAGGTCATGACCAGGAAAGATGCCCTGTGCAGCAGAGCAAGGCAGGTCATGGGCCAGTGGCACAGTCTTAGCTGTGCTGCAAGCAAGGAACACACAGTGCTTGCAGCATGGCTGAAAGTAGAGATCTCCTGGTAGAGGTTGCAGTCCCCAGGGTTTTTTTCTCAGCCAAAACAATACAGCTTTTCTCAGAGCACTACCAAAGTCTGTCTCACACTTGATCAACAGCTTATTGAAGCACTAAGGCAGCATTAGGCTCCACATATGCCCTTTAACAGAAGGTGAAGAGGTACATCTGGGAGGCAGTAGCTTACTGACACGTCTACAGGTTGCATTACTGTTTGGTTTTGGTTGGGTTTTTTTGATTGGTTGGTTGGGGGTTTTGTATGTTTTTAGTTGTTTCTCTGGGTTTGGGTTTGTTTTCTTCCAAACAGGGGAAAGAAGAAGGAAGCCTGTCAGTAAAGACCCAATCAACCTCATCCAGTATTTGGGCTCAGCAAAACACACCTATTTTACTTCCTTTAATTCTTGCCAAATTCAGGGAGTTTTCACATTATATATAAACATGTTGCACAGAACTACTGCCATTCCATCCAAATCTCTTATTAGGGGCACTGTAATATTTTAAAAGCAACCCATTTTTCCTTATCTCAAGTACAGGAATAAAAAGTTTCTTGTCCATTCAACATCCCTATTGTTATTAGGTCTTGAAATGATTGCCATTTCACACAAACAAATAACATGCCAACACAATTCCACCCAGGCTGCATTAATGCACATTCACCATATACAAATTCTAAGGTTGTGTTTAATCTTCTTTGGCATCACACCTGCAATCCAGTTACATACATCCATGGACAGTATTAGCTGCCTAGTCTTGCATATACTACAGTCCCAGAGAAAGACATGATAGATATTGCTGCAAAATGCAAGGTAGGGATCACAGAACAGCAGCTGGTCCCATGTATGCAAAAGTGATAAATGGAGAGCTCTCCAGTCTGCCCTGTCCCTCAAGACCACCAGCAGCTGCAGCAGTAGCACAAGGCTGGTTTTCCAGAGATCTATTTCTGACGTGGCTTCCCAGCTTCAACCTATTCTCCTCTTCTTGCTCTGCTGAGGGGCATGTGGCTTAGCCAGCCCCAGGTCTCCAGAGAGTCATCTGTCACTCTCAAACTGGTCAGCAGCTTTTCTGGCTGCAGATCACAACTCTAGGAAGCTAAACAGTCTGAGACAGCATAGACAAACAGAAAGACTCCTTTCCAAAACCTAACTTCAAAAGTATGCAGACAACTGCCAGCCTGAAGTAATTTTTGCTTCTGTATCTTAGTCTTCACAATACTAAAGTGAAGAATCGTTAGCATTTACTCATGAGACAAAAACAATGTCAAACAGTGGTCAAGATGGGCCAACATCATACACAAAATCAGAGACCTCACCAACCTAGGTCTTTGCAGACTAAGACAAGGAGGTTGGCTCTAGCTGACAACTGAGCCAACCTGTACCTTCTCGGCACCAGATACAGGGAAAACTCTCCAGACATACACAGGCACACACATCCGATCAGTAGGTTATTTAGAAAACAAAACACAAAACAAATCCCACATACTCACTCAAAACAGGTCCACAAATGAATTCTCCTGCTTTTTGCAGCCTCCAATGTATTTGGAGGGAACTATTCCCATCTTTCTCTAACAATGCCCCAGTCAGAAGCACACTGTTTGCCAGATCAGGTGCATTTCAACAGCTTAATACACAGACCCTGCAACAGTCACATAGCAATATAAAAGTCAGTTCAACACCAGTAAAATTCCCCACACTCCTGAGGGCTGAACCTGTACTGACAAACACCATCACAGAGGACAGGAACTGTGACACTGAACAGTATAAGCTGCGTGTGCACATAGTGGGAGATGCCTTTAAAACCCTTCCCCTTCTGAAGGGTTCCAGCCCCCCAGTCCAAACTTGGCAGGCAGCATCACCAAGATAACAGCAATCTGTCAATTCAACAAGCTGACCCTCAGAACACAAGAGACAACAAGCATGCATATGACGAAGAAAGCTAATCTTATGGACATCTACAAAATACATTGCTTTACATAAAATATGATAAAACACCAGAAACGTCATAAAGATCACAAAGTACCTTTCCCATATGTATGACTTGCATATGTATGAATGCACAGAAAGACATCTAAAAGGTTTTCTCTGTCAGATTCCTTTGGTGCTATGTATCTTTTCATTCTGCTGTCCTTTGTATCAGTGACTCAGTCATATGTCCCCTAGGACAGAAACATCTATTGGTGGTGATGGGGAAAAAGAAGAGACATTTATCACAAGCTTTAATAGAGCAATATTCTGCCAATACTGCAGTCGTTGCCAAATCATTTTTCATAACACCAAAAAAACCCCCTCCTCTTTTTTAATGCTACAAAGAACATATGCATTTCTACAAATCATACGATTAGTATTTACACCAGATCCCTATAAAAGAATGCATGAACTGAAGTCAATTTGCTTTGCTTGAATGTTTTTTCCTATTAGCAGGGCTTACATCTTGCTCTTGTAACAGTGAAATTCTACATTACCAATTTTAAATTTTATTTATTTTTCTCTGCCAGGATGCCACTCAAATCAAAATGGTTGTCACTAGCTTATTTCCCCGCTTACTCAATTACTGATTTATAGTTTACTACAAGCAATGATTTTCATATCCATTCCTTAAGTCAAACAGCTTATTTGATGTTGAAATTTCTACATATACATAAAGCATCCCAACACAGCATTATTACACTACAAGAGGTACAGCCCTCTCTGCCTTTCCATGACCATTTCCAACAAACCTTTCACAAGAAACTCAGTTGCACAGATAAATTTAGATAGAGGAACACCTGCACATGTTAAACAGCTGTCCTTTCTTTGGAAAGACAACAGTTCTTTCAAAGTTCAGTAAACAACAAGGCTGCTAAATGTACTGCTACCAACTAGTTTTTGCTGGGCCTGAAAATAAGTTATTTTAGGAACCACTGAGTCATATTGCGAGCTTGGAACACAACATCTCAGCTTTAAGCTGCTCTGGGCCAAAGTCATGCTTTCATACGCAGCCATGAAAGGTTTAACTCTGAAATCACCCCTCACCTGCATAAAAAGAAACATTCACTAGTCTAAGGGGTTATGGTGTCTGCGCAAATACCAAACTGAGCAAAGACCGGTAAGAAAGATGTTCTACTGCTGCAATATGCTGAAGAACAAGTTCTGAAGGAGTCTTTTACTATGATAAGCAAATTTGATACCATACTTCAGTAGATACTTTTTCCAGTATCTACTAGAAAAAAGTAGATAAGGTCCTAAGAAGTGATCTACTTAGTTATTTTAAGGAACTTTTCAATTTGTATTGTTTTGTATAAAAAGTTACAAGCACTTTCTTTTAAATACTTAACTGCACTAGCATCTGAATGATACGGGGGTAGGCTTATCCTTCAGGTAGACCACTGTAAAGTTTAATTCAGAAAAATAAGAACAGAGTTACACTTCCTTCTCAAAATCTCTTTCAAGAAGGTAATATTGTGACAGTGGACATGTAAGTAAACGAAGCAATTATTAGCTGAATTCCATAGCTGACTATCACTGGGAAAAAAAAAAATCCATTAATTCTTCCAAGCCAAAGACATATTTCACCTAATCCATCTTCCAGTGATTCACGATTGCTGTTTTTTTCCCCCATTTTGTTTTAACCACAACACTGCCTGCTCACATGCAACAGTTAAGGAAGGGAAACAATTCTCTGTACTAACTAGCTATGGTATAATCCAGGTAATCTGGGACCACATAGGCTATTGATTCCCATGACTTAAAGCACAAGACGTGTCTGACTCAAGTTGCTGTCCTAATATGTTGATGCTCTCACTTTAGTCCAAGGACTGCCCTCATAGCAGAGGGCGGAATCAAGCCAAGTCTTCTGTGGTGCCTCCCTTTCCTAGCGTTTAGAAGGCAGCCTCTACAGACTGAGCCAGCATATAACTTCTAGTGTTTTCGCCAATTTTGTTTCACACATTACCAAAAATAAAAAAATAGTTTGTTGAAAATACTCCATCCACCTCCAGAGATAACATGAATCATCAACACAAGCAAGTATGTGAATCGTATTTGATCTCTGTTGCGTGGTACCATACAAATGCATCTTTTAATAAGAGGGCAAGTTGCTATGGGACTTCCAAAACTATCCATGTCCTGCTGCTATTTTCATGTTAACTTATACTCATCACCTTCTTCATTGCACCCGCATTCCCTTTATCATTTCAAATGAGTAGTTCAACTAAGTACAATTAAAGTAACATTAAAATAAAACTTAGCATAATGCATCTTTCTTTTGCACTTTAACCTACTTAGTCTACTGGGGCCTTTCAGTCCTACATGCAATAACAGAAGCCCTACATGTGTAACAGAAAATCCACAACTATTATAAATCAGGGAAATTGTGACCATTTGATCAGATACTGCCAGCAGTAAGGAGAATATACTCCACCAAAAAAAAGAAAATTCTTTTCAGTCAACTAAAGAAACCTCAAAAGGACAACTCAACAGCTTAATTGCAATGTCAACATTTAAATGCTGCAAATTTACTTCCCAATAAAAGGTACAGCCAACAATCCACATTTGTTAAGGTGCCAAAAATCAGTGAACTACACAACAGATTCTAACTTGCACTGAAATTTGACTGTCTTCTCTTGTACACCTTTAAAATTGTTTTAGTTAAAATACAATCAAATTGAATGTTTTACTTTGAACTAGCATATTACAGATATCACTATGAAATCCCATACATGTGAAATCATACTAGACAATGAAAATGCCAAACTCCAGTTGACTACAGCCATGTTCTAATATTGAGATATGCTACAAAATAATGACTGCACTTCTGATCAGCCACTAAAACTGTGTGTATGAGTAGCCAAGATGAAAAGGGGAGGGAAGGGACAAAAACATAAATATTTTTCATAACTTATATGATAAATCCTTATATGTTGATGAAGTAAGATCCATAAATAAAGCAGATAAAGACAGCTATTTCAGACAGTTAATTACCAGATCACTTGATACCTTGAATATCTAGCTAGGTATAGTGCTCAGGGATAGTAACCTAAAACTCAGTTTTAAAGGGTTCTGCCTGAAAGTGTAAGATCTTTTCTGAAAGATGTCCCAATATCTCTACTGAGTTACGTAGGTATATTGGAAAACTGAGTATGAATACACAGCCTACAGGTAAAATGTATGCACATCATTGGCTAATATCAACTCTTATAAAATAAGTACCATTCTCTTACTCGAGAAGGGGGGGGGGAACCACCAGAAAGCGCACTACAGTTCCATTTGACAGATTCAGAATATCCAGCACCAGATTCAAGGAGCAAAGTTAAAAGGCAGCATAACATAGCAGGGTGACAGAACCCATAAACTGCAGCTGTAATCAAACTACCCAAGCAGCAAACTGCTTCAGGAAAAAAAAATGATTTTAATTGTGTCCCAAACCACAAGCCAAGAACTACATTACATGGAGAGAACAGTTGGAAGCATCTCAGCACAAAGAAATCACAAGGCTGACAGCACAAAAACAATGCAATTGTCAAATTTTGTCATCAACCTAATTAAATCAAGCAAGGCAGCAAGCAAAAGAGACATATTACCTTTTTAAGGAAAAATTTCTGCAATTTCTTGTGAGGCAGCTTTATCATCTTTTTTTCAGCACTCAGGGTACAGGTCAGATCCCGTAAGTCCTCGAGACATTCTGCAGGGGCTTGACACCTTTCTTCTCTATTAACTTGCTGCAGCCAGCTTAGCTCAACGCGTCACCAGACACCAGGCTCAGCCCAGCAACAGATTAAAAGGCAAGAGCTAGGCTGGATCTCATCTTTGACTCAAACAAGGAAGCTATATACAGACACTCCAGTAGCACCTGAACCTTATAGCTATGTTGTCAGAATAAGGAGAAAGAGGACAGGTACAAGATTTGCAATTCTCCCTAGAAAACCTGCAAAGTTAAAAAAGGTCTTTATCTAGCAGGAAAAATTTACAGGAGAATAAAAGAGGTATTGAGATGCTTAGTATCTCACCGATCCTTTCAAACCTTGTGGTACAAAAGAAACTCCATCAACATTCAGGATTCTGAAACATACCCCAGTATTGCCTGCTGAGTGCCGTTTGTCACTGTGCACCTGTTAATTGTGCACACCGTATGTGACTCAGCTGAGCACAGGAAAGAGCCTGTCATTTATATTTCCTTTAAATCACTTGGAGACTTATTTCCTTTGAACAGTTTTTAGAAAAACCTCTATGAAAGAAGAGATTACATGCAAAGATCCTATATACAGATACACAAAGGTATTCACAGAGTGTACAAATGCTGAATTCAATTCAATGCCATAGGAACCAGAGATCATGGGCACTGTTTCTTTCCTTTTAGGAATCTGCAAACAAAGTTCAGCTCCAGATTTGGAAGCACAGGGCTCAGCAGCCCACCAGGGATGCTGCCCCTCGTAGGCCACTGGTGTCCTAAACCAGGAAGGTGCTGCAGGACAACCCTAACTGAAACACTTTGTGCAATCCCAGTTATTCCAATGGGATAATCCCTGTATTTAAGGATGAAGCACACATTGAAGCAGCTATTTGAATCAGCTTAAAATCACTTCAACATCAAGCTCCCTCCCTAACTGGTACTGTATTGCTTGAAGAGTCAGTGTGGGTGAGAATACACATAAATGGAGAAGAGTGGCTGGAAAGC
>WAAB01008940.1:0-36442 GCA_013389865.1 Piaya cayana
CATTTCCTCTCTTCCTGTCACTTCTTAGTTGGTAGAAGAGACCAACACCCACCTCACTACAGCCTCCTTTCATGCAGTTGTAGAAATCAGTAAGGACTCCGGGCAACCTCCTTTGCTGCAGGCAGAACAGTCTCAGTTCCTTTAGCTGCTTCTCATAAGACTTGTGCTCCAGACCCTTCATCAGCTTTGTTTTCCTTTGGACACACTGCAGCAGCAAAATGACTTTGTTGTTGTGAGAGGCACAACACTTGAAAACAAAATCACTGAGGAAAGTTTTTATCATACCTGCATGATGAACTAGAATATGATGGATTTCATCTTGGGTTTTTTTTCAGACACTTGCGTGCATTTTCTATGAGTATAGTACAAAATACTCTGTGTGGCATAGTCAGAAGGATGAATAATGGACAGTCATTGAAAGCAGGAAATACCAGCAATACTTTTTTTCTGTTTCTGCTTTTTCACCCAAGAGTCCTGTTTCTGATTCTGTATCTATGAATGTATAGGATCTATAACAGATTTTTCACTCATTATATTCATGGATGTTGAAAACAGGTACCCCAATCCTTAGATTTCCAAAGATGCTTTATTTCCTATTTTGCTATGAGTTTGATGTGAAGACAAAGACAAGGGAACTTTAAGATGATGATGATTATGTAGCTGGTATTCTTTTACTAGAGTTTGGAAGAACTAAGTCAAACTTCCTGGAAAAATTGAAGTGGTTTTGTTTTGAAGGAAGGAACATTTCAACTAGCCAAACCTGATCTATTTCTGTTAAAGGTATCTCTCTTGTGTATAAGTTTGGTAAATGTGAGTGTTGTGCTTTGCTTACCTTACAGCATCAATTGATAGAGGCTCTGTTTATTTTGTACAGGGAAGGAAATTGTGACCCGGATTGTGCATGAGCATCTGTGTGTGCGATGCCATATTCAAACTAGGTTACTGTAGTTACTATACAGTCAGGTGGAAGGATCAAAGTGTGACAGTGTTTTCTTAATTTCAAATATAATTTTATTCTAATTACTTAATTGGCTTTCATTCTATGTTTTCGGGGGGCGGTTGGTTTGGTTTTTTTGTTTCATTATTGTGACCTGTGAATCAGAATCCAGATATTTTGTTTGCCTGGTTTTCATCCTTTCATGATGCTTCTTCTGACACTATGAACTTTGAAAATGCATAAGAGTTCTGTTCAAAGTATTTTCAGGTGTGAGAGTTAGCATATAAAGAAATCCCACCTTGCATAAGTTACAAGTTCACTTGAGGTAAGCCTTTTTTCTACCTTTTGATTATAGTGAGACTACAAGCCAATCTCCTTGAGGCTACAGGTACTAATATTGCTCCTTTAACATTTTATAATTAGTGAAAAATGTATTTGTCTTCACAAACCATTTAAAAACTCCCTTTTTCTTGCCTCACCATTTTTGTAGGTTTTAATTGTGTCCTGCAATCTGCATATCAGTTAACATGAAAAGCTCTTTGCTTGAAATGTTGCTTATCTAGTTGTTCAAAGCAGAAATTCTTCTTTTATCTCAGGTTACATTCACCTTGAGCAACTCTCTTCTCTTATTCCAGTTTTGACTTCTTTACATATGTGTTTGGGATTTGAGTTTTATTGGGGAACATGGGGGGGTGGGAGGTGTCTGTCTGTGCTTCCCCAGCGCAAGGAATCTGTGGTGCTGCTCTTTCTTCACTTGTGTGTAGTATATCTCATTATATGTGTTACTTACTGTTAACAAATTCTTATAAATACAGTATTTAGAGGCCCGCATTGGGAATAACTTGATTTCTTTGGAAAAATGAAGATAGCTTGCTCCTCAAAAAGAACTTGGGTGTGGTTTTCCCTTATCTGTGCCTTGCTAAAGAACACTGTAGTTCTTTCGCTGGAACATCTTCAGTGTTGTGGTTGTGTTGTGGTTGTGGAGCTGGAGGAACTTAGGCCTTATGAGGAANGAGTAGTTGGAATTGATGGTCTGGTGGGTCTCTTCCAACCCATAGTGATTCTATGAGTCTTTGCTTTCCAGTTTAATGAAACGTAGTTTCATGCTTTTAAGTTAAACCTTTCTGATTTGTTCCTGTGCATTAGCTGTTTATTTGCATATGTGTTGCAACTGGAGTATATATACTGACCTATTCAGGATTTATGCCATTAGTTACTTTTAAATATCACTAAAAATTGTCCTGGAGCTTCAGTTCCTGTGATTTGGAGTATGTAATTAGAGTTTCCTGGTAAAGATGGTTTGGAAAAGCCAACTGGGAAGCAGCAAGCTGTAAAGAAGAAATAATTCAGTTTAGGTCAAGGAAATATATTTATTAGCACTTCCATTAAGATAAAGGCTGGCTTTTTAATACAGAGTTAGAAACTTAAGTGTTATGTTGTTAGTTATAGTTTAAAGTAGAAATTCTTGGAACTAGATCTTGCTTTTAGTTTGTTGTTTGGGGTTGGGTTGGTTTGTTTGGTTTTTTTTAGAAACCCTAATAAAATTATTTCAAATTATAAAGAAGTAAACCATGTTTATCAGTTGCCTGAACTATATCTTCTAGGTGTTGATGTTGAATATCACTATTTTGGGGGATGATGTACTTTGGAAATAGTGTCAAACCAGTGCCTTTGGAGCTGACAGTGAAAATGAGTATAAAGATTGTGGCAGGGTTCTTGTTTCATGCCTTTGACCTAAATAGCTACATCAGTTTTTACAAAAGGATTGAAGGAGGGGGGAATAAAATGAAAAACAAGCTAAGAACTATAGCAAAAGTTCAGGACAAATGTTCAGAAATCTCCAGAGCCGTGATGTGCTGTACTGCTATAAGAAGGATCAGAAAGCAGAGCTTGGGTGCATGACCTCAAGCTACTCAATGCAAATGAGGGAACATTCCCTCAGGTTTTTGGCAAAAAGGCTTCCCTGCTGTTGGAAGCATGCTATCAACTAAACCAATCTCTGGCTGTAGTGATAACTTTGGCAGTAGAAGAAATGATTGGATACTCTCTGAAGATTGAAGACAATGAGGTAAGATGCAGCTTAAAATGTTTTGGAAATGAAGAATCCAAACTGAGTCAGTAATTTAGATTGTGATGATATTTTGTAATAATATAAGTTGTTTCTTTCAAGGTTGTGGAAATAAGTGTATCCACATTGTCTTGTCCCTCTTACCTGATACTGATAAAATGTGTTATACTAGTGTGATGAAAATGTTAAACTATTGAAGATACAAATTGTAACGCTCTATAAAATCTATTCTAATCTGTTTCTATTTTTTCCCCTTTGTAGACTAATCAGAAATTCAGACTCAGTTCATACAGTGTAGATCTTGTCAGAAAGTAGAATTGTTATTTTTTCCCTGCATATCAACGAATGTAACTTTATGAATAACGGAGAATATTTCTTCCTGTTTCAATACTGTATTTCAGTACTGTATATGCAAGATGTTGCCGATTGTAAAGGGCTTGACAGTCTGCTCACGAGATTTGTTCTAGAGAGAAAAATTAGAGGAAGTATTTAATGCAAAGCCAAGCCATTTGTCTAGCAGAAACCTGGTTCATATGAAGCTGGATTCTCTGAACATATTATTAATTAAAATTATACTGTTTTATGGAATGACTGTGCCTGCTTTGAAATCTCCAAGCCTTACATTACCTTCCTAGGTTTTCCTGCAGTAGAAATACATCCTTTATATGCATGTGGAAATTAGGGCTGATGATACTTTTTCTTCTGTAGTGCTTGGGGGATAACTTTGTGTCCTCATATGGCGTATCAGCCATGTACACGACTAGAATAATTTCTGTGGTCTAATTTCTTAAGTGGGAAAAGAGTTAAACTGAAAACTAGATGAGCATCAGATGTGACCCCCAGGAACCATGATTAAGAGTACTGAGAATATTTATCTTTGAGGTAAAATCATTTTTCAATCTGAATTTTAAATCTAAAATTCCATTTTTCTACCCTCCAGGCAGACCTCTTTATCCATGTATGTGCTTTTCTTTCCTCTCTTCTGACAAAAAGTTTAAATTTACCCCCCCCCAGTCTATACTTTTTACATAGTTATAGAATAATGTAAATTCCTAAGGACTGTACTGGTAAAAAATGTTCAAGTATCGTTCCTTGTTATTTTCCATAGAGACTTACTTTTTTGAGAGCTGGTCACTTTTCCTTTTGTGAGTTTTTTGTAACTTGAAATGGAGAGGCTTACAAAATGATCAGAGATAGGAATAACAGATAAAAGATATAAAAAGATACAGTTTGAACCTAATCTCTTTTTTTCCTTTCAAAAATGCATACATACTTTTCCATCTGATAGATTTTTCTAGTAATATTTTATAAAACATTACTAATTAGAAACAATTAGGTTTGTTTTTTTTTCCTTGAGGTTATTTTCATGAAAAAACATGGATTTATGCTCAATAATCTGAACCAAAGATTAAGACCTCTTTTTTTTTTTTTTTAACTCTGGAATGGTATTCAGTAATCTTGAGTCCAGCAATTTAGAGGATTTGCAAATACAGATATAGTTCTGAGTTTGTTTCTCTTGCTAAGCAAATAAACTCCTAAATATGTTTGTACTCTGTGATATTCTACTGTTATTTAAATTCCAATTATTGAATAGAATTATTTCTGTATTTAACCAAGGTCTTACCCTCTCTGTCTCCATATATAAGTATCATGGAACTGACTATCAAAATGTTTCTCGTGGTCCAGAACTTGCCAAAATGTTTAATGTATGATGCAGACTGTGTCAAGCCCTTAGTTATAGTATTCTAAGTTTACGTATATAACTGTTTATGATTTTGTTGCATTTACTAGGTTTGCTGGGATGGGTAATCTTCTTAAGGTCCTTACCAGGGAAATTGAAAACTATCCACATTTTTTCCTGGATTTTGAAAGTAAGTTCAAACAGTTACAAGACAATGAAAGAATCTTTTCCCTTACTTAACAGCATACTGAGGAAAAACTTTTAAAATCTGACTGCTCGCAGTGTGTATTTTCCAGCACGACCAATCTGTCCAAGTCCTTGTCTCTAAAATCATTTGTTCACTCAGGACTCCTTTTCTCTTCCTTTTCTATTTTTCAGGAACCAAATGGGAAATCTTTTAAAAGTTCTCACTTGCACAGAGCTTGATCAGGGGCCAAATTTTTTCCTTGACTTTGAAAGTGAGCAAAGCTTCTTGCCTGGCTTGCCTCCTTTGCTTATTATTTCCTAATAAATTGCATGTGCTTATGCATCATAAAGAAGTTCAAAAGGGATTTGCAAACAAATCAAATTACACTTCTGATGAATATTGTTGTTTATAAAACCACA
This sequence comes from Piaya cayana, assembly GCA_013389865.1. NCBI lineage: Eukaryota > Metazoa > Chordata > Aves > Cuculiformes > Coccyzidae > Piaya > Piaya cayana. The sequence goes on from WAAB01008940.1 coordinate 5,293, forward strand.
CAAAATTACTTAAATTCATTGTGAGCAGAGAAGAGGGCAGAATGATATGCAGGTATCTATGAATTAATTTCAAAACAATTATGAGCCATTGTTAAGTTTACGTATGAATGAAGTTGACCTCAGCTTTCTTTAACAAATAAGGGTTAAAATAAATTCTTTATGTTACTTCCTTGAACGAAAATATGTTGGCAATAAAAAGCTGAAAAAATACAAGGAGTGGAGGTGGCGCTCTCTTGCCTGGTTCAGTGATGATTTAACTGGGATTATTACAGTCTCTAAAAAGTAGTGAAGTGGTCAAAGTGTATGTGCTTGATTGCATCTCTCTTAATTGCATGGTTATCAGTTTGCAATACACTGTTTCACAATTTAATTTCTTTGTCACATATATACCTGATTCAAAGCTATTTCACTTTCACCGGTTACAGTTTCCCTGCATGTACTTCTAGACATTATCTTGAAAGCTGATCATCAGATCCTTAAATATGGGTTTAATCTTACTTCACTACTTAATATGAAATGCTTTTTATTTAAAATGCTAACAGCCTGTGATGTTTTGTCTCTTAATATCCTTCTTATAAAAAACACCCCAAAAGGTTTGAGATAAGCCAGTTTTTTAAAAATAACTTTGTTTTGATGCATGGTTTAAGAGGGATTTTCAGGTGATTAGACACACATTTTATCACCTTGAAATGTTTCTCTTGAATCATTTATTCCTGAATTGTTTTTCTGAAAAAGATGTTGCTGACATAATATGAGACGGCATGTGGGTACATCTTCTGAAGCACTGGTTTAAAAAGTTATTCAAAGACATACTTAAGTCTTGTGAAATTGTTCAGACATGCTTTTTTGAATGAGAGCTAGAGCCTACAACTGTAACTTTTGCACATATCTTAATATTCTCATCTAGGTTGTCTTTACATATTATGAAGAATCAGTTTTAAGTTATGAAAAAAGTGAATTGGTTAGTTTGGGTTTAGGAGAAGGTACTATGAGCATTGTATCACTTTTTCTCTTCTGTCTATATAGCTTCAGAATTCCGTTGTAGGGATGTCAGACCTTTATCTAAACCACTTAATTTTTTGTCTATCAAAACTTTAAAAAGGATTCTGTATCACTTTGTGGCCTTGCCGAGCTATTCTGAAGGTTTTAAGCTGCTGTGAGCTTCCAGGTTTAGTCAGCTCCATTGCGTCCTGTGTTGTAGGAGAGTACTCCCAACCCAGGCTGCAGGTTTGGTGGGAATAGGATGGTCTGGCAGTAGGAAGTTTTGGCGGAGTGGAGGGAGTGGTGAGAGGGGAAAAATATCTGTTTTATTGCCTTGGCAGCAAAGGTTGGGGTTTTTTATTATCCGAAAGTTCATCGCCAACAAGAACAAAATGGGGTGAAACACCCTCTCCTGTGGGAGGTGACCAGTGGTTAGTGCAAGCTCACGGGCATGTTAGTCAGGCACATCTATCTAGAGAGGAGCAAAACTATCATCTGCAAATTTCAGTGACATTGACAGTCCTGACTGAAACGTTAAATGTTTTACTTGTAAAATAAAGTTGAGGAGGTTTTAATGGCACAAAATCTGTATCCTGTCAAAGGGATGTGACTTAAGATGCCTGCGGATGTGTGCTTTGGTCTCCTTTAATTAGCCAGTGTACAGGGAAGAGGACACTTAGTAGACGTAGATCCAAGAGCCTGCTTGCATGGTTGCTGGATGTGTGAGTTTGTGCCCTGCATTTTTATTTCTAATTCATAAATGGAAGTGGTTACTACAGTTGGCCATTCAGAGGATGAGAGGTATTTTGAGTTGTTTACCATAATTTCATTATTTGCATCAACATATTGCCTTCTAGTTTTTGTGGACCTTTTCATTAGCTGTAAGCTGAAATCTCAAATCTGTCAGCCCTACTTCTGAAATGTTTACAGAATTTTGGATACTCTTGGTCTGGTAGTTTTTTGGTGGTCTTCATTTGTTGTGTATTGTACCTTAAAGGAAAGCGTGTGACATACTGCTTCCTGCCGTATGTACAACGTGCCACACAAATATTGCCTGAAAAAAACAGAAACAGCCTTTTTCATACTTACTTTTTAATTCTTTCTTAGCTTCCAACTTGAAAATAATGTTAGACTGAACGCCGGGATATCTTCAGAGTCTGTGGATTTCAGGATTTCATGAGCCCATAGGGTGAATTCTTCTGAAATGGGTTTTATTAGCTCAAGAACTGCTTTGTTCTTTGGATGTTGAGCTTGTTTATGTTAGTCATAGGTAGATGAATTCTGAGTATTCAAGTGTTTTTCCATGGCAGTTTACAAGTACTTGCCTTTCAGGAAATGAATTGTCAAATTACTGCTGCCCATAGAGGGCCTTCTTCAGGCAAAATAAATGAATAATTCCACATGATTTCTTGGAAATAATGTGATGGTTTAGGTAACACCAAGTTGTCTTAAACATGAAAGACTAAAGCTTATAGATTATTGAGTGGAGGCGCCCTTAAGTGACACGTAATCCCTTCCTCTCCTCAAATACATATACCTTTTATAAGACCAAATTCTCTAACCTTAACCTGAGAAGGTTCCCCTTTTTTTCCCTAAATGTTAGCTAGGTGGGCTTGTTACCTGATCCAAATTTAANTAGGAAGCTTCACTGTGTTCTAGCTGTTTTAGATAGGCTGATATTCAAAAATCCAGTGTAGACTGTATAGGGTACTGTTTCTGCCTAATATTATTCTTTTTAATGTATGGAGCATAGCAGGTTCTGATACCCTCTAAAAATGCATTTTTCACTGTAATTGTAATGCCTTTTGTCCTTTCTAAGGACGTAAATTAGCTTTTCATCTAATTTCATCCCAGACTGGAATGGGAAAAAATCATTGTCATGACAAAACTGAATGAAATGTATATATACTGCTGGCTGCGTTACCTCATTGTCAGTGGTGGAATTGTTGGCTACGTTCAGCAGTGGACAGAACAAGAAAAGCTGAAAGTAGAGCCCGTAAGACATCTTGTTTTACTCACTATTCTTTTGCTTGGCTGTCAGGGCCAGAAAACTATTACGTTTTTGACAAATATGATTCCACATTAAATAAATTGTAAACTTTATCCAGTTCCTCTGGGAATCCTCTTAAGCTACAATCAGTCTGGCCAAGAGTAGAAGAAAGTTCTGTGCTTTTGGTCTACATTTCAGATACAGAAAGAGTATGTGTTAGCAGTGCTTCTTTCAGTACTGTCCTGTTATTTTTTCATTGAAAGTAATTATTGACATATTGATATACTTGATTTTGTATTGGTAAAGGCTGCATTTCCATTCTTGTTATATTTAGTCTTGTCCTATGAATACTAATGTCTCACCTACAAGCAGTTTCTATGCTTTTTCTAAGGTATGTTTGGTGGAGAATTAAGGTAGATACGTTGCACTGTTAGGGTTTTTTGGAAAAAAAAAATAAATAAAGAAGAAAAAGTAAAGAACAACGATGCCACCTTCCCACCCCACCATGTGCCTTAAATATTTAATGCATCCACAAATGGATTGTAGTGAGTCCAGCTCTCCCCTCTCATTTATGAAATCTGAAGCCCCGCCCAGAACATGGAATAGACCATGTGTAAAGCTAAAAGAAAGCATTTGTTAATGGAATGGATGAATTATAATATCCTGGTTATTTCTATTGGACCCAATGGAACTACGTTTCTTTGAGGGCTTAATTTTTTGCTTTCTAAGTGAATATTTGCTGGTAGGACCTGTGTATGCAAGAGTCAAACCTGGTCTGAATATTGAATTAATTTGACAGAGGATCCATTTGCTTGTCAGGTTTAGGGCTCATGTTAGAAACGTCTTGGGCAAAGGGAGTTGAAAAGGTTTCCTTTTATGTCTTATTAAAGACAGTGTACTCTGAATGCGAGTCCTGAGTACTCTAAAAACTCAGACTTGAAATGCAGTATATCCACTGGTTATGGTACCATACTATTGAGAAGATTTGCATTCAGTGTGGCTTAGTCATTAGCTGTGGTTTTATTTATAAACGGGCTCAAATTGCGTAAGCACGTGCTAGTTCTCTGGTGGTACGGGGATAAGAGGTGAACACTGCTAAGCAGTGATTCCACACTGTGATTAAGGAATAGCATTTTTTATGCAGACCAGAGAAACAAACTTTGATGTTGTTGGAATAGTAAGCCAATTGTTAAACCCAAAATCTGTCATGAAGAAGGTCTGTATACCTTTTAGGTGCTGTCATTGCTGTTGTTATTATTGTTGTTGATAGTGAGTTGAAATCATTTACAAAGTAATTGGTTACATGTATTTTAGCTCACCATTTTTGGCAAGATCTTCATGTAAAATCCCTTTTGAAACATGAGCATAGTCTTATCACAACATCTATTTGCATAACATATATTTCATAAGATGCATGTTTTTTAAAAGAGAGCCTGGATCATCTCCCTACCTTTATTTTTAAGCTAAACACTTTCAGCATAAATAAAATTGCTTCTGCAAATGCAAGCTAAGCCTCTTGCTCTGTAGCCTTTGCAGCCTTTTCCCTCTCCCTTCTCTTTCTTTCCCTTTTCCATCCACCTTCCTTCCTCCAACTCCTACTTCCCCAGGTGCTGGGATAGTACAGAAAGCTCAATGGGTTTCAAATATTCAACTTTCCCCCAACTTGCAAAATATTAATTAGGAAAAACTGAAAAATATTAACAATAAAGGGTGTTGCTAACGGCCATTATTGAGTCCCAGAGTGCTGAGGAATTTCTGTTAGGGTCTAATTTTTTTTAAAGCAAATAAATTGTAAAAAGTAACTTGGAAGTACCTTGTTAACTAACCCATGCTTGAGGTGACCTGACCATATAAATTTTACACTCATGAACTGTACTAATAAATTATTTATTCTCTTTTGTGTCTTAATATTTACTGAAAATGTTATTTTAATTAACTTTTATTTAGCTGTTAAATATAGATATTGGTTTATAGGTTACTCTTACTTCCCTCTACTCTGTTGTTTTATAGTATGTAACTGTTCAGCAAGGTTACCACTTTCTTCATTAAACTTTTTGTTTACTGTCTCATTCACTTTGTTTTCACAAGGTAACAGACCTATTTTGGTGTGTACCTGAGATTTCTTGCAGCTTGGGGAAAGAACCAATCAGTTATGCTGTAAACTTAGCGTGACTAATAGTTCAGTTCAACAGCCGTGTCCTCGCTGGGATTTTCCTGTTTGGGGTAGTTTCCCCCTTTTGTGCCACTTTCCCTCACTTTTTGAAGGATGGTGGAATATTTTAGTTATGTGAAGTAATCCAAACATATTTTTACTTTCCCTTGTGTGTGTTTTAAACAAAATCAGGGAAAGCGTCCAGAATCAAAGGAAGGTCAAATCAGTACTGTTGCATTTGGTCAGTCTCATAGGACTTGTGGTGACAGGAATATCAGAAAGATTTTGAGTATTAGTTGCTTCATAGCTACAGACATGTAAATATCAGTTATTTGTGTCTTATGCATGCATGGTCCATAGCTAATCTGACACATTTAAACAAATTATCCTAACCTAAAATGTCATGGAGAGATGTCTGATTCCATACTCTCCAAGGTCAACCAATTCATTTGTTTCTTATGAGGAGGTAGGCAAATGAATCCTATATTGATATATGGGTGGAAACCTGTTTCTCGTTTCTCAAGGAGAGTGAGAAGACTCAATGGAAAAATTATTATTAATATTTCTTGTGTGTTGATGTAGTGTTGTGTACAATAGCTCTTCCTGACCTGTAAGGTTTGAACTGAAGGTATCTTACTGCTTTTAATCAAACAAGTAGTCCTTAATGTCCTCAGATTCACCTTCAAAGTGCTTTTTTTTTGTCTTCCATAAAAATAAAAACTCTGTCTTTACAAGCTAACACAAATTTAAGGAAAAAAAAGAGTTGTATCTCTGTAGGAAATATGCTGGGACCATATGATTTTTTATACCAATACTGACTACAATTCTATATGTAGNAACAATAAAGGGTGTTGCTAACGGCCATTATTGAGTCCCAGAGTGCTGAGGAATTTCTGTTAGGGTCTAATTTTTTTTAAAGCAAATAAATTGTAAAAAGTAACTTGGAAGTACCTTGTTAACTAACCCATGCTTGAGGTGACCTGACCATATAAATTTTACACTCATGAACTGTACTAATAAATTATTTATTCTCTTTTGTGTCTTAATATTTACTGAAAATGTTATTTTAATTAACTTTTATTTAGCTGTTAAATATAGATATTGGTTTATAGGTTACTCTTACTTCCCTCTACTCTGTTGTTTTATAGTATGTAACTGTTCAGCAAGGTTACCACTTTCTTCATTAAACTTTTTGTTTACTGTCTCATTCCCTTTGTTTTCACAAGGTAACAGACCTATTTTGGTGTGTACCTGAGATTTCTTGCAGCTTGGGGAAGGAACCAATCAGTGATGCTGTAAACTTAGCGTGACTAATAGTTCAGTTCAACAGCCGTGTCCTCGCTGGGATTTTCCTGTTTGGGGTAGTTTCCCCCTTTTGTGCCACTTTCCCTCACTTTTTGAAGGATGGTGGAATATTTTAGTTATGTGAAGTAAACCAAACATATTTTTACTTTCCCTTGTGTGTGTTTTAAACAAAATCAGGGAAAGCGTCCAGAATCAAAGGAAGGTCAAATCAGTACTGTTGCATTTGGTCAGTCTCATAGGACTTGTGGTGACAGGAATATCAGAAAGATTTTGAGTATTAGTTGCTTCATAGCTACAGACATGTAAATATCAGTTATTTGTGTCTTATGCATGCATGGTCCATAGCTAATCTGACACATTTAAACAAATTATCCTAACCTAAAATGTCATGGAGAGATGTCTGATTCCATACTCTCCAAGGTCAACCAATTCATTTGTTTCTTATGAGGAGGTAGGCAAATGAATCCTATATTGATATATGGGTGGAAACCTGTTTCTCGTTTCTCAAGGAGAGTGAGAAGACTCAATGGAAAAATTATTATTAATATTTCTTGTGTGTTGATGTAGTGTTGTGTACAATAGCTCTTCCTGACCTGTAAGGTTTGAACTGAAGGTATCTTACTGCTTTTAATCAAACAAGTAGTCCTTAATGTCCTCAGATTCACCTTCAAAGTGCTTTTTTTTTGTCTTCCATAAAAATAAAAACTCTGTCTTTACAAGCTAACACAAATTTAAGGAAAAAAAAGAGTTGTATCTCTGTAGGAAATATGCTGGGACCATATGATTTTTTATACCAATACTGACTACAATTCTATATGTAGGTCATCCAGTCTTTAGCTGGTAACAGTCGCCTTTATGTTTTAAAGTAAAAGAAGGCAGAAGATCTCTACCTCGTCTAATGTATCAGTGTTCTAGGGATAGCTTTACTCTCTGGTGTCGCACTGCTGTGAAAATCCCATTGGATGGGATTGAAATGGGAAAACTGATCTACTTCTAAATGTGATTCCTCTGAACAATAAAGGTTTGCAGGTCACTCCCACCCTGAAAACTCATCATTGGCAGAACTGGATTTATTTTAGTAGCAGGAGGGATCTCTAACATACATACAAAAAATTACTCATTTTTAACAGTACTGCATCTGTGTTTTGCAGAAAGAGAAATAAAGTAACTTAGTTAAGCCTGCAGGAAAGTCAAAGTAATGTAATATCCCACTGCTCCATCTGCTGAAAGGCCTAGTTTTATCCCCAAGCTGCAAGAAAAGTGAACAATTCTTTGTAATCGAGCTCTAGAGCTCATTGAAGAGAGGGACAGTTTTTACTAAAGGACTGATGCATTATCCTGTTTTCTAATAACATTGCTTTATAATAATGCTTCACTTTAAGTTGTATTTTGTGAAGAGGCGTTATGAGCCAGAGCATACAAAAACTACTGCTTTTCCTTCCTTGCTATAGAAAGCAAAACCTTGGATGTTAGCAGACTGGCAGTGTAATATGATTGTGTATTTAAAAAAAAACCCAAACACATCAAATGGAGTTACTCATAGTCAGTCTGGATATAATGTTAAGTAGAACTGAGTAAGCTTGGCATTTATATTGCAGCTACCTTTTGACTTGTGTATTTTGCTTCTCTGTTTCTTAGATGCACAGCCCACAGATGGAGAAAGGGAGGTATGGAATCAGATCAGTGCAGTTTTACAGGACTCGGAAAGTATGCTTGCAGACCTCCAGGCTTACAAAGGAGCCGGACAAGAAATTAGAGATGTATGTTTGGTAAAGTTAATGACAGTTCTTTGGAAGCAAAACTCAATGTGTTCCTTGCTTCTGCTCTGTATTCAAGCACATTGTATAAAACAATAAGAAAATCTTCATTTAACATTGTATTTAGAAAATATGTTACAGAGTAGGCTTAAATTTGACTATAAAGCCCTAATGTCAAATTGCTAAATGATAGCTGTTGGAACTTCTTTTAGTTTCCTATTAGGAATTAGTAATTATTTTTCACTTTGAGAAACACCATTTCATATAACTAATTTCATATATCTTGTGGTAGAAGTCAAAGCTTAGGATGTGGAAGTAGTAATACTCAAATGTTAGACACACACTAGAAGGACAAGTTGAAAGTAGTTTTCTGTGTAAGTGAAATAATGAAACACAGTAAATTATAAGCTTACATCAGCTCTTCAATCATCTTATTCTATGAAACTGGTCCTGAGGTACAGCTCTGAACTTCAGGTTTGACCATCTGACCAAAACTTTGCAGTTCCTGTTAGTGTGAGCTGTTGGTTGCTTAAGAATCTGGATATGCTGAAGCTTTCAAAAGCATCATAATCTTTAAAAAAAAAGACTTTTTATGTAACCCATACTCATATAAAAGGTCTCCTCTGATGTTTCTGCTGCATTTTTTTCCCCAAATAATGTGTTAAAACATATTCCTGTAAGTTAGGATGAATAAGTTTAAATAACTATGTTACAGGCAGAGAGGGAATGTGGAAGACTTGGTATTTTTTTGACTCACTAATTTCCTATTTATGTCTTATGTATTGGCTCATAATAGTTCTGTGTTTTACAGCACTTTCTAAAATACTGAAATAGAAAACTTCCAAACAATCTTTTGCTTGTTATTCATGGATCACAGTTCTTTAAGGTGATATTTTCATTTCAGGCAATACAAAACCCCAATGATATCCAGTTGCAAGAGAGAGCATGGAATTCAGTATGTCCTCTGGTTGTAAGGCTGAAGCGCTTTTATGAGTTTTCACTCAGATTAGGTGAGCTCTTTTAACGTTGTTTACTAGGCTACTTCATATATTAAAAAGTAGGAAATTTCTTTTTCCACTAACTTTTAAAGGGTTATTCTTTCTCTTTGATATCAGCAGACATTTAGCTGCAATTGTATTTATTGAGTCATGTTTTTGATCCTCATTTAATTTCAAAATTATTATAGTTTGTTAGTTTGTCACTTCAATTGATGTTATCTAAATAGAGTACAAGCAAAAAACTTCAGCAAACTCTGTGAGGTTTTTCTGTGGTGCCTGCCACTATTCTGCACTTCACTGATGCTTATTGTACTAATGCAATTTATTTTTTATAATCTGAATCCTTTAGATTTTTTTAAAGGATTGTAAACCAATAATATTTTCAGATCTTTTAAAGTCAGGGATGTGCAAAAAACTTACATATAAAGTGGGAGAGCTCCCAGTGTAAGGGAATTCTTTTACACCATCCTGCTTACAAAGTCTTTTGCTTTAATTATAGCCACAGGAGCTGAATTACTTGCTTTCAGTGCCTAAGTGTACACTTCTAGTAACAGAGATGCCAGAATAATCTCTATGCTGAGCTCATGACTAATTGGGGAAGATGAAAGAGTTGTATATCTGAATGCTAGAAAAAATGCTTTCTCTAGAATTTTCCATACGGAAGCCAGGTAAATGGTGATAAAAATGTAAGAGAGCTCAGAGATATAAAATTGGGAGAAAATGGCAGAGAGCCTGAAGAGGCACATGTGTTTGACTAATGTTTCTCACCTTGGAATAGGAAGGAAAAGCATTTTTATTAGAGCTGTACACATTCAGGGGGTTCCTTCCCTTCAAGGAAAGTGTATTTTGATACTTACTTAAAACTTTGTCATAATGTGGACTGAATAGAATTTGTGCTTTTGCTTTTTATTCAGAGAAAGCCCTGCAGAGCTTATTGGAGTCCTTGACATGCCCACCTTATACTCCAACTCAGCACCTGGAACGGGAACAGGCTCTAGCGAAGGAGTTTGCAGAAATATTACATTTTACTCTTCGCTTTGATGAACTTAAGGTTAATAAAATCTTTAGTACATACTGATTTTTTTCTATGTGCTTTGAACCAAAACTGATTATTTCCTGTTTATCTTCCTCAAAGATGAGAAACCCAGCAATTCAGAATGACTTCAGTTATTATCGGCGGACAATAAATCGCAACAGAATAAACAACATGCATGTAAGTAAATAAAATCTGATCTGTTCACACTGCAGTATTTATCAGTAAATTATTATATGATTTGTGGTAATGTTTTTTCTTTTGATTTACTGGATGACGCTTTCTCTCCTTTACACAAAGAGTTCATCGGCAGTCCAGGTGAGGTGATTGGAGTGGAACTATTCACACAACAATCTACTTGCTGGCATAAGCATGCACTGTGTCTTTTCTTTCTGCTGGCAAGATTTTTAAAACTTTTACTGACTATTTTTTCTCATATTTCCCTCAGCTAGACATTGAGAATGAAGTAAACAATGAAATGGCCAATAGGATGTCCCTGTTTTATGCAGAAGCCACACCAATGCTGAAAACACTCAGTAACGCAACTACAAATTTTGTATCAGAAGTAGGTAATGGGGAAGAAAAGGTCTAAAATGCACTTTCTTGGTTTTAATTTTACTGGACGGCTTACTAAATACTGGCTTTTTTTAACCCTTCTAGAACAAAACGTTACCAATCGAAAATACAACGGACTGTCTAAGTACTATGGCTAGTGTATGTAAAGTCATGTTGGAAACACCGTAAGTTTTACCTTTAAATCTTGTTTTTCTTTTAAGAAAGAATTTGTATAGCAGCTGGGATTAACACTTTTTTTTTTTCCAAATGAATTCCTCTGTGTTGGCCTAAAGTTGTATACAAAGCATGTATTTTCATATACGAAGCATGACCTGTTATTAGAAAGCCTTGCCTCCTATGTTAACCACTTCGGGATATTTTTTCATGAGTCAGCATCGATCTTTGTTAGAGAGAGCTTACATGGTTGGCCTGTCTTTCAACAAAAGATTAAAATACAAAATAGTCTTAAGCACACAGGCTTCAGTCAGTGTCTATGTCATTTCCTGATGATGGTTGCAGGGATTAGAGCCTATAGGGGCTCTCTTAAGTGTGCCAGCCATATCCTTATTTTGGAATTGGAAAGTCAAAGAAAAACTCTTTGAAATTGAATCAGTCCAGTCCAGTCATACCTAGTAGACCTTCACATTTTAGCTGCTCAGTGAATCTGGAGTGTTGAAGTTGCCTATGGATGTACAGAGAAAGAACAGTGATGAAGTCCTGAACTTAGTAGCTGCTGAAATTTGATCCCACTGAAATGTTCACAGTTTCAAAGCAGGAATTAAAGCAAAAAGAGTAAATTTCCTTTGAGGTCTTCATATCCTTTGTTTCTAAGATTAAGCAGAAGTATGTACGTATTTCATGAACTGTGAAGACATCATCATGGACATTTTTCTGAAGTGAGGATCTGAACGATGAAGGGGTTTACATATTTCTATTTGCTTTCTAACCGTCCTTCCCAATTGACAAGGACTTCCACAATTCAGAGATCTTAATAACGTTGCTCAGATTCATCTTCAACCTTAAAATACAATTTTAGTTCAGAATTCATGTGCTTATGGTCTGGTTTGCAAAATTGTCCCTCAGAATGTCACAACTGTTCATTTTGTTTTCCAGAGAGTACCGGAGTAGATTCACCAGTGAAGAGACCCTTATGTTCTGCATGCGAGTCATGGTGGGAGTTATTATTCTGTATGATCACGTGCATCCTGTGGGAGCTTTCTCGAAGGCATCAAAGATTGATGTAAGAGTGACTTTTCTTTAATAATCTGTAGGTTTGAGAACAGTAGTCTGCAGCTTTTTTTTCAGCACAAGCTTATGACTTTGTATAAATCATTCTAATTATTTTTGGATGGCAAAATCTAGAATTTATCTTAATATATGTAGTTTAAAATAGCAGTTTGTTTGAAGTTAAAATAAGGATTAGTATTTTTTTCTCAATATTTTCTTCAAGACATAGATATTAATTTGTCTTAGTTATCTCTGCTTTCCTGACACCTGCGTGGTTACACTAACGTAATATTATATTACACTTACCCTGGAATAAATTCTCTGGTCATAATTTTTTATTAAACATGTAATTTATTTGTGCTAAAATGTTCATCCTTGGCAGTAATTCTGTTGTAGAATCAGATATTCAGCATTGTCTTTGCTTTGTCTGAGATTTGAGGTAGCAGAACTGAAATCTTATTGTTATAATGTTGTTAATGAGCCTTCAGCCATGGCTTTGGCATGACAAGTCACTGGGTAATCCACCTTATTTTTTCATCTGAATTACTACAAGCACACACACAAAAGTGCTGTTATATTTGCTACATGTTTTTACAAAGCTAATGTCATGTGCTGTGTCCTCCAGCAGAAATAAGCTGTAATTCGTGAAAAAAGTTAAACCATTCCCTCTACAAGAGAGCCTACTTCAAAAGAAAAAAAAAGATAATATATTATTGTGCTGCATGGCACTGAGTCTTCATTAGCATATTTCATCTGCAGAAATCGGTATTTTACCACATCTCCCCTTTGACTTTTTTATAGAGGGAAAGATATGTCACAGAGGTGAATTGATTTGCTCAAGGTCATGCAGCAGATAGAGCCTGGGAATTGAATGCAGATCTCCTGACTTCTAATTCAGTCTCTTGCCTACAGAGACTACACAAGTAAAATTTGATGAGACCAAATATACAGTGTGTATACCTTGTTTCTCACATATATCCTAAAGCCCTGTAATCTTACAGGACAGTTAGTTTGATGAAAATGGAAGGCAGGTGTATGATGCATTTTTTAAAAATAAGTACGTGGTCCCAAATCTTAATTTGCCTAATTAGCTTCTCCTCTAATAAAAAACCCCAAAAGAAACCCAAGAAAAAACAAACCCCACCTTATAATGTTTCAGATGAGTTTGTTTTTTGAAAAACAAGTCTTTTCTCCAAACTTGTCACTTTTTGGGAGCCATTATCAGAGAAGTTCAGGGACAGTGGAACAGTTTTCCTTACCCTTCCAAGACTGGAAATTGTATTTCAAGCTGTTAATTACAGACTTCTAGCTTAGATGTCCTAACAACTTCTCTTTTGACTGTTTGAGAAATTCATTTCTAATAGAAATGGAAAAGAATGGTTTGAATTTTTATCCCTTTTGAGTTTGTCAGATCTTATGGAACATGTAAATGTGTACTAAGTGATGTGAATGTAGTCTTGAGTTTCTCTACTTCAGGAGAACTAGTGTCACTTCAAAATACGCGCTGATACCCTGAGAATTTCATCTATGCTGCTATTTGCAAAGCTAGTTCTATTGTCCAAGTAGAAGTGAGCCAGCTGAGCAGTGATCAGTGATTGTTAGGCTGGTCACCATGCAGCAGGCTGAGTTGCAATTTCCAAATAATATTTATTGTCAAATCTATTGACACGCTTCCAAAATCTCTTTTTTGTAGCTTATACAGCTGTTCTTGATATTTTACTTTGTGTTGGAATTGGAGAAATTATATGCACTTAATATATAATTTACTATCTACAAACATATTAAAGTAGTTGTCATTTTCTCAGAAGTCAGGTTTTAACTTGAGATAATTTTTAATAAGTTGTAATGTTTTTATTGTGTCGTATAAAGCAGCGGTAACACTGAGTAGAAAAAAAACCAACCTGCCTGTTTTGGTGAAACATTTCCTTGTTTTCAGCTAGTGCAATTCATATATTATTGTTCAATAGTGGCATGCTTCTGTTCCCAGATGAAGGGATGCATAAAGGTTTTAAAGGAACAACCACCTGACACTGTGGAAGGACTTCTGAACGCTCTCAGGTATGTGTAGAATAATCGTTTGCTTCGGAGTTAACAACGCCCTCGTTTTTTTTCTTCCAATCTCTTTGTATTTCAGACTTTTCACCTTAGAAACTTGTACTACTAAGAAAATTGTACTTTCAGGCGTGTCTTCATCACCTGGCGTTTTCTGAAGTAATATTAATAATTTCTTTCTATTTGATTTCACTTTCATGAGCAATGACTACTAGTAATGAAAGTCATAATGTCCTTCAGGGATACTTAAGGTTTGTTTTATTGCCTAAAACTTAGTCATCTAAAATAAACAATACATCAAAGAAAACAATGTTTATAAGCTAAGACTTCTTATATAAAGTACCCTAGCATTTAGTAGCAAAGATTAGAATTAGTATTTCTCAAACCCTTGATGATTCCCTTCTCTCTTTTTAATAGGACTTTTTTTTTTTTTTAAATTTTGCTGAATCATACAACTTCAAGAAAACAGCAGCCTAAATCCCAGCCCTGCAGCTAAGTGTTTGAGGTGCTGTCTTGGGAAGCAAGACACAATGTTCTGACACTTATCTGAAGCTCAGAAGGGAGCCGTAGTAACAGGTTTTTCAGAGATGTATTAAATTCTCTAGCAGTTGAATGTTTGCGTAGTGTGAGAACTGCAGCCATAACCACCTCCATATTTGCTTATCATGTTTTTTGAATTAATATTGATGTGGAGTTAAATCCTGCAGGTATCAGGTGTGTTTTGAGTTTATGTGACGATTGATCTGCCTATGAACATAAACAATGGAGAATGTTTGGAATTCAATGAAAAAAACCCCACACTAAAGCTTTTCAGTCCATCCAGTATATTCCAAAAAGTGTAACTAGACTCCAAATTCTGCTGGTTACAAAATTTAAAAAAAAAAACAACAAAAAAACACCAGAAAACCCTTTGTGTGATGGTACTTTCTAAGTTGTAAAGTTACAGGATATTTAAGAAAGCTCCTGAAGATTAGGCTTATGTATTATGTCAAAACTCAGTCTAGATTCCCAGTTCCTTTTAGTATTTAGTACTTAGTGTTTATGTATTTTATTATTTCTTAAGTCTTTCCATGTTTTTACTTCTTTTGAGGATCTTAACTGGAAGAAAAAAGTGAACTTTTTGACCCAAAGTAATGGTAATGTCATAGACAAATGTCAGACATTTATTTAGCCAGGATTTAGCTACAATTCTCCACCTGTTAACAGGGAATTATTTATTGCAAGGGGTATTTACAGGATAAAGAGCACAAAACTAATATCAGTTAAATTCCAGTGATCAGTGACTAGAAGAACATGTAAGTTCATCCTTTGTGTAATTGAACTGCACTGATTTCAAGAAGAGGCATGGAAATTTTCAGAATTCTCTATCCCTGTTCATTTTCTAAAATATTGCTTTAACTTGTAATTTCTAGGTTCACTACAAAACACCTGAATGATGAATCTACTTCAAAACAAATTCGAGCTATGCTGCAGTAGTATCCTTAGACAAGTAAATGTTTGTATTGATCACAGAAGATGTGTATGTTTACATAATTTAATACAGTTTGATGTTAATACTTGTGTGTATTTACATAACCATTTTCTTCACATTGCTAAAATGTATGATTCTGTTCATAACTTGACTGACTTTATATAGTGTAGCCTAAGTTTTTATGCTAGCCTTCATCTTTTGACTTTTGAAATACTTTTTTACTTAAATACTTCATCTACGACAGTTTTTTTTCTGTGCATTTTACTCCTTAAACACCTTCTCTATCAGAGAAGTAAGTAATAGTGAATACAAAAAAGAAACCAAATAAACTGAAATGTCAAAGATCCCATAGAAAAGGAAATATAAAGAAGAATAAAGTTAATATAAGAGAAAGTGAAAGTCATTGGATATGTTTTAAGAACATGTACGCGGTCGGGTTTAGGATCTCATCAGACTTGTATGAATAGGAGAATATCTGGATGTCCATCACTCTCATAAAATACTTTTTTTCTTATAGTAAATGGAGATCAGCCTAATTTTAAGCATTATGTTCTGGCTGACATCCAAAAACATATTGCAAAGAGGTACATTTTCCTCTTTTATTAAGTATAACCTGTACCTTTCAACCATTGAGGAAATTAATATTGTTTTCAGATTCAGTGTAAATAAACAGAAAATATGTTTTAAGACCATTGCTAGATTTTCAAAATGCTCTATAATTTTATTAGACTTAGAAAGGAAAGGGAAAATACTTATGCCTCGACTTAACTAGAAAGGGTTTGTCAGTGTAAATATGTCATGATGAGCATTGTCTCTCAGACTGCGATACCTAGTATTTTTTTCGCTGATATAAAGCAGAACACTCATCTGTAGCAGCAAACTTCCCTACTGTCAAATTGGCCCCATCAGACTAGGTATGACAATGGTTTTAAGAGCTGAGCTGTTCTTAGGCACTCCATCGAGTTTCTTGATAGTATTATTAGATGATTCAGAGGAAACACAGAAATATTTATCAGCTGACTGCTCATCACTGGTTTTTGAAATGTGATTGATGCTTCAAGGAGCCTTGCCGCATTGTTTGTTCTTACATTCTAGTAATATTTCCAGTAAATGGAACGGAAATTCATTACCAAAATCAGCAAAGTGCTCACGCTCTGTTAACCGTGTCTTCTGGGTGGTCTGCAGTTGCTGTATATATTCTTGCAAAGGTCACGTTTTGAAAATGTGCTCAATTTTGTGTACTTTGCTTGCATGTATGTGTGAAAACTCCAGTTCTTGTGCACAGATTCAGATTTTTATTTGCTTTTGCCTGTGTATGCAGATCAGGGTTTGTGTGCTCTCACTGGAATTTTCATGCATATCACTTCTAAAAACTTTACCTTAAGACTTTGAAGATGCATTTGGTCTGCTGAAACTTTTCTGCTCTGTGACACACATTGAATCATTGAACTCAGTCCTTAAACAGTAACAGTATCATGAGTTCGTAGGAGTAGGGGTTGCCTTAGAGTTATTTCTGCGCAGAAGCACCACTATGAGATTTCTCAAGCTTGATCAGAACCCATAGGTGCCAGCATCACGTATGTCGTGATCCTGGGCAGCACCGCAGCTCCAGCATTCATGTCACACCTCTGCAGCTGATAGCAGCAGATTGCTTTGTTGTTGTCAGGAACAGAATTAGAAGCCACGCTATTTTTTTTCTTTCTCTTGAAGCAGTGACCACGCTGCTTTTTCACAGTAGTAAACCCACTGTTTACAAACTCCATTTTTCACGGGGGACATTTAAAAATGTATATTAGGTGAAACCCTGCTTTGTTCATAGTCACTTCCACTTAGGCAAATCTAAGTAAATGACAGGTCATTCTGTTCAGCTTTGGTAACTGAAGTTAATATGTATTCTACCTGCTACTGTCAAGCAATGAAGTCTTATCTTCAAGTACCCCAGAGGAAAGTTATTTGTCACTTTATAATAAAAATGTAAATTTTGAAGCATTCTGTGAGTTGTCATGTGCGGTTTGCTGAAGTCACTGAATTTCTTTGCCTGATATCATGTTTTTTGTACAGAAGTTTGTTTGAAATAATAAAAAGTTTGGTACAGTAAACATTGGGACTGTTTGTATTTAGAGACAGCATACACAGGTTAAGAAGTATCTCATTCAAAGTTTTGGATCTGAGATATAGGAGGCTCAACTTTATGTCTCCAGTTTATAGTTTATTTTAAAACCATTTAAAATGTTTCTCTTGTATACCATAACAATATAACCTTACATCACCTAAAACCTTGGGGTTTTCTGGTGATTCTTGGCACTTGTCTGTCTTCTTGAGCTGGGGAAATTGTTGATACTGCTTTACAGAGTAGGAGGCACGAATCCCTCTATCAGTTTTATATCTTCACAATAGTCATCCTTGGCTATGATGGCCATCTCAGCTTGTATTTATAATCAAGGAGGTCACCAGAGGTTGTTTCATTTAATCTTTAGATAAGTAAAAATTAATTGCCCTTGGAAGAAGGGGACAAGATAGACTAATGCTCAGAAGTTACTGATCTCCATTTTGCCAGGTTTTCTTCTTATTTTCACTCATCCTTATGTAACAATACATGTTTGTAGTACAGTAAATATTTAAGCTTCATAATGACAGCATTTCAGAATGTGCATAAATGGGTGTGACTACTTTGGATCAGAACAGCCCTAAAAAATTAGCTGGTTTTGTGGTGGAAGAAAATATTATTTTAGGGTGGTATGAATTTAAAAGACTAAAATTTGCTGCTGCAAACAGATGAATTGGTTTGAAAGATATTTTATGACTTCTAAGCTTTTTGATGCTACTAAACGGCTGTCATGAAAGATAGTTCCTAAATTTATATTTACTGGTCTGTGGTAGACCACATCACTCAGATAAATTATCTAATGTTCTCCGTGTCTACTAAAATTTACAAAGCAGCAAGAAATCTCTGTGTTGCTTTCCATGTTGTATTTCAGCTAAATATAAACTGGAAGTAAAGCATATGTAATATATAAGATGGCTTGTGGTCTTACATTTAATCTGAATTAAACAAAGCAGGACATAAATTCTTCATATGAAATGATCTCTTTTCACCCTTCTCCATTTAATTCTTCAGAAGTTTAATAGAATCAATAAAATCCTACAAAAATGCAGTGTCAGCTAGGTGGGTGCACATTTGGGAAATACTGCATCATTTTTTCATGCCACGTTTGGTTTTGGACAAAGCCAGAACAGATTCTTGTCTGTCCACTTCTCTGTGTGTCAAGGACTGGTTTGACTCGATGATCCTGTGGGTCTTTTCCAACCTTGTGATTCTGTGAAGGGCCCTCTGGAAGGCAGCACATCATCTGGTGTATCAAAAACTCCTCCCAGGTTTGTATCATCTCCAAAAATTCTTATGGTGCATTCTGTCCCAGCTTCTGGGTTATTAATGAAGATGTTAAACATTATCCACCCTAGTATCAAACACTGGGATGTGCAACTAACAACTGTCCTCTACATGAGTTTTGTGCTGTTAATAACAACCCCTTTAAGCCTGGCAGTTCAGCCAGTTCTCAGTATACCTCAGAGTCTTTTTATCTCATATTTCATCGGTTTGTCTGTTAGGTTGTTGTGGGAGGCAGTGTCAAAAGCCTTGCTTAAAGTCAAGATAAACAAGCCTTTGGTGACATTGGCCAGGTCTCAGCATTTGTGGTGTCTCATCAAGTCCCATAGACTTAGGTGTGTCTACTTTTTTAAATTGTTCCTTAACCTCATCCTTCTTCCCCAGGAGTAAGTTGTCCTTGTACCAGATTTTCTCTCTGGTGTCATGGGTCTGGGTTTCCTGAAGACATATCCTACCATTAAATACTGAGGCAAAGAAGGTACTGAGTTCCTTGGCCATTTTTGTGTTCTTCGTCGTCAGTCAGGTCCAATACCCCTTTTAGCAGCAGGCATACATTTTTCATAGCTTTCCTGTTGCTGCAAATATATATGTAGAAGCTCTTTTTGCTGGTCTTTGCATCCTTCACCAGGATTAACTTCAGAAGGGCTTTGGCCTTGACAGTGTCTTGTATTCTTCCTGGACATCTTGTACCTGCCCCCACTTTCTGCACACTACCTCATGATGTTTGAGTTTAGTTAGAAGCTCTTGTGTTCATCCATGCAGGCCTTTTGCCATCTTTGCTTGGTTTCATGCTTATCGGGAAGAACCGTTCTTGAGCTTGGAGGAGGTAATTCTTGAAAATAAACCAGCTCCCCTGGGCTATTCTCTCCAGGGCTATGTCCCATGCAGTTCTTCCAAGCAGATCCCTGAAGAAGACAAATTACAATTACCAAATTAATTCTGTCCTCTAAATAATCTTGAAGCTATATAGTCAGGAGTATGCTTTAAAAATTGTGTGTGTCGTAGGACTATTGGAAGTGCACAAATCTGTGAACATCAAAAGAACTATAAAATCTTGCATATTCAGAAATTTATTAACAGTTGGAAACAGAAGAGGTTGGGTTTTGTTGGCTTTTGTGTTCTTTAAAAAATAAGACACTAATTACTTATACTCTTACTTCAGATTAATTCTCTAATGCAAAATTACAGAATCTTTGAATTTATACCATGAAACAGATTAGATAACACAATGGAAGCCAGTGAGCTGAAACAGCGACATGAATTTGATTTACCAATAAGAGAATAAAACCCATTTTGATTAAAATGTCAATATAGCAGATCTGGTATTTTAGCTTAGTGGTCTGTAATGCTTCCTGCTACAGACTAATAAAAGTGAATTCCTGACTGCCACATAATCCAAATTCTGCAAACACAGAATTCTCTTTCACACCAATTCAAGACAAATGTGACTCAATTGATTTCAATAGAGCTGTTTCTGATTGACACGGATGTAAGCTATACCCTTTGTCTTTTTTTTCAGTCATGGCCTTTGACCTAAGGTGCTTATTACTGAGCAAATTGAGTCTTCTGCTAATGCAGGTCAATGATGTAACATGATAATCTTGCAGAGATCTCTTGTGCTTGACTACTTTGAAATTAAAACTAAAATGAATGGTGCAATAGGAGTTCAAGAAAATCAATAAGAATATAGTTAAAAAGCAGACCAGCTAAGTTCTAATCCCTAGTTTAAGAGGAAGATATATCATTATTTTTCAACGGATCTCAATTTGGGGTCCATCTGGAATTAATACAGCTCTCTTGTCTCAGATATTTGGGCTGTTGACAGTTAAATTTGTAGTCTTCGGTATTAGGAACTTGACATGCCTCTTGACATTTTAAAATTGCTCACAGAGCTTATGGGTTACAATATTTCTATGTGGCTTGGATCAGAATTGCTAGTACAGCTCGTGATTGTTCTCATTGTTTCTGCATCCACTTCAGCAAAATTCTTGGGTTTAAGGAATTTTTCCATGTGGTTTAATGGTATGTCAAACAATTACTCTCTTAATGGCTTGAAAATTGTGGGAGAGTTTGTCTGTCTTCTCACATGGAAGATTTTGGAAGAGGACAGGAGAAGATGATCAGCCTTAACTAATTTAGATCTTCCATGGTGAAAAGAGGACAAACCACAAGGCTTTGCACGGATGCAGTCACTGTCCAGTTCAGAAACTACCCCGTCCTGTGAGTTGCGTGCCCTGACAACATGTGAAGGCTGATTGATGTTAGGTAGATGGTGAAGTTCTGAAGGGCTTTGACCAGGAAAGGATTCTACCCAAAGAAGCTTGTCTCTTGACAGACACGGATTTAGGATCCCATGGTAGGAGAAAGCTTATTGCCTCTTACTAACCTTATCTCCCTCTCTGTGCAGCAGCACAGCACTGTGCAGAGCCTCAGTTTCCACTCCAGTTGCTGCCTGAGGGCCCACCACAGACTGTGTCCTCAACCCTTTGATACTTGGCTCTATCCTGTAATGTAAACTTCATGTGAGGGAAGGGAAGGTGACTCACTTTAGCTTGCCCGTACACAGCCTCTGTCTGCCTTCTGTTTTGTAAATGTCTTCCCAGTGCTGGAGAGAAGGGAACTGAACCTCATTTTGGTAACATTTCTGAGAGGGCTAT
This sequence comes from Piaya cayana, assembly GCA_013389865.1. Classification (NCBI taxonomy): domain Eukaryota; kingdom Metazoa; phylum Chordata; class Aves; order Cuculiformes; family Coccyzidae; genus Piaya; species Piaya cayana. The sequence continues at coordinate 26,859 of WAAB01008940.1, forward strand.
TGAAAAATGTGATCTTATGCTGGTTTTGCAACAGAGATTAATGTTTGACAATTTCAGATGTATTTCTGAGTCAAATGGTATGATTTTATATGATTTATGCTAGAATTTTCTGTGCGTTTCCTATTTGTGTCTTTATAAGGTCATAATAACAAAACATCTGACATTTCCATGATCTCCTGTGTTCTATTTGGTTTAGGGTGGCTAGGAAGATAAGCAAAATCCATTTAATGACTTTTTTTTCTGTTTTTCTTTTCTGTTGCACACAAGGCTGTGATTAATTATAGGTACTTTTAAGTATTAAACTCAGGCTTAAATAGGAAGCAGCATCATACCTCAAAGGCTCTTTAATAGGAACTTTTCCAAACATGATTTGAACTTTTTTCACAGTGGGCTTGAATTAGGATTCCTAGATGAACTTCACTGAACAGCTACCTGGTCCTATTTACTGAGATGCTTGATGCTTTCAGTGTAAGACTGAAACGGGTATGAAAATTTTTAAATTGAAGAAAAAAAGTTGTGTTATCTAAGCAATTAAAGGATTTTGTGGAAATTTTTGTTATGTATATCAGATGAAATGTACATATTCTGATGGATTTTGGCTTGCACATACTGAGGTATACATCCATAATAATATCTATGGTATTTATAAAACAAAAAATTATTTGTAACCACTGGCTTAGCCAGTTCTTTGCAGCTGTGTTTTAAAACTACAAGGTGAATGCCATATTTGTTTTACACAGCCTGTCAAAGTGACATTTGCTTTATTAAATTGGGAAGCTTGAAAAGCTAATGAAGATTCCTTTTGTTCAGTGGTTTCACATTAGCATTGAGACCCACTACTCTGATTATATGCTGTACAACTGTAATTACTTTAATTAAAATATGCAAATGAGACCAATTTTTTTTCTTTTATTTATGTCATTCATGATGTAATTAACTGGGTCTTGAAATAATACAATCCAGTGTAGGTTAGATGAAGTCACCAGAATTACTCAAATACGTTCGGTCTGAAAATTAGTTTAAATTATTTTGTTGAAAAATATTACTCTGACACAAGATTATTTTTCAAACAAGTATCAGTAATCCTCTTTGTGATCTATTTTCCAAATAGAAACTGGAGTTTTATTCATACAGATGTTACCCAAGTACACAAGTAGTTTTAAATTCAGAGGCACAGTGTAACAGAGCTGAGAAAAGGTAACAATTTCAGTAGAGTTTGACACAGATGCCCAAGCCACTGATAACTGCTCATGCTGGGAAATTTGAGATCCCTCAGTATTTTCATAGTTCTGAAATAAAAATAATCTGTATGTATCCTCTCTTCCTTTAAGCCCAAGAACAGTTTGAAGTACCATACTTAAAAATCTTCTTAATGAAGACTAGCAACTTTCGTGGCTTTTAGCTCTAAGAGGTACGGGCTCAGATTTAATTCAGTTTATTTTCATGCCGGGTAGTAGTGGGGCATTGCTATCTAAAACAAAGGCCCATGAAATAGCAGAGTTTTGGCCTCACGTGAAAGTCTGTCTGAGAATTTTTGTGTTTTTGAAAAGTTCTTTTCTCTTGAGGTGTTCATTCAATTGTATCACAATTGTATTAGAACCTTCTGCTGGAAGAATTCCTCTGAGAGGGTTTTAGTGACTTCATGGGTCAAGAAGCATAAAAGTGAAAGATAGAATTCCAGACTTTGCATTGATGGGTCATTTACCTCCCTGATCTTGAAAGCAGAATAAAACAAATATATAGGCAGAGTAATGGCATCAGAGCTGCTAAAAGGGCATCCTCTCACCTTCTTTTTAATGACTTTATCATCTCTTTTCAAAATTAGAAAATGTAGTTTTCTTCCACTTAAGGTGGATGAATTCTTCCACAGCTTTGTTCATCTTGACCTGATATGCTGATTGAAGCGTAGACTTTTGAATTCTGCCTACCACGGACATCTGGAAAATACAGGTAGCAGATAATATAACCTTAATTTTCATTTGACTTTTCAAGGGACACCAGTTGCCTCCAGTAGCAAATTATGTCCTCCTACGTGGAGTCCTCCAAAGGCTATGGAGAAACAGACTGTTAAGGACCCTCATTCTTTCTTGTATTCCTATGTTAAGGTGGACTGAATCATCCCCAGAAATGTCTCTGTCTCTCCGACTGTGGACTTCAGAGATCCTGAGTTAGTAGCATGGATTAAGTGCTGACTCTTACACTGATCCTCAGGAGAGGGAACTAAGTGTTCAGAGTATCTGAAAGTATTTCCTCTGAACAGTGCCTACTTCTGTCCTGTGCTGAGATTTCTGCAACTGCAAAAGAGAAGCAACACAAGCAGCTATGTAAAATAAATTAATTTAGCTCACTTTTGAGGATCAGATTCAAAGTCAGTTCAAGTCATTAGCCTTCAAATTGCCAAGCTGAAAACAAATTTAAAAAAAACCTAAACAAAACCTTTGTTGTAACTTTTTCTTCATGTGTGATAATAAATCATCTGTTCTGTCTAGTAGCACTCAGCTACCCGACAGCATCACCAGCGATGCTAATTTCCACAACAGGGTTCAGCAGTTCAACCTTACTGGGTTACTAGGAAGTCCTTTTGACGTACTCTCTCTGGTGTTTTCCATCTGTATCCACTTTGAACAAACATCCTCTAAATACCATATTTCAAGGTATGTTACCTTACATTTGCCAAAATAGGAGTTTGTGCTTTCCCAGAGTAGTGGAGAGTTATCCAAAATCTCCTTAGTAGAGTCTGGATGTGAATCTGCAAACTCCTTGTACATTATAATTATAGGAATCTTCACAGTAATTATAATGAATTGCAAGAATCTTGTCTTACAAGTAATTGTTCAATTGGAAATTTTCTGTAGATAAAGAAAGCATTTACATCAGCAACAGTATACAACAACTGATAAAACTGCAGCTATTCTAGCACATAGATTCTAAAAAAAGTCTTTACTTACAAAACAGCAACATTTATTAAAACAAAGCTAAAGAATAAATAAACAGCAAATAAGATATATTATTACATTCTGGGGGTTTCCTTGCATTTTAAAGTAAGTGTCTTCATTATTTCATGCGCAATACTGTGTTTGCTTTCTCTGATATAATGAGCGTTTGCTACTAGGATGGAGTCAAAGTGTGGATTCTAGAGCACACAGAGGAAAGGGCTGCTCCTGAAACCACTCCAAAAGTTTTGCTTGTCCAAGCAAAGAATAATAAGCATTCACCTCAGTTAGAGATCTCAGCATCAGAATAAACCCCTGTTCTGCAAGGTCTTGCAAAGGTTTGTTGATATTTTGCATTTTGGATCCACTGAAGAAAATTACAAACTACTGATAAGCAAACAACTAAGGAACTCAAATTTTATATGTTTCAACTTGAACTGCATTCAGTAGAAAGACTGCATGAATCTTGTCTGGCTTCAGACCAGGTTTAAACTGACATTTAATTATTACTTTTATTTTGAAGACAGATCAAAAGCAAGTAAAGTCATGACTCTTTCTCATTTAGAGTTTATTGTGGTGATGTGAGTGAGAATTTGCCTGAGTAAAACTGAGGGACTGGATCATTTACTAAGACTGAACTTTCTTATATTGTTTGTCTTTTTCCCTAAGCTATACTTGGCTACTATAACCTGTTTTGACCTGCAGACATTCTGACAACCATGGGCAAAAAGTCTCTGCTGGATAACTATTAATCTAGGTGTCCTTAACATAAAAAGTAGCTCTTTATCACAGGTACAGTATGATCCATAAAACAGAAGTCTGTACTGTGCTATTTATACATGATTAAGTGCAAGACAGCACAGGGAAAGACAGAATTGTCCCTAGTTTAATCTTACTAGGCATTTTAATTTTTCTTGGTTTTCATTGTGAGGCAGATTTCTCCTTTACTACCAATGCTACTCTGGCAACTTTATTTTTTTTTTGCGCTGTACTTATATTTCATAGAATTTCGTTTGCTTTTAGTCAGATCCAGTTTTGTCTTATAGGTTAAGAAAATTAAAAGACTAGTCTGTTATCTCACATTTCAGTAAAGTCTAACATGCATTTGCTTATGGGTAAAAAAGGTTGAAGAAAAAAGGGAAACGTCAAAAATGAATAATAAGTGGCGTATAAACAGAAGCAGATTTTCTGCGATATGTTACCTCTGATAAACTTGATAATGTTTCCCAAATGTGTTGCCTTGGCTCAGCTCCAAATCTACTGGTCAAGTTTTATGTGCTATTTTTAATTTTACTGCTTAAAAAACTTTACATCATCTTGTAGGAATTCCCTCCTACTGCATAGCTGTATCTAGTTATTTGTAGGTTAAAATTCATCTTAATATAGATTCATATAAAACATGTGTTACCACAGAGGCAGAAAAAAGACAGATCTGGGTGGGTTAAACAAGCTGGATTTGCAAGGAAGCTCTTTTTTCTTTTTAATGAAATATGTTTTCCTTTGAGGTCACACTGCTGTTTGATATTGTAGACTCCAAGGTCTTTCCATTCAGTAAACTTTCCTTGCCCTTTTAATAGTGAAATCAGAATGAAAGAGGCAAATACAAACAACTAGGGACAGGAGGACCTGGAAACGTTTAGGATCCACAGAAAGACTCTAGAACTACACAGTGAAATCAAGAGGTAAAACAATTAAGCTCTTTGGATTACTGAAAACCAGAAATTGTTTCTATAGGTACTGCTGCACTGACCTAGTGGCATTACTCTACTGTAGATTGGTATTAATGGAAATAAAAATATTAAAGATGTGGAAACATTTAAATGGACTGAGAAAAGAAAGGGATTATGCTTCTACTGCCACGTAATGCTGACAGTACTGATATGAGAAAACACAGTGGTAGTAATGGAAAAGCTGTGCAGTGCTACTTGCTGATGAGTTCATTACCTAGCATTTTTCACCATTATCTCATAGCAAGTAGTAGATGTGCTGCAATTAATATCCTTAAATATCAAGATCATGCTTCAGTGCCTTAGCTTTAGCTAAATTCAGTATTTTAGAGTATGATGGGCCTGATGAACTGTCTTGGCACAGACTGTAGTTGCATGTGATTACCTCTAAAGGGGAGTGGAGGCGAGTGCCTGCCCTTAAAAATTGGGAAGGTTTGTGCAAATAAAAGCCCAGGTAGATTACAGGCCATCTTAGACCATTGTCAAAGCAGTACAGTTTCTTTAACAGAGTGGAAGAAGTAGCAGAAAAGAAGCAGCAATGTCAAGTCATTCACCTCTATGAAGTTTTTAATACTACCTCACTCTGCCTTTAAGTTACTAAAGAAATGCCTTCTAGATAAATCTCCTCCAGGGTGAATAAAAGCCCTTTCTTGAACACAGACATTCCAGTTGTACAGCTGTATGGGGCATGGGGTTGAGCAGGGAGAACCTCTCAGTGCCTGGCATGCTTCAGTCCCACCCCGTATTTCAGTGCCCAAGAAGGTCCTTCTGTAGCTCCAGTATTTGCTCCATCAGCTGTGGCAACGCTGGTTTGGAGGCAGAGGAGTAAGAGTGTGGTCGTAGCCAGATCACACCAGCCAGCCCACTGATCAGAGACCACACCTATTCAATTTATTCATAGTCATGTAGTCATTTTATGCAGGTACTTCAAATCTTACTCCAGATAACTGTGGTTTGAGAAGACACAGATCTTGGGTGGAGAAAAAAAGAGTTCATCAGACATTTGGTTTATATTACATTATACCTTTTCTGCAGTTATTCCTTTAAAAATAAAACCAAAATATGTTCATTTGTATTAAGGAAAAACACTCAGTTTTATTAAGTGGTATTACATAAAATAATACTAACATTCTAACAATATTTTAAAGCTTCAGTGGAAATTAATGGATAAGATGCACTTACGCTGGATCTCACTAGGAATGCTGGCTTTTTGTCTTTTTTTACCAGGTCATATAGTAGGGATAATCATGCAAGGCTAGATCATTTAATCAATGGCTTAACAGGGCTTGCATGAGTACACTGGAGTCAGAGATTACATTTGTTTTTCTTCCTTATTTGAGTGCCCTTTAACTGCAAGAGTGGTTTGCTAAAGCCATGAATTATAATTACTATAATCTGAGAAAGGTGAAGTGCAGCATAATTGAATATGGGTAAAATGTTACTCTCGCTCTTTTATTCCTTCTGTATAATTATTATCAGCAGATAGTCAAAATAAGTAAGAAGAGAACAAAAGAGAATCTGATAGTTATATTGATGGATTTAATAACCACGGGTGCCAAACAACAGCTGAATTTTGCAAACCATTCTTCATCTCAGTTCCACTACTCCTTGATCTTACCTGGGGAAGAAAAGACCTCTCTCCCTAATATAAACTCTTGAGCACAATGTTTTGAAGGCAAATTTGAATCCAGTATTATACATTCTGTGTTTTATTTGGGGTTTTTAATATGCCTTGTAGAGTAAAACCAGGGGTGGGTGACTTACTGCTGACATCAGCTAAATACCGAGCTATGGATTTCCCACTCAGTGCTTCAATTTGCTGCCAGGAGCTGAGGGTCTCGGGATGTGTTTAGAGAAGCTCCCAGTTCCTAGCCAGGGCTGACATAACAGTCTGTTCCTGCAGGCTGCAGTCTGGTTTAAGAGCGAGATACTATTTGTATGCGGAGAAGTGGGAGTCTGATCTCTGCTACATCCTACAAAGAGGCCAAACAAGGAAGCAGGACACAGCAGCAATAAGAATGAAAAGAGAAAAATGGGCTGTGTATAGGAACTGGGGGGGAAGGCTGCAAAAACACAAAAAGCCCTCTGAGTGAGTTGGAAGAGGGAACAATACAGCTTTATACAAACCACACTCCATGGAGAATGATGTGTGTGTGGCTCAGAAAAAGGGTTTCCTCCCTCAGACGCCTATGTAAACATGGCTTAGGAGCCCGAGTTTCTTCTTTTATGGATTGTTTATATTCTAGTGTAATTCCATTAGTTTAAATGACATCAGAAAGTAATTCTTAAAAAAAAAAAAAGGCTTTCCTTTAATCTAAATGCTATGAAAAGAAATTATTATCTCTCTGGTGAAAGCCTAAGAAATTTTGCGTTAGACATATATAATATTGCTCCATTCGTAGTGGGAAGGTAATGACAGCAGTATAAGAAACTATATAGGTCTTGTACCCTTTTGAAAAATAGAAGGGTGTGAGTCCATCTTCGGCGTGTCTGTCTGTAAAAGCAATTTAATGTAAAGCCTAAATATATGAGAGAAAGTTACCTGGGGAAGGCAGCTGAGATCTCTGGTGAGCTGAACATTCCACAAGGTTTCCACCTGAGTAAGGACTACTCAAAGACTGAGGAAAGGCATCAGTGTTGGGTTTAACTATGGATATACAATGTGAGAGGCGTAAAGCCATCTAACTGTATTATTGAGGTTGTGATTTTTGCTTGTGAGAGCAGATCTTGTGCTGTGTTCTGCCTTCTGCCTTGTTTGAAAAGGCAGAAACTGGAGGCTCTAAGTGAAAATCATAGGACACAAGGATTACTACAGATTTTATCTGCAGAAAGCATTGACAGCAAGATTGAGTATTGGCTCTCCAACTTGTAGAACAGCCTTCTCTCTGCTTTACCCATAACCAAATTGTAAAAGCAACCCAAAATTCACATAGGTAGCACAGAGGCACAGGATCAAGATGGTACACTCAGAAGTCCGTGTGGAGATAAAATAAACTTCAAAGAGGGAACTGTGATCTTGAAATCCACCTAGAGTGGCTATTTAAAGTTCTTCACTATGGTACTCTGCTCCTATCTATTTAGTCCTATTTTCAGTGAATATCCCATTTGTCAAAATTATTTTGAACTCTATTTCTGCCCTCCAGTGTTTTATCAATACGCAACAGCAGGATCACTTTACGTGGCTGAAAAGGGCTTCTCCCTCCCCCCGCCCACCGCTCTGTTCACACATAGCCATGCTAGTCCTTGTTCTCAGGCAGGTGTCGTGTCACTTCACAGTCGACAACATGCGGTTGAAAACTAAGCCTTTTGGGTTTTTTTTTTTTGTCACATTAGTTCCAACTGCTACATGAATGATTGTATCTGAGGGAAAGAATGGCCTGGGGAGAATAGGACCATTTTTCAGTAGCAAGCTGTATCTGAGCCTTTGTTGCATTCTCAGTACTTCTCCCATTTATATTATCTACAAATAGAATGAAAGTATTCTCTAGCCCATTGCCCAATACTTTTATAAATATTTTGATGAACACTGGGCATCAGGGCAGGCCTTTGCAAATCATCTTTTGATATGTACCTTCTTCTGGCAATGAACAACTGATGATTAAGTATGGTTTTCCTTATGAGATTAATTTAAGTCAATTATTTTGGATTAACCTGGATTTGTTTTGTTTTGTTTTTATAGGCAGGTTTGTCTCTATGACCATGTTCATGCTAAGTTTATAGACTGTAAAGTCTCTACTAGACAAATAGATTTTAAATAAATAACTCCCCATGAACAACCAGATGAAGAGATAGCTCTTACGCTCAGTCCTATCTGGAATTGATGCCTCTGAATAAGTGTTGGGTGTTTTTAAGTGTCCATGAATAGGAGTTTCCTAGATGCAAAGATTTTAAATCAATAAATTATTTGTACCAAAGAGAATGAATATATTCCTTCATCAGTCTTCAAGGATGCTGTGTCTAATTTTTAGGAGCATCCCATCATATCAAACCACTTTCTGATTTTGCACAAATCAGAATAGCTCTATTTATTGAACAACTCTAATTTATACAAGTAAAGGATGTGGCCTTACCACACGCTGCATTCTGAGGCAAAACACTGGCAGTTTACACTTGAACCCTGTTCAGCTACATTGTCTGTGTAGAAATAGGGCCTCTTATTTTTGGTGTCCAGTTATAAAACTGAAAAAAAAAAAGGAAAAACTAGTAGAAGATGCTGAGGATTTCGGTGTGAGCTTAGAATAAAAGGCAATTTTTACCTGATAGAGAGGCCATAGAACCTACAGAAAAACCAACACTAGAAGCACCCCTTGCATCAGCAACATCTTCATTAGTGCAAAGAAAGCAAACCAATTTGCAATTTGTGCAGAATCTTCCTGATGGTTTTCAGTTGTACTAATTTTGTGTGAAGCATGGAGGATTTTGGATTCATTGGTCTCTGAGGTTATGTGTTAGGTTGTGCAGACTTAAGGTGTGCTGGCACACTCTGTGCTTTGGTCCTTAGAGAGATGGGTACATGATGCTGAGTTCCCCAAATAGGAATATCGTTTCATTATCTCCTATTCCACCAGTCTTTACCAGGGTGTGCAACCAATCCTGGAACTTTTATCATTGCCATGAAAAAGAGCTGTAATAGCAAAGAACTGCCAGTCTGTTGAAGAGAGAGGATTTATCTGGCACTTATATATATTTTTAATTAAATTTGCAAATTAAAAAAAGAAAAGTAGTGTAAGCAAAAAAAAAANATGATGCTGAGTTCCCCAAATAGGAATATCGTTTCATTATCTCCTATTCCACCAGTCTTTACCAGGGTGTGCAACCAATCCTGGAACTTTTATCATTGCCATGAAAAAGAGCTGTAATAGCAAAGAACTGCCAGTCTGTTGAAGAGAGAGGATTTATCTGGCACTTATATATATTTTTAATT
>WAAB01008940.1:37873-69710 GCA_013389865.1 Piaya cayana
TTGCATCAGCAACATCTTCATTAGTGCAAAGAAAGCAAACCAATTTGCAATTTGTGCAGAATCTTCCTGATGGTTTTCAGTTGTACTAATTTTGTGTGAAGCATGGAGGATTTTGAATTCATTGGTCTCTGAGGTTATGTGTTAGGTTGTGCAGACTTAAGGTGTGCTGGCACACTCTGTGCTTTGGTCCTTAGAGAGATGGGTACGCGATGCTGAGTTCCCCAAATAGGAATATCGTTTCATCATCTCCTATTCCACCAGTCTTTGCCAGGGTGCGCAACCAATCCTGGAAGTTTTATCATTCCCATGAAAAAGAACTGTAATAGCAAAGAAGTGCCAGTCTGTTGAAGAGAGAGGATTTATCTGGCACTTATATATATTTTTAATTAAATTTGCAAATTAAAAAAAGAAAAGTAGTGTAAGCAAAAAAAAAACCAAAAAACCAGTAAGTGGATGAAACATATGTGCAGCTCCACTAAAAGGTAGCAAGGCTTTTACCTGAGGAGACCCCAGTTTTGGAGGGAAGATATCTTATGTGTATGGGTACAAGCCAGACTATGATCTACAGCATGTTTTACTTTCAAGCATAGACATAGCCTGGGGTCATCAGACAATCATTTCCCACTTCTATAATATCCAGTCAGGCAGATTAATTCAAGGAAATGTGAGCTGCTTTTACCACTTCTTTTCTTGCAAATGAGATGTGTGTGTGATGGGGGCAGGACAGTTGTGACTTTTTTGCAAACAAAATAGCCTGTGGCTGGATGTAAGATGAGGGTGAGGGACATGGCAGAGTTTGCATCCATATACAGCACGCCCCATGGTAATAATTAAGCAATATATTTGGAGATGTCTGCATTAATTTTTTAATTTGAATCAGGGGAATGGAATTTTTGAAGCAACACTCTTGCCCACATGGTGGAACTGTGTTGGAGCACATGAAGTGACTCCTCTGCCCTGAGAGTAAACCAGGAGATGTGCTCCAGAAATTCACTTCACAGCTCTAACTGCTAATGAGCATTCAGTCTATGTCACCAGAATAGATCTAGCCTTAATTAAAACCTCCAAAATACATATACAGGGGGCATCATGTCAGCAGCAAGAGTTTTGCTCTGCAGATCCATTCCTCTTGGCCCACACTACTTTGTAAGTTTGACAAAACACAAGGATGACCAGTTAAGATTTTTTGACTTTATGCTTTGGCTCATTATGTCATTATGGACAGGGCCAAATTCATTGCAAGTTAATGCTTGTCAGAGCTTTAGTATACACTTCTTTATTGCAGTGCTCTTTCTCATAATCAGCAGAATGTGATGGTAAAAGGTTCGGCGTCTTCCCTGATTTCCCAGCAATCACAGAAAGATATAACTTGCATCAATATGTACCTTAAGAGAACATTAGTATCAAGTTGACCAGAGATGTAGCATCCCAAACAGGAATAAGCAAAAAAAGAACCCCCCCAAAAAACTAAACAAAAAACCAGCAAAGCTCACCTGCCCTCCAACCAGCTGAACTCCTGCCTGTGAACATCCTTAGTAAAGAACATTGCTGTGCAGCATCTTACTTCAAAGATAATTTGAGAAAAAAAAATCTTCCCTTTTAAAACCCTGCTCTTCCAGTGTTGCTTGATAAAACATAATCCAGAAATCCATTTAAAAAAAATAGAAAAATGAAACAAAGTTTTACCTGAATCTTGAGAGATGCTTCCATTGCAGGTAATTTCAACCATCTAAGTGAGCTGGGATCCAGTTCAGGACGATCATCCCAAGGTGCCAAGACCAATTGGAGGAAAAATAAACTGTCTTTCCAATTTTTCTGTGTTCATTTTCCTGTTCCTAGCGGTTACTTGTAATAATTTACAAGTGTGGCAGCCTGATAAAGTGAAACAATTGAGAAGTTTTTTTGCTGTCAGCAGCAAGTTGAGCTAATGCTGCTTTATTGACATTATGCAGGAAAACTTCTTGCAGAACTGTGAAGGCTTTATTGGGAATATTTCTGACAAAGCCTACTGGAAGTTGGTTTCGTCATGAGATAAAGTTGTTTTCCAAATTCTGTTCTGGATTTTCTCCATCAGAATAATTTAACAGGGAATGATAATCTCATTAGGCAATCTCAGTAATCCTAAATTAATTTATGGCCATAGAAAGGGCTCATAGCAATGTTTTTCGTTAGTAGGAACAGTAGGAGACAAGTGAGTTAAAGTTTCAGCACATGGGCAGGGACTGTGTACAGAAAGATCAGGTACTGTTATTTATAGAAACATATTATCAGGGCAATCAAAAATAAATTATTGTGATAGAGCTAACTTTTATCAGTACAGATAGCCAAACATTAATGGTATTATGTTATATAATATGGTAATGTTTCCTAGAAAACAGGATAAATGTTGCACAATTCCCCTATGTGAATAGTTTCATTAAAATCATCAGAAACACGAGTGACAAAGCAAACAGGTTTTTTATTCTAATTTAAGATTTTGACTATGCCCAGGAGTGCCTCTTCTTTCACAGTGAAGAAAAATACTCCCAGGATTTCTGTTCAGCCATATTCACTCATCTCAGCCAAATTTTCTGGACTGAATCCAGCAGCTTTACACAAGTTTTCTCCAACAGCATGGTGGAAATGCCAGCAATGGTTTGAGAATGGGCACAAACCTTACTGGCAACCTGAAGTCATCTATTGCAAGTTATGGAAATAAAGGAATTGCTTTGGTTTGGTTTTCGATAAATTGACACAGCTTGCAGATGGATTATTGAATGAGAAAGGCAACATTTTGTATGCTATGACAACCTGAACTTGAATGTTTTAAAGGTCTTTCTAACATGCTATCAAATCTGAATTTTTGTAATTTAAAATTGTAGCATCACTGCTTGAAATGGTTTTACTGCGCTGCTTTTTAAATGACCTGGTTATGTACTGACAGAATCTAAATAAAATCTGTTCAGCAGCAGCATGAAGCATTTCATGAAATTAGTAAAAGCAGGTCTGTGTTTTGTGAGGTCAGGAAATGACCAGTCTTAAGAAACAAAACAATACAAAATCTGATAATCAGGTTTATTTTTCATTTTTTAAAGCCTCAGCAGTTCACCTCAATTTTCTGTTTTGTTGCTTTTCCAGTCCGCCCAGCTGTAATTATATTAATGCTTTCTCATTCAGCATCATAGTATTATTATTCAGCTTAATGGTGTGTCTTCCTCATTGCTCACCTGAAGTCTGATTTTATAAATCTGTCAGCTGTATAACACTGTGAGCTCAAAGACCTTAATATTAAACAATTTTGCTGTGTTTCACTAAAATATTATTTGTTGTGTTTTGGCTAGTAAGATAGGGAATACTAGGCGCATCAGTCAAGGTCTATCAGAAGCAAGCTCCGATGGTTTCTCCTTGTTTCCCCAAGCTTCATTTTATGTTTCTGAATCATCGTCTACAGGTGTAATGACTCCACTGTACGGCCACATCGAAAAGAAACATTTAGTCCTCACTGTCATTTGTCCCTGAAACACAACCCTTATGCCCCTAAATTACCTGTGCTCAATAACTGTGTTTGCAGGGAAAGCAGACTATTGTGCTGATGCATGAAAAAAGGCTGTGGATATAATATTTCTATATTTCTGTTAACAATGACAGGTACAAACATTCTAAATTTTGTATTCATAACCCACCATTAAATTCAACTCTTTTTAAAGATCACTGAGCCTTCACTCAGTTCTCACTCCCTCCCAGGCCAAATTAATTACACTTAATATCTTTTTTATAATATTTGTACTTAATACTTCATGATCCTTCTTGTCTCATTAACTGAAGTATAACAGAAAGTGAGTAAAATATTCAGGTTAAACTGTGGGGAATTTCCTGCTTTCTAATCAGAGATCTTTTTTTAGCTTACAAAGTGGCACTACTGCTGTGATACCAGAAGTTTTAATTTCTTTATTACTTAGTAAGTATGAGTTTGAAGCACATATCCAAGAAGACCTTAGATACTTCAGAGCACCCTAGACATTAGACAATTTTGAGGGAAGTGATTGAATCACAGTTAAATGTTTGTATCACTGGAGACTTAAACAAGCTGAAGTAAAGGTGCTTAATGGATACTTCCCAATATAGAAGCAACTAGACAGAAATGTCTTGACCCATAGAGTAGGTTAGACAATTTTTGTCTTTTTGGACAAGCACTGTGAATCCATCCACACACATCCATCCACCACCCGCTCCTGCCCTGTAACTGCAGCAGCCCCAGGGAAGAGGAGGGTCAAGGAGAGCTGGGGGTGAGGGGAAGGATAATGGATGCAGTGTGTTAGGCCATAAACCGCACGGTACTGGGGAGGACGTGGGGAAGTCGTGTCAGTTTCTGCTCATCCATCACCTGTCAGGGCTCTGCTCCAACAGCCGCAAGATGAAAGAGCCTGGCTTTGTCTATTGTCTCTCTTGCTGGTCACTGTGGAACCATTCCTGCGCCAGAGCCTTGATGTTAATCCCAGTGAACTGGGAGCTGTCAGGCCAACATGCAGGCAATTTAGTAAAAAAATCATTTTTGGGTAGACGCTCCACTGAGTTATCTTCCCCATCATGTTGCTTTGTGTCTTGTTAATCCTTTTCCCATCAGCAACAGGACCCCGGGGATTTGCTCACATGAGCCTGCAGCCCTCCACCTCCCTTTGGGATCACTGAAATTATATATATAAAGCTATATAACTTCCTGCGAGGTTAGGAGGGGGCAACTTTTAAGTCTCTAAACCTACAGCAAATAGTCCCTTTCTGAACAGTCATAGCTGAGAAATGATTGTCCTCACTACATGACCCATGCCGTTTTCCTCTTTACATCTCTTATTTTCCTCTTTACATCTCTATTTTCCTCTTTACATTCATTACTTCTACTAAACACTTCTATCATGTTTATTTAATCTATCATGCTTACCTGATGCTTGACACTAAAAGCTTGGCAACTTTGTCTTTAACTTGGGAATCATAATTAAAAAATAGAAATAGTCTCTCAGCCTTAGAGAAGCGAAGTTGTGTTATGGAGAAATTGCTAGCCTCTGTCTTGGTAACCAGTTTAAGGTTTTTTTGTTCTGTTTAATTTCTTAGTAGATTAAGACACTTACCGTAGCTACACTACAGATAAATAGCAATGTGCTAGGTTTTTATCTGTCAAACAGATAATAGACTTCAAAACAATATGTTAGACATGTACTAGCAAAGCATCAGGGGCTGTATCTAAACGCTGAAGTTCAGTTAGACCTGAGTCTGTTGGAGGCATCTTCCAAATGATTCTGGAGCAACAGCTTCTTCCAGTTGTGATTTGAACACAAGTAACCTTGTTTGGAAGCACCAAGAGTTGTGATGAGCAGTGTCCCGCATGGGTCCATATTGGGACCAGTATAGTTTAATTTCTTCATCAATGACATAGACAGTGGGATCGAGTGCACCCTCAGCAAATGTGCAAATGACACTAAGCTGAAGGTGCAGTTGACATGCCTGAAGGATGGGATACCATCCAGAGGCACCTGGGCAATCTTGAGAAGTGGGCCTGTGTGAACCTCATGAGGTTCAACAATGCCAGTACAGGGTCCTTTATCTGGTTTGGGGTAACCCCCTGTATCAATACAGGCTGGGGGATGGAGGGTTTGAGAGCATCCCTGAAGAGATGGACTTGAACCTGCAATGTATGGTCACAGCCCAGAAAACCAACCCTACCACACAAAAGGAAGTGTGGCCAACAGGTCAAGGGAGGTGAATCACCCCCGCTACTCTGCTCTGGTGTGACCCCACCTGGTGTACTGCATCCAGCTGTGAAATACTCAGGACAGGAAAGATATGGATCTGTTGGGCTGTGGACCGTGTCCAGAGGAAGGTCGCAAAAATAACGTCAGAGGAGTGAAACACCTCTACTATAAAGAAAGGCTGAGAGAGTTGGGGTTGTTTATCCAGAAGAGAAGGCTCCAGGGAGAAATTGTTGCAGCCTTCTAATACTTAAAAGGGGCTCACAGGATGGGGATAGATTTTCAGGACAAGGGTAATGGTTTTCAACTAAAAGAGGGTAGATTTAGACTAGATACAAGGAAGAAATTATTCATGCTGAGGGTGGTGAAACACTAGCACTCCAGGGTCAGGTTGGACAGCAGCTGATCAACCTGATCTAGTTGATGTCCCTGCTCATTCCAGGGGGAACGGACTAGATGACCTTTAAAGGCCCCTTCCAACCCAAAGTGTTCTATGATTCTATGATTCTAGGAGCTTAGTGCTATGCACATTGTTAGCTCATGCCGGTTCACACAGAAGCCCAAGGAAAGGGATTTTGCATTATTTGATTTCTAAGTATGGACACTCTCTAGTGCCTTAGAACAAAAAAAGGAGAAAGGCACAGGATTTTAGGCCATCTGGACTCAGGAAACCCATGCATTTCTATTCCATATGTGGTTCATGGAGGGAGCCAGACGTCCCTGATGAGACATAAGTGTGGTGGGCATAACAACATGTGCTGTGGGTACGGTCAGTGTTTCAGCCCAGAAGCAGCCACTAGAGACAAGTGGTCAAAAATGCCTGTTGGACTGCATGCACAACCACTGTGGGGCCCTGGGATCCATGGCTCCAAGAAATGCACATGAGAATAGGACAGAAAGTGAGGCTACAAAAATATCTTGATATAACAATGTACAAATATAAACAACTGTAAGTCATATTGAAGTGGCACACTTGAAGCATGTATTTCAAGGAAGGAATTTTAAAAGCAACAATCCAGCCTGCAACAGCTGATGGCCCATAGGAGGTTCTCATGAACTGATGTTCACAGATTTCCAGTGGTCACTGTAGCATAGTGTATTTACCTGATTTCCTTAGCAATATTTTTTTAAGAGGCTTCTGCCTCCTGAGATCAAGTACCAATTGGCTAATAGTGTTCTTACTGCCTGCCCTCAGGTGGCAGGTATTATCTAAAAGTGAAACATAGTCTTCATAAACCATTTTCTGCAGTAGCAAAAAAAATCCCAAGAAAACAAAACCACTGTCAGAACCACCAGAAAGGCCACTTTTCTTAGTTACCCACAAGGCTCGTTTGTGTGCATAAACTTGAAAAAATATTATTTAAAAGCTAAGATGTGCTGCATACTGAACAGGAAAGCAACAGATTGAGGCATCTTGCTAAGATAGGGCTGCACTGGTCAGCAAACCATCTCTTCATCCTCTAGTCAAGAGCATGCTGGTCACACAAAGGAATTCTGGTAAGAAACATGGTCCTTGGGGTGAGGTAGAAGCTTCTAGGGTGGAGGGAAAGTTTAGAAAAAGATCCACTGTTGTCAACACCAAAGTATTTCTCAACACATCGCTGTGGCTGTTCCCCTGACACCTGAAGGGTATCTTTTTTTCAAGTTAGGAGATATTTGCCAGTGCTTTTTCTACCTTGATGACATTTGCCATGGCATTTCAAAAGTGCATGAACAACTTTGATGAACCTGGCTACTTATTTCCCTACATGCCCTATGACTGTAGTTTCATAATTTACCACATGTCAGCTGAGTGGCAGTAGCTGGCTCTGTTTGTGTGCTTGTAGTTTGCAGTGAATATAGTTAAAATGAGTCACAGCAGACCTCAGTGGAAAAGGTAATACTTTTGCATTATCCTTGGAAGTAGCGATGGGTTATGATTGAGTATGAAGGAACTGCTGTCATTCAGCTGATGCATGATAACTCATTAATATTCAATAACTTGATCATGTGTCAGATCGTCTGTTTTCTTTAGTTCTTTTAAAAGATCTTAAGCAGGTATTATGCCTTAGGAAGTACTCTTCACCTTAGACAGGTATGATTTTCCCAGGAGTTCAAGCCTGTAGCAGCTGGAGTACATTCTGCCCTTGAGACTCTTTTGGTGAATCACATCTAATAAAAAAAAAAAAATCAAATCCTACCCTGGTCTCTGGCTGATACAGTAAATCTGTAAAAATCACTCCTGATGAGAGGTATGGGTCCACACAGACCCATGCAGAATGTAAATCACATAATCCTGAAAGAACTGCCTGGGCTGCACAGGAGAGAAGCTGTAGCATGCAAAGAATATGTAAGAGGGCCATGTGCAAAGGCAGACTCTTCCCCCCACAGGTGATGTGTGAGAGTGAACATTTAGTTTGTGAGAGATTTAACAGCTACCTTCCTTTCTCTCAGACTTTTTGGTAACATCTTGAGAGGAAGATACAAGTATACAAGTTGCTCCTTGCAGCATGAAAGAACGACAGAGCTGCATGGGCCAAGCGAAAAAAAGAAAAGTTTTATGAAGCAGATTTTTTAAAGTAGGCATTTAAAACCAGACTATTGTAGCCTTTCTGTTAGCTAAAGTGGCTTTTTATGAATATCAGCTCATGGTGCTAGGCTGAAAATATGCCAGGAATGCTGGATAGGTCAGCTGGGTGCTGATTTGATGGGTTCTAAAGAGGAGAGAGACAGTTCAAGAGCAATACCAAGATCAAAATGTGCAAGGGTATGTCAGGACAGAAAATGATCAAAATACTGCTTTTAATAGTCCTCAGATATATGCCGTGGCAGTGAGCAGTCCATGAGATATTTTATTGATGACATATTTTATTTGTGAGACAGACTCCACGGACAAAGATTTTCAGGTTTACTTTATGGCCTTTTCAATAAGGAGTAATCTTTTTTTCAATAAGATAAGAATTATTGGCAATCCATTAAATTATAACAAATGCCTGAATTGTATCTTTGCTAATTTAATAGGAAAGTAATTACAAAGCCAATACGTACGTATTGATTGCTACAATTACACTGACTGGATTTCATCATCTACCTACTGTTACGTGCACACAGTCAACAAAACCTTTCCATTCATGTTTTAAAGTCCTAGAGGAGGACCTATTTATTATTAAGGTTAAAGGCATTGCTGCAGACAGGTCTCCATTTTCAGTTGTTTAGAGTTTCCTCTGTTTTCTGGGCTATTTATTTTTAAGCCAAGCATCTGCTTCATGTGGAATTCCAGAATTCCAGAATTCCACATGAATTCTGCGTTGTCCAGAAAACTCCTTCAGAAAGTTCATACATCAATTTTAAGAAAAGTATATGATTTTGTTGATGTTACAGAGGTGATTTACTTTAAGTAATCTGATTACCCACATGTCAGGAGGCTTTAAGTTTGGCAGGAGGGAATCGTGCCTTTTACAGCATCTCAGTCCTCATCTTCCCACACCATTCTCTCTGTGAAGTCATTCCTTTTTCTCATTTCACTGTCTGCATTTTTACAGACCCATGAGCTCTCAGGCCAAATTTCTTCTATTTTTTTTGTGCCAGAGCAGGAGGTTTAGTCAGAAACTTCACAAAGCCTCCTCCCGGGCAGTCAGTTTGACCTCTGATTCTCCATTTAGCCTCAGCTCCTCACTGGTACTGTTCTTCACACGCTGCTCACATTTTCCTCCCACTCTTCTACCACAAGCTTTTTTTTTTTTTTAAATAGAAAGCCAGAATCAAGTTTAAATCTTCATTTCCTATTTCTAAAGCTCTGCTGTTTCTGAACTCTACTGTGAATTCCTTTACCCTATATTTATTCTTGTTTTTTACTGGGATCTTTTCCTTTTCTGAAGCACATATAACCCTGTCTGGATGCTTCTAAATTCCTGTAGTACCACACTAAAAATACAGTCTTTTCCCTACAGGGGCCAAACAGATTACAGAGACTGGAGAAGCTCTTTGCACCCACACACCTGCATAAGGGTGAGGCTCCATTTGCTTCCTCGAGGCTCACTCCTCATGACCTCATTAAAAATCCCGACTCAGATAAAAATCCCCTTGAAATCGATGGCTATATAGACTAATTAAGAGGTTCTGGACTGGAACCAAACATCTTGTTGGAAGCCTAACTAGGGATGATTGTAAGTTGATTTTCTATGGTAAATAATATAGGCCTTCTTGATTTTCTTTTCTACTTTTCTTGGAAAGTTGAAAGGGACTGCAGGAAAACCGATTGTGTTGGTGTGTGATTTGTGCGTGGCTGTATGTAGATAGCCACTCTTTGTGAGTGTTCAACAGTGTACAAATCTTTTTCCTAAAAGTAAATAAACAAATAAACCTCTCTCATATGTGCTAAAATTCACAACATTTCTATGACTATAACTGGCCTCATTTCTCAGAAGAGAGAGTAGAAACACCATTGTTTTACCCAGTTGTAACTTGGAAATTTTTTTGAAAGAAGTGATAGAAAAATTATTATATGAGTTCTTTGTGAGATTGTAAGCCTGGTCATATTCTTAATTTCCATTATTTTTTTCAGTTCTTTGAATTCTATATCAAGCTGTTGGCTTTAACTTCCCAGAGGGATCTGAACAAGCTACAGTCCAAAAATGATCAAAATGACACTGAAAAATCTCCGTGAGGTTTGAAATAGATTATGGATATTGTGCTTTTTGTTAGATTCTGTAAAATGAGATTAAATTGTGAAGTAAAAAAAATAGCATCATAAAGAGATATATGTAAAGAATAATAAATATGTACAGTATGGTATAGTTCCTATGATCACATGAATTCTATGATGAATTCTCTTATTTCTAGGGCTGGGAACATTATTTAAGAAAACTGATGTTTCTCAGTAACAACAAATGAAACTAGTCTGCACTTAGTCTGATATTGTAGAGATCTGACTGCTGATGTCAAGCACGCTAGCTTGAACATTTACACCACAATCTGAAAAATACGGATTGTATGTAAACTTTTCAATGAACAATGCTACGTGTTAATAATTGTTATATATAACTTTATGTTCTCCTTGCATGACTTGTAGAATTTCATTCATGCTGACATTCACGGATAGCAGTTTTCAAAAAATAATCACAGAACAGTAGGGTTTTGTGCACTGAATTTCAGATGTGAGAATATGTCTGTGACTCCATTTCTTTCCTTGACCAGGTGGGGGTGTTCTTGGCATAACATTTCTCAAGAATAAGATCAACAAATACATGGCAATTCTCTGCTGACATCTGGGAAGAGTTGGTTTTAGTCTACGTTCCAGCTTTTGACAGCGAGCAGATGGGATCGCCATTTTGATTGAATCATACAAATTATCTTATTCTGAGGGTCCTGTTACACCAAAATCCACAGCAACGAGTCTGGGTCAGTGGTTCTGGAGCTATGCATTACAATATAATCATTGGACAAAATGTGGAATCGTTGCCCTAACAAAAGTGTTCTGTTTAGTGTTAAAATTACGGAACAAAATAAGAATTCTGCAAATAATTTTCTGTAGCCTATAAAAAGCTTTTTTTTTTTTCCTAAATTCAGTTGTTTGTATCAGTGCTAAGTAGCTCTGGAACTGTATTAATCTTAACTTCATGTTTATATAGACTTATATACCTCAGTACCTTTATCTTAAGAAGAGAAAGAAGTAGTAGGTCAGTAGGTAATGACAGTAGGACAGTGAAGAATTTTACAAGTTGAAAAATAGTATAAGGTTTCAAGACACCCAGAAAGGGTGTAACAAAGCCAGAAAGTGAAGCCAGCATAGTCCCAAATATAAGAACATCTTTCCTGTTTTGTTGTCACTCTTAAAGTTTACTAAAACCAGAAGTTCAGTAAGTAGCTCAGAAAACTGGTCCACTTGTTCCAGTGCCAAGAAGGACTGAGTGTCAAGAAAATGAATGCAAATTTTGCAGACTTTTACATGACAGCTGTGGACTTTCTCTGGAAAGGGACTCCTTCCTCCTGAAAATGAGAGTGCTGTCACCTGAAATAGCTCCTCCCTGGTCACACAAGTAGGACACCCAACAGTCAGTGTCATCATCATAAAATCATGATGAGCATTGTGAACAAAATGTGAGCATTCCTCAGCTTACAGGGCATCAGTCCATGAAAACGTTCTGTGAAATTAATGAAGAGGATAACCATGCAGTGGAAGGGATCACTATTTCCCTCTTAAAAACAGAAGCGGTAGCTGAAGTTGCTTTGCCAAATAAAACATAAAGTTAGCTTTTGTGTTTCCTTTGTCCCACATAGTGATCTACCCACTAACCTATACCGACCCTTGTTAAGCCTAAAGTCATGTGTCTCCAGGAACGCTTCTCCACTGTCATGTTAGTAAACATCATCGTATTGACAAAGGCATGTTTCAGCTTTTATTACTTAAATCACAAGCCAGCATTAACCATCAGATATCATAGGTCCATATACATACATTTGCAGCATATGATGCTCCCTGCAGAGTGAATAATATTAATTTACACTGCATTTGTATATATGCAGAAATCTGCAGAGGTCTACCTATATCCCAATAATTCTCAGTCACTTAGCTAGTTTTGATTCAGTATAACAGAAATTAGCAGGAATTAGATATGCAATTTTGTAGGAATAGGTGGCTAAGCAGGAAAGAAGGATGTCATTAGTGGTCTAATGAAGTCAGATCTTCTCCAAACACAAGCTTGCAGCGTGGTCTCCACCCACTGGAAAATTCACACAGAAGACAGCCATTATGGCCGCTCCAGCCACAGGAAAAGTTTTAATTGGTACTCACACCAGAGAATCCAACCACAAGACACGAATCCATAAAAACCCAAACTTCATTACTCTGTTGCAGATGGAGCTGCTTGTCTCTCCAGGAACCACTCTTTACTTTATTTGTGGCAATTTTGCCAGACTTTTCATCTTCCATTTCATTTGAGCTAATCTCTCTCCATCACAGCTGGCCTGCTGAGCTCTCAAGAACAGATGTATGACATCCCTGACTGTTGCCTGGTGAACTTGACTTGTACCATTTCAGTGCTTGTGCTTTCCTAGTGTTAGTGCTTTTACATCCACTCCCTTTCCAGTCTCTGAGTACTTTGAGCTATCACAATGCAGCTGTGGGTCAGTGAAGGTTTCACAGACAGCCCTCTTCTGTTTATGAAGGGGAAAAAAATGTCTGCCACACTTTTATTTGTCATCTTTTTCCAAAAAGACCACTTCCAGTTTCCCAGTGTTGGCCAATAGAGCTGGTCAGTTGGTTTTGGTATGAAAGTTTTTAATACCTAAACTAACTTCAGTCACATCAACAAGCTTTGTACGACTGCCTTTTATTGACAGAGTGTTTTCCCTGTCTCTATAAATCCTACACTTTTCCTGTGTTTGTGAATTTAATGTAGCCTGGAATTAACTGGCATATGCACATGCTCAGAGTTGTTCTGGTAGGCTGATCATGTATCACCTCTTCAGCTTGGATCTTGTGGATTTATTTACGGACATCAAATGCTTTCAAGTCAATCCTTCTTGCTCTATGTTTTGCAGACTAATGTAGTAGATAAGCAACAGATGTGGGGATGAGCACCCTGGAGGTGTTCCAAGGCCAGATTGGATGGGCCTTGAGCAGCATGATCTAGTGGGATGTCCCTGCCCATCACAGGGGGGTTGGAACTAGATGATCTTTAAGGTCCCTTCCAACCCAAACTGTTCCATGATCCTATGATTCTATGAATTGTCTAGAAGATCACCTTCTACAGACAAAGGCAGGCATCTCTTTGTGCCAGCTATTTGTTAGGAGATCTTATAGTCACTCACTGTCAGTATGGCACTCTAGGTCAGTCTGTGTCTGTATGTTTTACTGACACAGGGAATGTCTAGATAAGCAGATTAGATTAGATACCTAAACTTGAACGTGGTTGAAAACGTATTACAAAATCATATTCAAAATAAATGCACTGTAACCTACAATGAACTTAACTTAAATCAGAACATAATATCCAATTGAGAAAGGAATTTTGAAAGTTAAGTGGGTTTTTGATGACAACCCAATCTTCCTATGAAATAAACTGGCATCATCAGCCATCAAAATCAATAAGATCATGTTAATGAGATACCAGCTAAGGATGTGGGCTTGAAATAACACTGTTTTATTTTCCTGAAATGGTAGAGATTCAATTGTGCTTTTGAGAAGAGCCAAGTCAGTTGCCATAGTTTCTTTATGCCCATCTCCTCTACCAGCAGGGGAAGACAGTATAACACAAAAAAGTCTTGTGAAGCTTACCATACGAGAGTGGGAAAAAAAATCTAAAAAGATATATTCTGTTTTGTCAATTAAGGGCTGTTTTAACACCAACTCAAATAGATGAAATTGCAGTGAAGTCAACCCATTTCCACCCTGAGTGGGAACTCGGAATTCTCTTTGCCAAGAATGTTTAACAAGATACAGCCCCACATGATTACTATGAGCTCACAGAGATGTTAGCTGTACCTTCACATTTAATATTTAGTGCCCTTTACTTGCGGAAGAAGGGAAACCTTTCATCTGTCATCTTTACCTCCAAATCAGATGTACTACCTTAACCTGCAGGTTCTTAAAATCTTCCAAATTACCAGGCACTTTATATAAGTAACAAGGAAATGTAAATAAAACAGTTAATGCTTTTTTTTCAAAGTTATATCTTATCCTTGTTGGACTACTCAGTCCTTTAAATGTCTAATTATAATCTAGGCTATAAAGCTTTCCTCATTCAGATTATTTTCTTAATTATTATAAAAATTGTGGACCTGTTTATCCATCTTCAATATAAAATCCTGCAGTACATTACAAGTGCGTGACAGCACCACTCTAGATTTTGAGGCAGGGTAAGGAAAAAATCTCTAACACACTGCAATGGTGAGAAATTTCACCAAGCAAGTTTGGCTACAGGTTAATATCCTGTTACTTTTGAAAATATGTCTTGGGATGTGTGAAGGCCTCAGTCGCATTTTTATATGTTACCCAAGAGCAACACCAAGGAGGGTTTTAACACAATTTAGGGAAAGCATCATCAGGCTTTTCTGAAAGATTTCTCCTCTAGGTACAATTCTATAAGTCCTGGATACAATCTGTAGATCTGACAGGGCTGGTAAATATAGTGGAATGTATTCCATCACGTGTGATGCATGTTCATCTTTATAAAATCAGCTAAATGGAAACATAGCAGCCCACCAGGAATCTTTCATGAGCTTTTCATTATGTTTTAGTTTTCTGATAATCTCAGAATACCAGAATTTGTCCTTTTAACATCTTCATGTGAAGCAAAGGACTGCTGCCGACAGATCAATGAAAATGTTTTTCTACCTCAAATGGCTACTTGTGTACCTCCCGAAAACATGTGCATGGGCTTGGCAACACACCAGACATTTCTGTTCTCTTACATCACAGCGCTGGCAAAACACCAAGGAATCAGCAGTTTTAGTTTCCATGAGGAAAAAATTCTTCCCAGGGAGTTCAGATGTGATGGGATTTTAATGTGATCCAGAATCTTTCTTAGGTCAGCGAGTGTTTTCTGGGTGGCAAAAGGAAGAGTTATGCAGAGGAAAGCCCTAAAACCTTACATTCAGGGTGTTTTTCAAGGTAACTCTCCCCTTGCTCTAGGGGTGTTGCCTCTCACTGCCTGCAGGGAAACAGCATTCAGTTAATGATATCCATAACTGAGGACTTCATAGAATTGTGGCATGCAGCTGATGCTTTTCTCAGGCTCTGCTTGCTCTATTTTTCAAGCACAGGCTGGCTGCTGGAAAATGGTATATCAATTCTTGCTGTCAGCCACAGCTCTTAGTACAGAGGTGCTACTACAAGTCTTTTCTGAAAACATCAGTCCCTCAAACTGAAACTACGGACACTGTATGGGGGCATTTGATTCATTTTCCTTTTGTTTTTTGGGGTTTTTTTAAGCAGTATCTGTTAGCATGCAAATTATTCTCTGCTTCCTGCAATGCTCCCTAAGATAAGAGTTGTTCAAAAACGTACGTTTGTGGTAATTAAATCGTCATGAAAGTTTTGATGTCAGGAAATGTATGTTTCTCTACTCTTTTTTTCCCTTCTCTTTTTTTCGCCCCCTCTTGCCAGCTACCGTTCTATTTATAGAAATGCACCTCACCATTTACTTCAGAGGCAGCGACATGGAGAAGCAGATATTTAGAGGAAGTCCATTTGCTTGACGAAAACACCCATTACCATTATCACTAGTGGATACCAAAAAAAGAATCAATTACAATGCTTCACTTGGGAATGACTAATTGAATTGTGAAATATACTGACACTCTGAAGTCACTGTGGTAAGCTAAATACTGGGACTCATAAAAGGCAGGAAGTGTTGTAGTTAAGGTGCTGATTCATAGGATTTGAGGGTAGAATGCATTTTCATTTTGTGCTGGTGCTCTAAGCTTGTCTAATTTCCAGCAAGTCTTATTAATCAGAGGCAGGGAGTTAGCTCAGAAGATAGAACTGAAATGGATTTGCACCTGCTTGGTTCAGCTATGAAATTAGCCCTGAGTGCTGAATACACTGAATCCCATCCTACAGCCTGAGATCAGCTGTCAGCTCTTTATTCAATCATAGACCACTCCAATTAGTTATTTGACTGGCCTTTATGGAGCATCTATCATAAGTACTCTGTTATCCTCCTCCACATGTGGTAGCACCTTCAGATCCTGCAGGTGATGGCAGAGAACGTGGGCACGGGTATTGCTGGACGGCCTCACTGCGGGTGTGCTCTGAGTCCTTATCCTGCAGCTATTTAACTGTTGTGTATTAATGTGCACTGAATAGCTCCTGGTGACTGGAACTTCATTATCTGTGCTGTTAAGTGTTAGGAAGATCCTTGGCACATCTTTAGCGGGGGCCAATCTCCCTATCCCAAATGCCTCAGAAATGGTCCAGAAGTTATTACGGGGCTAATGCCATTCCCAGTAGACGTTTTGGGTGATGTCCTCCATTTGGGCATTCATTCCAAGTTCACTGTTGTTGATGAAGGTCTTACTGTGCCGTTTGACCTCTGTGACAGAGAACAATACAGTCCACATCTAATTTACTGGCATAGATATTGTTTCCATGTTGCAACAAATAAACGTTCAACATAAAATACAGGAACTCTGATTATCTAGCTGAAGAAATTGGAATTTTTAATGGTGTATATACATATACACACACTGCAAAACTAGTTGAATAATATGTTACTAGTAATCAGTTAATTGAGATATAAAATGCTGCACATGAATAGTTTATAAATATTGCACTTACTTAGCAACAAACCTGTGGTTCGTTACTGAAGGAGGCTTGGATGTACTATGGGGAAACTCTTTCTTGCTCTCCCCCTGAGCTCCAGGAAGGAAGGGGTGACCTTGCCCTGATGGAATCCACCCTACAGACCCATGCAAATCAAAAGGTAGCTTTTATTTCTAGGGCTTTCTGAAAAGCTTCTGAAGAGGAAAATGCTTTGGTCTTTGCAATGTCCTAGGGGCCTGATCCAAGCACTTTGCAAGCAAAGAGAATTGCTGGGTTTGCTGCAGAAGGTGAAACCTCAGTGCAATTGAAATAAATGTCACCACCCCCTTGATGCACTGAAGTTACAATTTCAGTTCCTAGTATCAAATAAGCTACCTCCATATTTCTTGCCTTCAACTCTTTGAAATAACTGTAATTCAGTAATGTATTTCAGTGCTAATGTCCTCAATATATTTTTGTTTGTTATTTTTCCAAAAAGGAAATAAGCATATTCTACAAGTATCTTTAATTAAAATTGGTTATCAACTGATTTCTTTCTAATATATGTTATTTAATTACATAAAGAGGCAGCCTTGTTCACAAAATGAACTATTAGATTCTCTGGATTCTTCCCCCTAAATTGACTCAGTCTCATTTCTACATAAGTGATTTGTGATTCATTGTTGTGTCAAGAAGGAAATTCCATGTTAGAACTGGTTGAGTTATTCACAAAAAAAAAAAAANAAAAAAAAAAAAAAAAAGAAAAAGGAAAATCAGAAGAATTTATGTTTATGAAGTGTGATCTGAAGAAGAGAAATTTTGAGGAGTAGAAAGTAAGAGACTTTCATTTTCTAAGCTCAAGGTAGAGGTGGAGGAAATGAAAGAAGAGGAGGAGAGGCAAAACAGATAATTTGTTGCATACTTTTAGTGTATATTTACATTGCTAGATGCTTTGATGGGGACAGCTCACAGGAAATTGTATTTTCAATATAATCTATCAATGTGGAATAACTGGCACAAGAAACTTTCATTTTTCAGAAAAGGTCACAGTGTAATTCTACATATTGAAGATTAAATGCCATGTACATGACCTACTGGATGTCGTGATGCTATTGAGAGGGATGCAGCAATAATTTTGTTTGAAACATTGCTAAAGATAGTAGTATTCATAATTTAGATGGACAAATTACAGGGCAAGAAACAGCTGAAGCCAAAGTAACTTGCCTGTGGACAGACTGGAGCAAGTTGGCAGGACTGGGAATTAAACCTAGTTTTCCAATTATTAATGCTGTGCCCTGCTTGTTCGATGATAGCAAGCAGAGATGTTAAATTAAGCAAAAATTTTTACAAACTTCTGTCTCTCTCTACTCCCATCTTTTCTCCTTTCTTTGCCTCCCTGCTGTTGTAAGGTGAAGTTTTTACTTAGAAATCTACTTCCTATCCAAACTAGTAACTTAAACCTAATAAAATAAACTTTGAATCAACCATGATATGATTATATAATGTATATAATTTATTTTGAGTAGTTTTTTCTGATTGTGTATAAGAAGTGGTGAATTCATTGACACACGAACAAAGCTAAGAGAACAAAATGCATCTTCAGAAAAAAATTTAAACAATAGAAACTTGTTAAATAGACATGTCAGGTTATTTGCATACACAAATGTAGTGAACATAACAACTCCATATTTTTCAAAGAGGTTTTCATGTATGATTTGGATACCTAAATACATGTGTCTTAAAGCTCTTGAAATTCAGCAAGGTTAGAAATGTTATCCTGAAAAGTTGGGGGTTTTTTAGAAGGAAGGAAGGAAGTTCTCTAAAATGTATAAAGGAACAAGTGCATAATTTTTCAGTTATGTCACACATAAACCCCAACATACTCTTGAATCTCATTTCCAAGGGTTTACAGCACATATTTTCAGTGCACCTGTTAGGCAAATATAAATTTCACTTCCATCTGAAATTTTATCTGACCATGTCCAAATTCTGTTGTAAAAGTTGGCTTGTTACTGAAAAGTCAAACACCACAGCCTGACAATGGTACTGGAGAAATGTTAACACAGATCCTCAGTTTTCCCATGTTTTCAATCAAGCAGAGGTTGAGCTTCTCAGATGAACTTAATTTTGTACAAAAAAGGCAGTCATGAATATAGATGCACTGTGGGAAAAGGAGTCCGGCCAATGAACTGGAATGACATGGCCAGGAATGCAAACTGTAATTCCTGCAAACTCCTTTGACAGAATCTAGTTATAAGTTTATCACAAGATAAGAATAATGTTTGCCACAGGAAAGTCTGATTGTGTTCTCTTCCTCTAAATCTTTATGCTAGCATCAATTAGCAGTACTTCCATTTCCCAAAAAATTACCTCAAGTAATCTCATCTGGGAATTATAGCCATGTTGCTGTCAATATACTTTATATTGTCCATAAGTGATGGCAAATGTGCAGTATACAGAGACCCCAACAACTGCTTAGAGCCCTGACAACTGCAAAACAAAGATGTTCTGTGCTGGCCTAAGCTTGTGAGAATGAGATGAGTGCTGGAGCCAACTGCATACTTTGGGAGTTTTCCAATACTGGCAGGAAAACCTTTTTTTCTTTCTTTTTTTGGTGACAAATGGCACTAATGAGAACAATGAATTTCAGTAATTATGTTAAGAAGCTTAAACAAGCAGCCTAAATAAAACAATGAAAGATGGAGATGGAAATATAGATTATTGGAAGTTAATTGTCATTGTAGACTGATAATGGTTTAGTTCTCCATCCAGCATTCTTAGAATTCATTTTGTCACAATCTTCATTCCAGGGCTGCCCATTTATCTATCTGCTGTTCAGATTTAGACGTAAATAAGCTGTATAACAGAAAGGGAAGAAAGTAAATCTAAAATCTACTGGGGGGTGAGTTGACTGCACAGGAAGTAAATTCCTTGTTCAGTCAAAGAACAGCTGTAGCTTTTGCAGAAAGGGAGCTCAGTCCACAAGTTAATGTCTCTAAGCTTTTGGAGAACAGCATTCAAATCCCTGCTCAATTGCACGTTTTGTGTATGATCTTGAACAATTCACTCGGATCTCAGTTTCCCATTACCTAAAAACTACAGTGAAAAGCAGAAAAAGAAAAAAAATCTGTCTTGCAGGAGGGTTACAAAGCCTATGACATGCTCCAAGAAGAGGTAATGAGTTCATTTAAATGCCTTATGAACTGCTAAAACTAGAAGGATACCCAGTGAAAATCCTGTATTTGCATTCAAGCTAGTGTTCTCATTGAGGAATCAGTTTCTTCTTTCTCTAGTGACACACATTCACTGATTCTGTACATGTGTAGCTGCTATACCTCTTCAAAATTAGCTTTTTTATTCTGTATTATCAGTCTTGGCAAACATGTTTGCAAAGAGGTTTCATTTTTAGAACAGTTAATAGAGAAACTAGGACACAAATTTCTACGGAAATGAGGACAACTTCATTTTCCTCTTCAGCCAGAAACTGCCATGATTATAAGATTCAGCTTTGCTGGCAAATTTCTTCAGGAATAAATGGACTTTCTTTCCATGCTTTCAGACTTTCACAGCAGTGTAACAACAGGATGGGTTAAGTGATGGATCAAGGTAAGAGTGGTGCTGGACGGGAAACATGCTGCTTAAAGATCATTGATTGCAAATTGTCTACATCTAAGCGGAGAAAACAGAAGGCATATCTCAAATAGTAATTATTTTGTATTTACTAATTACTTCAAAGATTCTTCAGAAGGGTTCAATTTACTCAAGCAAAAACAGTTTGGAGAACATGTTGGAGAGGAGGGGCTGGAGAGAAAATTTAGGCTGGGAGTGGGTTTTCCTATAATGTATTTGCTACATACCTAAACTTTCCAATAATTCACATGCAAGTCTCTAAATTGTTTATAAAAAAAACCAGCCTGCATACATTAAGAAATAAGGTTACAGTGAAAAAAACCCATGAAGATATACAATATGTAGAAATACCTATACATGTAACTTGGAGGTTAAAAAAATACTAAAAAGAGAACATGAGAAGATAAAAATATTGGGGGAAAATGTTGACATGATAAAATATAAAATTTTAATGTATATTGGAAGAAAAGTATGTCTTAACATAAATCGTCCTGATGTTGGAAAGAAATCATGACATTCTTATTAAAAGACATAGAATAGTTAAAATTCATAACATATTTGGATTCCTAGAAAGAAAATACAGATTATGTACTTCTACCTTGTGAGAACAGAAAATTTCTTTTTGGCTTTTCATGGCCATGTAGAAATATAAAGCGACTTTAATAGAATTAAACACTTTTATTTCAGTGAACACAGATGGCTTGCACATGATTTACTCTAGGAAATCTTTAATACACATTTTTACCAAATTTTGGAATATGGGGAAAATTCCAGAAGACTGAAAGTGAATTTACTGTGTGCCAGTATTCAAAAAAGTCAGACAAGATGATTGGAGTAAGTGTAAGTTAATTAATCTGACATCTGTTGCAGAAAATATAACAGAAAAGCTGGGAAGAGAATCAGATGAGAAATAATTAAAGGATAGAAATAAAATTAATTCCAGACAACATGGCTTTATGAAAAGCAGATCTTGTCAAAGAAATCTCACTTTATTCTTTGATGAAATTGCAAGCTTGTTTGAGTAATCTGATTTTTGTAAAATATTTGAATTTAGCAGCACAGGATGTTCTCATTTAAACATTGGCATCATATACTATTAATAAAGCAAATGTTTTATGAATTAAGAACTGTTTAAGTGATAGATCTTAAAAAGAGATTGTCTCCAGGAAATTATCAACAGCTGAACATACTTATAAGGGAGTTTCATGGGGATCAGTAGCAGACCTGATACCATTCAATGACTTCACCGATTATTTTTGAAAGTAAATAATAAATCACATATTATAACATTTGTAATTAAAAGGGAGGAAAAAAGCCCTTGGTGAAATAATAAATAAGGAAAATAAAGATAAAGCAATGGAGCAGGATGATCTGGATCTTTTCATAAACAGGACTCTGAAATAGGGATCAAAGTAAAGAGTAACCTGATGTGAGGTCTCAGCATGGTAAAAGTGCTGATAATTAGCTCTAATTGTAGCCTGCCAGAACTACTCTGTTTTCTGAATTCAGGCTCTTCAGCACACAATCAGCCCTGGGGTCTCTGTACACTTCTTCACACTTCTCTACTCTGCCTCTGCTGGTTAGTATAAACTGAGACAGCTCAGATGCCTTGGATGCCTCTGCCAGCATGATGCAGTTTTGCCCTTGACTAGAATCACTGTAGTTTCACAGAGAGAATGTAATGGGTATTAAATAACCCTTCAATCTAGGAGGAAGGAAGTAACAAGAACCAATGGCTGGAAATTTAAGACACGCACATTTCAGTTTAAAAGTACTATAGCTAGTATATTCACATTACTGGAAGAAATTATGAAGGGAACCTCCAGCTTTAGTCAGTTCTGTGCCTTTGGAAGCATACAGTTTTGCGAAAGTTTTTGCCTTTCCAGGACACCTAGGTGAAAAAAACACCATATATCTTTCTCATTATTGCTTTTAAGAACACTGACCTGGTAGAAATTTTTGTTTGCTGCTCAGAATGATGGGCTTGCAGATGCTGGTTTGCAGAATACAGTATGTGCAAAAGAATGTGTAAAGCAAAAGGAAGTTCATAACAGAACGTACTAACAGGTTGAGTCTGAAACGCTGCTCTCAGGCGAAAAGCCTGCTGGTAGGGGGGAAAAAAAAAAAGAGTCCTAGAATGGCCCACAGTTAATGCTTTTCAGATGACAGAAAGGGTATGACCTTGAGAGGTCATCCCCTATCTTAAGTCAAGATCAACTCCACCGAAAGCTGATTAAGAGAAAAATGAAATGCCAGCAATGTTAAGCTCACAGGTATAAAAAATATCCTTGCTGCAAAAATTTAAATGGCTTCTAATCCAACTAAACTCCCTCCTAACCCAGGCATCCAGAGAAATAATAGCAGCTTCTCATACAACGTGTGAATGCGTGACCTTTCCAGGAGAATCCTTAAAATTGCCCAAATGTGCTGTTTTCTCAGAGAATACAGACTACAAAACCAGAAGGCACTGCAGCTAAATCTGTGCGCTTGTACGCTTGTTTGGGTCAAGGATTAAAGAGTGTCTTGACCCTGATTCAGCCCAGCTAGTGGGGAAGTGCTGAACAGGTTATATTTCAAGAGCAGCAGAACAATGAGATCAATTACAAATGACTGAACTTCTCAGCATGGACAAGTCCCCTTATTCTGGAATATGCTCTTTTAAATTCAGATTTATAAAAAGATTCTGTAGTCAGCTCCCTAACCTGCCTATAACCCTCATCCTACTCACTGCTCAAACAATAAACTATCAGTTCCCATAGAATCACTTATTCTGGCTGGTGATTGTATACTTAAGTATCTTTAAATTAAAGGTTATTGATTGGAAAACCACCAGTAGTTTTTAAATAGTGATATTGAAATATTTAGTTGTCAAAAATTA
The DNA here is from genome assembly GCA_013389865.1 of Piaya cayana. Classification (NCBI taxonomy): domain Eukaryota; kingdom Metazoa; phylum Chordata; class Aves; order Cuculiformes; family Coccyzidae; genus Piaya; species Piaya cayana. Next base: position 61,326 of record WAAB01008940.1, read on the forward strand.
CTTTAAAAATCTCACCTTTTTAAGGTTTATTGTAGTTAGTGTAATAACTATATTCATGTACACTATATACATCTTCAGTACAATTTTATTTAGGGAATATTGCCATAAATTGGGCTAATGAGGCGAAAGTGCAGCAGAGAATGTTTATTTTCCATTATGAATTATTTTGAGATGTGGGCCAATGCTTTCCCATTAGTGATTTTCAAGTTGAATACAAGAAATATCAGAAGAGATATTCGCCAACTTTGTAGATAAAATAAGTATTAGAAGGGTTCTGACACAGCTGCTTTGGGAAATATCTGAATTGTTACTGGCATAAGATAATGATTTACACAATCTATTCAAATTATATTCTTCAAATCCCAACCAAAGACCCTGAAATTGCACAAACTAAAGCAATGTCGAATTTGACCAGAGGTACACACATTAGATCAATTCAATAAGCAAGACTTGACCTATAAATAGTAATGCCATAGACCCTTTCTATACCCAGTCATGATCAACCCTAGTGGTATCCATCTAGAATAATGTATTGGGATTGAATTTGCAAAGACCTTTTTAAGTTTTGTATTTGTTATCATAAAGGTACTTTCACTGGCATGAGGGATTAGATAGGCAGAAGAAGTTGGGGTAGGGAAAGAGCAGGATTAGACCACCAGTGCAAGGGTAGATTAGCTCAAAGCATCTGTGAAACTTCACTTGAAGTCTCTCTTCTCAGGTTAGTATCCATGGAAGCCCAAACTCCCTGATGGCCTGGCTCCATCCTGACTGAATGGAGCAGGTATCCAGGCAGGGCCCATGGCTTGCATATAAGCTCTAGCCACACATGTGATATAGGCATGATTAGCTCGTGCTTGATCTTGAACTCCATCAAGCAGTGCAGACCTGACAGTGCTTCACAGGCACTCTCCTTGGGCTAGTCTCATGCAAACAAACAATGAAAAGATTGTGCCTGACCTGGTTTTAAAGATCTTAAAATACAAGTATAAAGTGAAGGACAAGAGGAGGCAGAAACAAATAGATGCAGAACAGTGAGGTGCATGGGAATCACCATGGGAGTGACGGGTCACTTGTTCTTCCATTAGCAGCTATTTGTAAACAAGGTGATAATCTAGTTTAACAGTTAACATGACAGCATAAAAATCATTTTTCAATCTCAGCTCACATAGATGATGCTGTTGCTTCATCCAGAGACCAAGGGCAATACAGCAGTGGTTTGTGTCTCTGTAGTGCTTTCTCTAATGGACATCACAAGCATTCTCCCTACGGCATGATATCCACATCTCCTGTCATTTGCTTTGCAGTGCCAGCCACACAAAAGTCATTCAATAACAGATCTGTGCTAACAATCTGGAAGTGGTTTGTAACAGTCTATGGGCACTGCTTGAGAAGAAACGTTAAGGTTATGCATTTACTACTCTAATTCAATAGCTGGGTGATCAGGAAGGAGGACAGCAGCTGAAATAGTCACTCCCAGCAAATGCGGAGTTCTTCTGCTTCTCTGTTGGCTCACCAGACTGTCTTCCCCAGGATAATAAACACAGGTGGAGGAGATCAAGCTGATAATGATGGAAGAGAGGAATTAAATACTCTTTCTGAAGGGAAAGACCCATTGCTTTTGCTCAAGTAAAGCAAAACCTAGAGCCTAATATATCAAAAGAAAGGAATATGCAAAAGTTCTCACATAGAAGACAGATAGAATCATAGAATCATAGAATTACCAGGTTGGAAAAGACCCACGGGATCATTGAGTCCAACCATTCCTATCAAATACTAAGCCATACCCCTCAGTGCCTCGTCCACCCTCCCTTGAACACCTCCAGGGAAGGTAACTGAATCACTTCCCTGGGCAGCATTCTTCTAGACTTATATTAACCCTTTCCAATGTTACACTGTGTTATGTGTGTGGAGATTAAATTACCCTTTGCTTTAAGAAAACAGTGTTGGATTATTGATGACAGGTCCTGAAATGAAGCCTTAAAGCTGACTCAGGACATGTTCAACATACGCTCAATCCTCTGCAGTCTGAACTAAATTTACAGAGGTTACCTAAAATATATTCTTTAGTAAATCTGTTGGAATACAACTCATTATTTACTCTAAGAACAACTATAAGCTATAACTTTCTGAGGAGACACTTCGTCAGAAATTCACATGCAGATTCAGTTACATGAGTGCACAATGCCAGCCTATTCTTGTGTCTGCACTAGCAAACCTCTCCTAAACATCTCTATACTGGCACTTCTTCATTGCCTGGAATTGTAGCCTTGCTGTACTGAGTACAACACTATATGCTATGCTGCTTCCTTGCCTAAGGCAAGAATTAACCCCGGATTTTTAAGTTGAACCATTAAGAGCCAAAGGTATTGAAACTGCAGAGCTTTTCTTCTATTCCTCCATCTGTATCTAGCTTAGCTTTATAAAAGTCTTTGAACTTATGAGATCCCTTTGCTCTAACACTCAGGTAAAAAGAGGAGGCTTCAGATGTGTGTTTTCTAGCACCTGTAGACTTTAACAATCCTGAAAGTTTGAATTTTATTAAAAGTTATGTTGTTGATTCACTTAGCATTTATTAAGCATAAATGTAAGCACTGTAGCAAGTTCTTGTCATAGAACATGTATATTTTCAGTGTAAGCTTAGGGCTTTGGCACTCAGATGGTTTCAAAACCAAAGGATAACTGCCAGCTCAAAGGATGAAGGAGTGGACATCAAGTAGAAGCCACTGGCCAGCAGAACATAAGAAAAGAATTACCACATTTTGAGAGTAGAGCTACTGGCCTCTGGGGGATGATACACAGTTCAGTGTTTCTGTCACTGCTCCAGCTGGCTGACCTGCAGATTGGATCCAGACCTGGGAACAGCTTGCCCGGTTATCAGCCCAGAAATAAATGCTTCAGCAACTGAGCATGTGAAATAGAGAAGGAAGAAAGAAAAGTGCTAATGAGGCTTTACATAGAATTTTGTGAGTGAAATACAGGAATGATGACATAATATATTGAAAGTGGTAGGACTTGGGAGGGGAAAAAAAAGAAAATTTTGGCTGGGTTTGTAAAGTGCTAAGTTAAGAATTTAGAAAGTAGCACTTGTTAAAAAATAAATAATAATAAATGATTAATGAGACTTATATAAATTTGTGGTCCAAGAGATGAAAAATGAATAACCTTGCCATACTTACATCATACTAAAGTGACTGTTAGTAACATTTAAATATATTTGCTGATTAATTGCCAGCTTGTTTAGATCTGTTTATCTGGGAAATGCAGTCTCATTCTAAATCTGAATAAAGTGCCATATACACTTGGGGAATGTACAGACCATGCAGAGGAGTCGCCTCAGTCTGCAGCTGTATAATTACATGATGTAGCTAAGAAAGTTAATCTCGCAGGAGAAATAATTAGACAATGTACAGAGGTGGAGCACTGTGTGCTCAAAGAGTGAGAAAAAAGGGAAATAGCCTTGCTCATTTCTACATATAGTATATAAATCTATATAAGTTACATAAAGATGTATGAAAGCTCTATTTTGCCCCAGTGCCTGAATCACTGAAAACTAAAATTTTGAGAAGTAAAACAATGCAGAAAGTTTCCCTGCTATCTGGAGAACTGAAGAACCAAGAAGTGTAGTGTAGCTCATGAATGAATAATGCTGAAAGACAGAATATGCCAGGAATGTATGAACAGTAGAATATGCTGGTTCTGTTGGCACAGAAAAGACTAAACATTAGTTTTCTCAGTGAGGGAAGCGGGGGAAGGGTGCCGCGGTAGATGTCTCATGAATGTAGGTGGGCCATTGATAAATTGTCATGTCTTCTTTCAGTAGTAACTTGCAGCATTGATGTGCTCAGCAAATGGATCCTGGATGACGTTTTCCTCAGCATTGTGGAGGCTGCATTAATATCTTCAGGTCTTCTTTTCTGCCACCTCAGCTCTTCCTGAAATTGTGACAACATTTTCTGCCTGAAGTGCTGCAGTAATGTCTCCTGTGGCCCAGTCTGGTATCCAGTGAGTCCTAGTTAGAGGGCTGAGGATAAACCTGCTTTACAAGCTAGGCCATGTATACAAGGGAGCAGAGCAAGAATTTGGATTGCATGGTTGGGCCCTAATTCTCCTCTGCTCCCTGCATTTAGAGTGGAGACTCAGCTTTAGAGAGATGGACTCAATAGCTTGGCTCTGGGCACCCTTTTTTCCCCTGCCTCTCTGCAACACCACAAGAAACAGAGACAGGAACAAGGAGAAGGAAATAGGAAAATTTTGATTACATCCAGAAACAAAGCAATTCTTGCATTATGCATAAAATATGAATGTGTATGCAAAGTCAAATAACTCAAATGCCTGCATTGACAAAGGCTCTTCTGCAAAAAATATTTTTCATTTTAAAAACCCCTAACATTTCTGGTAGACTTTAGGGTAACAATACAGCATGATTCCTGGCCGTTCACTGCAATGGAATGTTAGGGGGCATCCAGTATAATTTTAGTGCAATAAATAGAATCTGCAAAACAGAAAACATAAGACTAAACGCAGACTGTTTTCCTGAGCTGCGTTGCTCTCTAAAATATTTTGATGGCATGACATGCGATGTTTATTGTTTTACATGTCTTCATAGCCTTCAGCCTCTCTCTCTCTGTCAACACATTACTCTTGAGCTTCATTGTGCTCTTCGCTCTCTTCTCTGATGCCGTGGGAACACAAAGCAAATGATTCTACTGTTCTCAGCTAGAAATTGTTTTTCATTATAATTTCAAGAGGGGCTTTGAAGTGTCTACTTAGGCTCTCACAGCTAATAAGAGACAAGGCAGTTGCTAAGTTACTTGTTGATTAAATGAAAAACAGAACTGATAACACGTGGAATCTTCCTTGGGAGGTGTTTCTTTTATGGAGATGAGTACCAAGCAGTTAAGGCCTGCATTGCAGACTTGTATGTCTAAGGTTAAATGCCTAAATGGTCACTTTAAAGTTCCCAAAGTGATGGCCTGGCTATCTGGAGCCAGAGTGTCAGCTGGTGTAAATCATCGTTGACACTAGCTAAGCATTTGGGTACTAGGGGCTTTAAGGCTTGTTTTCTGATCATTACAAAATCTAAATTCTCAATTAAGAACTAAATGAAAAACATATTTTTCTGAGGTGTGAGACAGAAAATTCTAAAGACACACAGGAGAAGATCTTCAGCTGTGTCCAAACCAGTACAGGTCACAAATAACGTGTAGTTTCATATCTTTAATTTGCAGCTTGAAAATTATTTTCTAGGCTCCAAAACACAATTTATGTTTCTGAAATAGAATATAGACCTCCAAACTCAGGACAACATCTAAACGAAAGCCCTGAACCTGAAAGTCTCCTAAGTATGTAGTATGCCTTAAGTCAGACTTAACACATTCTGAGGTCATAGAATAAAATATGTCACAAAGACTTCCACTGTGAAACAAAATAAAGATCAGTGCCAGAGCAGTTTATTCAGTAAAGATTTTGCACAGGGAGTAGAACATGTATTATTTTAAATTTCATACTGAGAAATTCAACTCCGTTTCTCCCCTTACTCTTGAAAATGGGCAGAAGATGTAAGAGCCCTGAGACCAAAGAAAGAACAGGTAATAGAAAGCATAATTTTGTAGTCCACTGACTTGAACACCCTTGGGAGAGAGCAGAAGTGATTCCACACTGTACATAATATCCTTTTATGTACGTTTGTTTGTTTAAATTGAAATACAGAAACAATCCGCAGCAGCAGAACAGAAAATGTTACACTTCTCTTGCTTTTTATATTTTTGGTCCTATGCTTCTTAGCTGAGATGTTGGTTACCATGTGAACTGCTTGAAGAGTGGTGAATGTACCTATAATCTTATGTTTATCCTCTTAGAGTAGGCGAGATCTGCATTTAGCTCTCTTAAGCTAAGAAGGGCTTTCTTCTGTTCCAGTTATTGGCAGCAAAACACATGATTCAGTTCCTGCTCACAAATCAGCAGAGATAGCGAGGGTCTGCGTTCTGGCTTATCTGAGGAGCAAACATAGACTGTACATACACAGGAGATGTCAAAGCTCAAGACAGTGAGAAATGCACATTTTCAAGTTCATTTCTATCTCTATCTAGAACAACCTAGCTGCTATTGGCTGCCTTACCTCCCATGTGTGAACCGTTGATGTGATTTCCACCTTAACTCCAAGGTATCTGGATTTTAGGTGGCACATTACTGCACGTACAACATATGTCTTTCTTTAAATAGAATTCTACATAGAAGTCATCAAGATGTATTATCGACCATATCTATTTCATGGATATGGTGTGTTAACATTTCAGTGTCATATACTAGGTGAGGAAGTAATAGCTCAGCTCAGTGTCAATGTGTCATTAAACAGTAACACTGGACTTTTTCTGAACATACCAGTTTCTGAAAGCAAAGATACTTAAGATGTCAGAATAATAAGAAATTTACTCCATTCATTCATGCTTTCTGGAAAAGAGGAGAAAGTAGGCAGATCTTCCTAGGGCAGCAGTGTCCACAGATATTTACCATTTTGTACCATTATTTAATTTGTGTTTTCATTTTCTGTTTTATATAATGATGTAGGGATGTTTTATTTCAGGTTTGGAGGTTTTTTTTGCTTTGAATACCTTCATTTCTTTTAAACATGTGCTTCCTTTAACAGTTAGATATGGAGAAATAGATCAGTAATTTCAAGCTCATAAAAGGAAATTATATGCAGGGATAATTTTTTGTTTATTGTTTCAGATTTTCTTTATTACACTTGGCAATTTCATCCAATCCATGCACTGAAAAAAGAAAGCTCTTATTTCCAAAACAAACAAAAATTTCAGTTGCATGGTAACCAGCCCACATACTAAGCCCTAGGAATATCAGATCCAGAGGTCTCAGGACTTTGCCAAAGAATCAGAATGATTTTAACTAATTTCATCAGATGTTAGTAACTGCAACAGTGTTTTTAACCACTACACTGCACAAAATGATCTTGTAGCCAAATCCTTTTCTCTCATTGAAGTCAAGGGAGTTACACCACTGGAGGAGGATTCTGGCTTTTCCCAGTTAGTTTGTCCTTATGCAGCCTGCAGAGGGGAGTTTTCCTCCATCAGAGAGAAGTCTCACCAGGCAACACACTCTGTCAAAAAGGAATTTTACTTTAAAGTCACTGTGGACTTTAGATCCACATTAACCTGATGGTGTTAAAGTTTATAGTTACTTTGGCTGCCCTGATTATGTGCATTCACTAGAGATACTTATATATTTCAATAAGCTGGAAGGGAGTCTTGAAACTGGCATAAATGCCTTACTAAGGAACACAATTTAGGGAACTATCACCAGAAAAGCCTTCACTATTTTCTTGAGCAAGAAGGAAAGAAAGTCCTAAAAGAAAAAAAACTCTTCCTCACAGTTCGGATTCTGATGCATTTGTATATGAAGAGTAAGATAACAGAGTTTCTTATTCATAGCATCTGATTTCTCCATAATTGTCAACTCAGTTAGAATTAAGCTGAAATTAAATTACTCATTGAGATATTCTTGATATTCTTCCTAACATTAAATGCACCTCAGATAGGGCCTTCACCTCAATGTTTCACCCAACTATAGATTTTTTTATTCTCTTAAATCCTCAACCTTTAATTCATGGGCAACGGCTGGTAGGACTTCAGTGTAATCAGAATAGTGTTGGTGGTAATATAGATATTGTGTATGGAAATCAGTATTGTGTGTTCAACAGATGCAGCTAGGAATATCCTGTATCATATGCTGGGGGTGAGAAGAAGGGGCATCTGGGGTTACAGTGTTTTTCTTCCCAAGTAACTGCTATGCTTGACGGAGCCCTGCTATCCTGGAGGTGGCTGAACACTTGCCTGCTGATGGGAAGTAGTGAATTAATTCCTTACTTTGCTTTGCTTGCATGTGCAGCTTTTGCTTTATCTACTAAACTATCTTTGTCTCAACCCACAAGTTTTCTCACTTTTACTCTTCTGATTCTCTCCCACGTCCCACTGGGGACAAATGAGCAAGTGGCTGTGTGGGGCTTAGTTAAACCATGACAATGCTGAATTCATGTTTGAATGAAGAGGGAACACCTGACTTTCACTGCTGAAGTTTTGAGGCTATTTGAATTCCAAAGTTGTTTCCTTTTGAAAAAATGGAGTCAGAGTGCCATTTTTCAGCTGTGTTCTCAACATGAATATACACACAGGATTCAAGGGGTACATTTCTTCACAGTGCATGAACTCCAAAAGAGACCTGTTAATCTTTGGGAGGACTGGCAATTCAGTAGACTGACACTGGCAAATCTGAGCCATATTTCATTTACAGATGTTGACTTGCTCTCTATATGCTCCTAGCTCTGTGAGCAACACTTGGTCCTCAGATTTGGAAGAGTTCAGTATGATGCAT
>WAAB01008942.1:0-12744 GCA_013389865.1 Piaya cayana
AGAATCATTAAATTGGAAAAGACAGATCACCTCCAATCATACCTGCCTACTACTAAATCATGCCCCCAAGCAACTCATCTATCCACCTTTTAACACCTCCAGGGATGGTGACGCATCCACCTCCCTGGACAGCCTGTTCCAGTGCTTGATAACCCTTTCAGTGAAGATTTTTTTCTAATGTCCAATTTAAACTTCTCCTGATGCAGCTTAAGGCCATTCCCTCTTGTCCTGTCATCAAACAGCTGGGAGAAGAGACCAACACCCGCCTCTCTACAACCTTCTTTCAGGTAGTTGTAGACAGCGATACGGTCTCACCTCAGCTCCTCTTCCCCAGGCTAAACAACCCCAGCTCCCTCAACTACTCCTCATAAGACATGTTCTCCAGCCCCTTCACCAGCTTCGTTGCTCTTCTCTGGACATGCTCCAGGACCTCAATGTCTTTCTTACAGTGAGGGGCCCAAACCTGAACAAAGTATTTGAGGTGTGGCCTCACCAATGTTGAGCACAAAGGCAGAATCACTTCCCTGGTCCTGCTGGTCACACTGTTTCTGATCCAAGCCAAGATGCCATTGGCCTTCTTGGCCACCTGGGCACACTGCTGGCTCATGTTCAGTCGACTGTCAACCAGCACTCCTAGGTCTTCTTATGCNTTGGGCCTGGCCATCCAGCCAATTTTTAACTCAGTAGGGGGTGCGTCTGTTCAGACTAGTGGAAGCCAGTTTCTCAAGTAGAATACTGTGAGAAATGGTGTCAAACGTTTCACTAAATTCCAGGTACATTATATCCACAGCCTTTCCCTCATCCATCAAGTAGATTATCTGGTCCTGGAAGGTTAGTTTGGCAGGAACTGACTTTCATAAACCCATGTTGAGTGGGCATGTGTAATCAGTGTCCTAGAAAACAGTTGGAATCACATCTGCATAACAAAGAAGTACTTACTGTTAATTTTGTATTGCTGTAACACTTTGAACTTGCACCATAATGAGTCTGGTTTTGTGCTGAGCAGTCAGTAAACTGTATTCCAGCACAATAATGAAAACAAAGGAAGAGCCTGTTCCTCCCTACAGCGGGTTTGTACTCAGCATTATCCCCACTGGTTTATTGATTTAACCGCTGTTACCTGCTCTCTTCAAAACCTTTTCTTCTGTTTAGTGAGTTATTACCTTTAACCTGTTCCCCTAGACTCACTCAGAGTTTCTCTAATTCTGCAAAGTCTAGAGGAGTTCTTTAAATGTAGCCTCCATTAATTTATTTCTCTTTATCTCTTCTTTATCCCTTTTTTCCCCTCAACTTCTTGTCTATGACCGGCATTTTCTTTCTCCCACTGAAACCCCCCCAGCTTTCAGTTACTGCAGACCTCAGATATACCCAGCTAGAGATGTGCTGCACTGCCATTTCTTAGATTTGGTTGAAGGTGCTAGTGAAACTGTCAGGCATCTGCTCTCAATCTATAGGATAGTTTGCACTTTTGATATTTATATATAGATTCAGTCTGAGATCTTTGTTTCTGTGCGGAACTGGGAATTATCCTAGTGTAAAACACATGCAGAGTTCCAGATTTTTTTCATAGTCTGCCAGGCACTATTGCTTTTCCAGCTAATACTTAGACCACCATATTAAGAATGACAGTATCCTGTTATTTCTACCTTTGCAATTCTTCATCACAGCAAGCAAGGTTCTAACTCTTGCAAGATGTGATCAATAAGTCACTACTAATTGCCTGTTTTAGCCAAGTAGCCATCTACCAAATATTTTATGGGACTGATCAATGTATACTTTCTTCTTAATGCTGGATAACCTAATTTTCACCTTTTCTTAGTGTGAATGAGACTGTGTAAAAAAGACAAAATTAATGAAAGGCAATGAACAGAGAACAAAAATCATCAAGGCAAGATTGTTTCAACTTAGCAAGTAACTTTTTCAAAGTGAGTGATTTAAGCCAAACTACTCAAAATTCTGTGAAACCAGGAAGCATAGTAAGTATGTCATGTAGAATTTAAATATCTTTTTTCCAAGAATGAGAGGTGTGTGTATTTCGTATCAATACTAGTATTCCTCTTCTTCAGCCTCCCCCAGAAAGGTTGCATAAGTGCATTTCCTATCCACTCAGTCAGTAGAAATCAGGTCAACCCTACTTTATGGCTACATTAGCATTCAGATCAAGTTCAGTTAACTCTCATTGCCATCAAAACCAGTTTAGGCTTTTCATGGCATAACAGATTTTCTCATTGTTTTCACATTTGGCCACTTGAAAGATGTGCTTTCAGTTCCTCTGACTTGCATTACAGCAGCCAGAAGCAGTCCTCACAAAATTGTGGACCAAGTTTTGCTCAGAAGTTGTGACTTATCCACATCCAAATCCTAGTTTCACCCAAGCAGAGTGTTACTCACCTCATTGGGGTTAAGCATGCATTAGCACCAACACAAAAAAATCTTTGTGGACCAAGTGCAGCATTGTTGCATTGGAAACAAACATGACATATCTTGCAGTTCTGGAAAAAATCCTTTGAAAGACACAACATGGTCTAGGTTACAAAGATAAATATTTGAGCACTTGCAATACAGAAAAAGTATCACTTGATGAAAAGTGGACAGCTAGATTTATGCTATTCCAGGGCAGAGGACTGCTAAAATCAAGCCCACAGTTCATCTTAAGTGTACTAAGGTACTGTTTTGATAGATCTACTATTAGAAAGTCGTGTTTTAAGAAACTGTGAATTTATAAAGTGACTGAGAAATTCTAAGCAGAAAATATACCCTAACCTGGATCGCCAGGTTTAGAGCATAGGAACATCTTCTCATTGTTCCTGGGAAGAGCGTTTCCACTGGAAAATGAGACTAGATGACACTTTTGAATAATTCCTCTCCCCTTTAAACAGCAGATAGACAGAAATGTCAGTAGGTGGAGCTGCCTTTCCCGCAGTAGGTAGAGAAGTTTCGCTTCTGAAGGTAGTTGCATTTGGAGAAACACAGAACTTCCCAGTCCCTGGCAGATGGTCCTCCAACAGAACATGAACATGCAAGAATGCAGTTTTTACATCACATTACCAAAGTGCACAAGGCAGGAAAAGACAAAACACAGAACTGACAGTGTTTGTAATCACAGGCTCTTTGTTTCTTCTTCTACTTCTATTTAACTCTTTTTTTTTTTTTTNTAGGCTGTTTGCTATTCCCACTTGTGAGGAACGGTATCATTTAAAGTGATACACTTAGCTCTATAGCACCTGGTACACAAGACCAAGGAACCCTATTATTCATGCTTGAACTGAAGGTGGTGCTAACGCACATACATCAATTTTCGTCATCTTCAGTGTTGACATGTGAAGTACATCATTGCAGGTGACAATCAGGCTGACAGTTTTTCCTTTCATTATTATTCTTGTGAAATAAATATGCAGATCATTTATTTATTACTAAAGAGCACTTCACCATCATCTCAACTTGAAGTTATACAGCATAGATAGAAGGGCTGCAATGAATTTATTGTCTTTATTTTAAAAGGAGATTTATGCATCTGACTAACAGAAAGAATACATGTAGTATGAAAAATTCTGAGAAGCATTTATATAAGGTGCAGAATAAGTGTGTCAAGAATTTATGATACATGTACAAGCACCAGTTTATTTCATATGATGGAATCCACATCTGCTTTATTTCCGAGGCCTCAGGTAAGCATCCCAAGGAAGATTCTTACTGTCTTCTTCAAGTTTGCCTCTGGCTGAGTGACTACAGTTCTTTTTTTTCACATTGCAGGCCACACACAAAAACTTTAACATTAATATGAGTAATTTTGACTATGAGTAAGATGCTAATCCTGCCTTGGGATATCACAGTAAAATCAGCTCCTGTGAGTGTTTACAAGTCACATAGAACATACATCGTCTTCTGATTTTATATATCTCCATATGGTTTTCTACAGCATTCTAATATATAATCTTTTCTCCAACATGCCAAAAAACCTCAGAGAAGCTGATTACTGCATATATGACCACCTGATATGCTTTACAAAGTTAGCCAGTCAAAATCTTTGAAGATTTTTACGTTGTTTCATGGAAAGGGCAAAAGGCAAAGAAGTTTTTAATTTCTGGTTACAGTGAGCAAACATCACAGAATGCTACTTGGATTCACTCACTGTATGGCTTACCTCTGTGGTTCCTTCGGGCTCAAGCCTTCTGATACCTTTCTCATTCCATCATTTCTAAAATAACCAAGATAGACATTTTTAATGAGAACCTGGCATAAACATCCATGTGTCAACAGGTCATGCATGAAAGCAGCTCTGAGCAGAAAGGCACTGCAGTGCTCAATAGACTGTGGAGGTACAGGGTTGATACCACTGATCCTCAGAGTGCCATTCAGCCATTCATCTGTTTGAGATTGGTAAATGCAGTAAGACACCTTCCATTTGTTTTGCTGCAATGAACATTAATGCACAGCACTCCACGGAGAACAAGAAACAGGAGGTATCTACGCCAGTCACTGCAGGACAAATCTGAAAAGCACAAGAGCCCATAGGTCTAACAATGCACAGCCTGACAGCATGACCTTCCAGTAATACACATCTCATCCCCACACTCTGGCCTTGTAAAGATCAGAACGATGAGACAGCCATTTAAGCTATATAGCTTTGTTATTTTTAACTAAGCTACCTTCTGTGAAAAGCAAACTGATGCTCCTGAGCCACAGTTCTATATACATTGTCACAGCTGCTGAGAACTGGTTTTAGATTGCCTTCACTCTCAATCATATCAGGTTTTGGCTTCTTGTATGAATGCTTGAGTCAAGGCACCTGCTTCTTTCATCAAAGAGTTTCTAGTCGCTCAGTATCAAGGAGATCAGTAGCTTTGTGGCTGACTGTTCCTTCCAGCCCAGGGGATAATACTTAATTTTGGCTTTGATAGTTACTTCAAGACATGCACTCTTTTGTGAAGTAACTTCTGTTCCACACATAAGCTCAATCCAACTAGTAGTTACCAGAGGAGTATTAAGAGGTTAAGGCTAATATTTGAGGCTGCTGGGTTACCATTTTCAGTTTTTTTAGTTGGTTATTTAGTTTACATGGGTAGCCTGTAAATACTTCTTTTCAGTTCCAGGTATTGCTTGTCTGTTGGTTAAGCGTATCCCTGTGAACTGAGTGATTGTCTTGCAGTAATGTCCCTGCAGTTATTAATCCAAACTTTGGCAACAATTTAAAAGAAAAATACAGCATATTTTTCTGCATCTCTTTCTGTTTCCTTTTCTGGGAGGAAGAAGCTGGACCTGGCACCACAGTTCACCAGCTGATACAAGGATCTCTGGGGGACATGGTACAACCACCTCTGTTATGCTATGGTAATACACAGGACTTAAAAGTTCTGGCAAATAGCACCTCTATTATTCAAAGCAATCTCATGAGAATACAATTTGTGGGATGGGATCAACACTGAAGGACATTTCAGACAAAGAGATTTTAACTTCAGAATTCTAAAAACATTTGGTGCAAGGACCAAAGTTGTACAAAATCACATTTTAATTCCCATTCAGATTTGTTATTTTTGCTTTAAAAATTGGGAAAGCAGATGGGGAAACATGTGAACACTTTATTCATTATTGTTCAATAGCCAAGTCTCCTTTGTAGATCTGTTGTATTGCCAAAAGTCAGTTTTAAGCTGAAATGCTCCTATTTCGTAGTGATAAATATCTCAAACAAGGGTGAAATCCCTTAATATTTCATTGATTTGCCTTCTTTTTGTGAGATTTTTAGGTATGATAGGAATGCAAGTTCAAAATCGGTATATCATACCACTGGAAAAAATTCAGAGAAAATTTATGTTGAGATTCCATATTTAAGCAGCAAGAGTGAGCAGAAGGCAACAGCTCCATGAGGTTGCCATTCTAACTGGCTCATTTAACTGCATTAATACAGAAGACTAATTTCTTAACTGATTGGTATATGTTTATGTCCCACTTTATAACAAAAGCTTTGCTTCTACTACTATTACCAATACTTCATGAGGCAAAGTGAACAGTTTCCAGCACTACTGAATGTATTTACTCTGAACCCATCCAGTGGAGTTACTTACCTTTCCTTTACCATTGTCATAAGTAGGGAACATGAAACAAAGTGAAAATAAAAAATAAAAAGAGAGACATGGGATGTGGCAAATGGGATGTGGCAGATAGGAAAAATAATGAAATAATGTTTACTCTTAATGAAAAATCCTTTAGCTTGAGATCCTAGAAAGCATTGTGTATTACAACCTCAGCCATACTTTCTTCCTATTTTTTTTAACCCTCAATTCATTCATTAACTTTTGCCAGTAATTTACTTTCTTCTAATGAGTTTTCACCTTCTTTTTCTAAATGGTTTAATTATTTCAGTTGGTATGTATGGTACAGTAACTTTCATGAAGGCCTAAGCAGATTTCATCTGACCCTTATGTGTAGTTTAGGAATAATTTGCACTAATTGCAAAGCTACTAGCTGATTTCTCAAGACATTTTTAGGTTGTATTTTGTTAAGCATACATCCTTCAAAATGCTAAGGAAAGTCCTTAAAGTCCTATTATATTTCCGTATGTTCTAAGATGGCTTCTTTATTTACTGTGTAGTATCTTTGCTTACTTAACCATTAGAAAAAGGTAAAATTTTTCATTATCCTCATGATTGCTCTTCAAAGATATGGCAATAAAGCAAGATAAACAGTAGTGACACAAAAGTTTTTACCTGAACAGCCAGATGCCAAATAAATTCTGATTTAACTATTCCTTGCTCTTTAGACTCTACTTTAGAAATTATACATGTCTCACTGTATTAAATGCACAAGAGAGTAGTATCACTATACCTTTAAGTCCTTTGTGAAAAAGCTCGGAAGTGTTATAATGTCTAACATGCAAACCCAAATCCACATGAATTTGGTTGAGTTTTAAATATCAAACTGTCTAGACATCTGCTGAGGATTTTTGTGGGTTTTTGGCCTTTTTTTCAGCCATGTCTGTATCTAGTGTGGGTTGCTGTTACAGGGAACTCCCATATTCAGTCTTGTTTAGGTATGGCTGTGTGAAGTAAGAATAATAGCTCTAATGGTGTGCTGTGATAAACATGATACTATTCATTTATAGTAGAATTTAAGATAACTATAAATATGTCCAGTTTAATTCTGGAATCAATTACAGCTGTCCACAAATGAAAGGAATTGTACTAGGTATACTTAATGAGAGAGATTAAAATACAGTCTAATTTTGGTTTTTTTACATGGAATGTGTCTTGCTTTTTTACAAATAAACCAAAAATCCTAAAGGAAGGTGAAGGTGTTATCAGGTCAAACAAGATAATTAGTAAAGATTAAAGGGCATATTCCTTCACTTAAACTAATAAAGTTTCCAGTGACTGAAAAAAAAGGGAAACAAAATCCTACTTTTAAAATGGGAAAAAAAGGAAGAGCCAGGGAACTACAGGCTGGCCAGTCTTACCTGTTTTCCTGGCAAGATCATGGAGATATTTCTGGAAACCATGTGAAAGCACATATAAATTAAGAATGTGATTAGTGACAGACAACATGGCTTAATTAAGGGCAAATCATGCCTGACAAACGTAGTGTTCTTCTACAACAGGGAAAGTGGAAAAGGCAAGAGCAGTTGACATCAACTACACGGACACGTGCAAAGTATTTGACAGTGTCCTACATTACATCCTTGTCTCTGAAATGGAGAGTGGTGGATTTGAAGGGTGTATCATTCAGGGGATAAGGAATTGGCTGTATGGTTGCACTCAAACTTATTCAATAGCTCAATGTAAGGATGGAGACAAGTGAAGGTTGGAGTCCCTCAGGGGTCTGTACTAGGGCCAGCAATATTTAACATCTTTTTTAGGGGATGCAGACAGTAAGACTGTATGCACCTTTGGTAAATTTGCTGATGACACCAAGCCGAGTGGTGTGGTTGATTCTTTAGAGGAAAGCGATGCCATCCAGAGAGGCTTCATAGTCTCGAGGTGTGGGCCCATGTGAACATCACAAAGTTCAACAAGGCCAAGTGTGAGGTCCAGCACATGGGGAATTTCAAACATGGATAAAGGCTGGATGCTAAGTGGATTGAGAGCAGTTCTGTGGAGAAGACCTTGGAGGAGTTAAAACTGGGTATGAGTGATGTGTGCTAGCAGCCCAGAAAGCCAATTGCATCCTAAGGTGCTTCAAAAGAAGTGTGGCAAGAAGGTTGAGGGAATGGATTCTGCCCCTCTACTCTTGTGAGACCTCACCTAGAGTACTGTGTTCAGCTATAGAGCCCCCAGCATAAGAAAATCATGGACCTGCTGGAGAGGTTCCAGAGGAGGTCCACAAAGATGATCATTCTATCATATAATCATATAATTCTATGAAGACAGACTGAGACTGTTGGGGTTGTCCAGACTGGAGAAGGCTATAGGTAGACCTTATAGCAGCATTCCAGTACTTTAAGGGGACCTAGAAAAAAAAATAGAAGGGGCTTTTTTTCAGAGATTGCGGAGACAGGATGAGAGATAATGGTTTTAAACTGAAAGAGGGGAGAGTTAGCTTAGCTATTATGAAGAAATTCTTTACTATGAGGACAGTGAGGCACTGGAAGAGGTTGCCCAAAGAAGTTGTGGATGACACCTCTTTGGACGTATTTAAGACCAAGCTGGATGAGGCTTTGAACAACCTGATGTAGCAGAAAATGTCCCTGCCCATGGTAGCAGGGTTAGGACTTGGTTGTCTTTAAGGTCCCTTTCAAACCAAACCATTCTACACTTCTAGGATTCCGTGAATGTGTAAGGAATATCAATGAATTTTTTGATCATCCCTAACTAAACATTTTTCTAATTTTCATTTTACAAAAAAGAACTGTCGTAAACCTGAAAAGGTTTGCAGACTTAATTCCACAGCTGTGATTTCATTTCATTTTATTTCATGTCATTTCTTTTCATTTTTTCCTTTAAACACAACAATCATTCCACTGGGTTCAGTTGAACTACTCTTGTTCTTTAAAATATGCATGTCTTAGAGGATTAATGGCAGTTCTGTCATATAGCTCTTCTGCTATGTGAACTCACCAGGTATGATGCCAGCTAGATTAAAGGCCTCTGTATATGACTGTAGAGGTCAAGGTCCCTGGTGACAACTAGTGCTTAATTCAACTGGTTTGCCACTCTCTACTTAAATATCAAATTGCAGCCTTTACTCTCAAATGTTGTGCTAATATTCATTTTAATACTCTGAAGGAAATTAAAGCACGTCTCTGCTAATTATTTCATTATTTATTTCACGTCTGTGGCCAAGCTGTTTCCTAGCACAATAAATTCAATATCAACTGGAACACACAAGTAATTATAAAAGATCAGACTCGGGCTGCAGGGACCAGCCAAGAGTGCTGGGGCTCAAGGACTCCTATTTCACAGTGCCACAGGAAACAACAGGACTCACTTGAAGGAGGGGGTTTGGCTGCCCCTTTGAATCTTCTAAGCTCCTTCTATACACTCAGGGCCAGCACGGGAAGATCATGAAGACTGTGAATTATAGCTTCATCTGCCCCATCCTCTGTGCTCTCCCAGACCTCCATCTGAGTTATTTGCTAAAAATGAAAGACCTGCACAAAAGAAAAGA
Source organism: Piaya cayana (assembly GCA_013389865.1). NCBI lineage: Eukaryota > Metazoa > Chordata > Aves > Cuculiformes > Coccyzidae > Piaya > Piaya cayana. Next base: position 9,598 of record WAAB01008942.1, read on the forward strand.
GCTGTGAGAAACCTCATCTACTTAACTCTGACACACTGAGTTTTTGCAGTGTGATCTCTTCTGTACCTCTCTACCACCCTTCACTCCTTCAGTCATTTCATATCAATATCTCCTGTATTGTCACAGAAGAAAAAAAAACCAAAACATGTTTTATTTTAATCTTCAGGGGAACAAATATGTAATTTAATTTGTACATCAGAAAGGTAATAAAATTACACTATCCCTATGGCTACCAGATTTTGCTTTGTTGACCTGTCCTCTTGTCTTTTGGTCATGATTAGGCTTTTTAGATCTTTGTCACAAAAGGACTCTTTAATTACAATAGTAGGTTTGGTTCCAGTGACTCCAAATATTCCTATTCATTCCTGGAAGCTAGTGGCATGTAAACTAGCTAGGAGTGAACAGTGGGCTCCAGAGCTGACCTTTTACATAGTTACCTGTAATAGCTGACATAATCAAGTGCTAAGGTTACCACCATTGCAGATGCACCCACAAAACAGACAATCATCTGTTCAAAATGAATATTCATTCCAACCAAAAGCATTTAGCACTCCAACAAACCAAAGCAAACCACAAGAATGTCAGTTGGGAATATTACTACAAGACTGATTAAAGAATTCTTAAGTTTCATGAACCACCAAAATAAATTTAGAAGGATGATCTAAAATGTGCACAATCACTCACTATAAGATGAGGGCTCTCAATCCAAGCAAAGTTATCTTGGGTGATGTCTCAGTTCAAGGGATGAGTGTCTGACTGCAGACCTGCTGCTCTGAGGGGGATCAACTCAAATTGGCTCTCCAGCAGGGCTCTGTTTAAACCTAGTCAAGCCTGATTTGTGGCCAATTCAGTTAGGGGTCCCATCTTTCCAGGACTGTACGCCTGGTAACACTTACCATAAGTACATGAAAAAATCAAGGGAAGTGTGTGAAAAAGTGTAAGCAGGTTTCAACAGCTGGAAGGCCCAGGTCCTAGCCAGATATTTATCAGCAGGGTTACATCTGCTACAACCACTTATACTTTAGTGAGCCCTAGCAGGGCTTCTTCCAACGTACATGTATACAGTCTTCCAGAACGCAGAAAATTATTTGTAATATTTTATGTTCTGAACTATTTCAGTGATATACTTAGGCCTACATAAATGTTCTCATTTGCCTCCTCTCTCTCTGTCAATTTGCATAATCTTCTTTGAAAATAAATGGTTAAATGCATATTAGCTTCACCTTTGCTTGAATTGAAATTTTTTAAAATTATTATTAGAATGCACAAGGTTTGCACCTGGACAGGCTTGAGCTTTTTCCAGGGCATCCTAGCTCTTTACCTTGATTTATTCATTGTTCATTTATTATTGTTCGTTTATTTATTTTAACATGAATGACAAACCTTGTAGTGTGCATTTTAAAGTATAACAGGTAATGCTCAATAGACTGCTTTTATCCCCCACAAAATATCTATGCATTTCTGTTACTCTGTGAGGGCTGAAGTCAACTGGATAAACACGTATTCTACACATTACTCTAAAACTAGTGTTTGTTTTCTGATTAAGTCATGCAAGCTAGTGCAGTTCAGCTGAAAATTCAGACTGAAAAAAAGTATATAGACTACATATATGAACTGAACTGAAAACTATCCCAAGTCTGCTTGCTGCTCTAGATCACCAGCCTTTGAGCTTTGACATCCCGATACTGCTCTGCTAGGTTAAAGGTAATGCATTCCTTGCCCTGCGCCAGAGAATATTCATAGACACTTATGTAGGCTAAATTAGTGCAGAGTTGAATTTGCAGTAAACAAGCACTCTTAGAAGTTAAGTTGATTCTCACTACACGCTCACTACATGCTTTTGTTTTAAACCACCAATAATAAAATAAGCTGTAATTACCAGCACCAGCCATCATTCTGTGTACAGGGGAGGGTAGAGGATATGAACAGGGCACTGTGAAATGCCATGAAGAGGTAGAAAGTGTGAGGAGCAAAAGAGATATCAGAAAATGCACACTGGGAACCTAAATTGAGAATAGAAGGTGAGTAAATGAGATAGAGAAGCACAAAGTAGAAAAGACTGACAAGTTATTAGAGACAAGACCAAATAAAATGCTGCAAGAGACCCATCATGTTTAGGAGAACAGAAAGGCAGCTCATTAGCCTTGAAAAGGCTGGGGATTAAAACAGTTGTCCTTCAGTAACAATAGGCAATATATATACATACATAAGGATGTATTTTGACCTTTAAAAGTTACTTCATTCTAGGGAGCATGTGGTTCAGGATAAATATTTGCAAAGCTAAACTGCAGCTGCCCAAGCACAGTCTCTTTTAAAATGCGAAAGATTTCAAACCCAGTCTTTTTTTGGAGTGCTAACTAGTTATTCTCACTTGGCGAGGTGAAAATATATTAGCACCTGTGAATGCCATTATAGGGACAAGCAGCATGTAAAAGACCTGAAAAAGGATTTTCTTACAATCTGCTTCTTTCATTTCACTTTTTCTCTGCAGTTTGTGACATGTTACTCTCATGAAAACAGAAATATTACTACTAAATTAATGTTCTCCTGTAGCAGACATCTTTTGGCTGGTTAGCCTGTTAAGAAAAACATGATGATACACTGTCATGCTGCTAAATATGTCTTCCTACATTACTTTCCAAAGGTAAAAATAGATCAAATTGTTCAAGCAGCATCAAGACTACTGAGGTTTAGTTTCCTGCATAGTTTTGCTAGAAGTCTTTTAAACACTTTGAACTAGTTATTTTCACCTCAAAAGGCTAGCATACAATTTTTTTACTCTGGTTCCTATAAATGCTGCTATCAGGGGCAAATAGGGGGCTGAATGATTTTACAAACACTGACCTGCCAGCTCATGCCTCATGGCTGCTGGTCTTGCCAAATGGAAAGAGTCAGGACTGAGTTTTCCCCACTTTTATCCAGCAAGGGACAGAGTAGAATCTGTATATCCATTTTTCAAGGCTAAAACCTCCTTGTCTTAATTTATAGAATCATAGAATCACCAGGTTGGAAGAGACCCACTGGATCATCAAGTCCAACCACTCCCACAAAACACTAAACCATGCCCCTCAGCACCTTGTCCACCCGTGCCTTAAGCACCTCCATGGAAGGTGAATCAATCACCTCCATAGGCAGCCTGTTCCAATG
>WAAB01008942.1:13310-50743 GCA_013389865.1 Piaya cayana
CATCCAACCAGTTTTCCACCCAGGAGAGTGTGCGCCTGTCCAGGCCAGAGGCTGACAGTATCCATAGCAGAATGCTGTGAGAAACTGTGTCAAAGGCTTTGCTGAAGTCCAGGAAGATACATCCACAGCCTTTCCCTTGTCCAGCCGCCGAGTCACTTTGTCATAGAAGGCAATCAGGTTAGTTTGGCAGGACCTGCCTTCTTTTCTTCTATTCTATCATTTTATGGTGCTGATCTTGGATACTGTAGCAGTATTTTTTTGTCCAGCTGTAAAACAGGTGTTGTTTACATTTCACATATATTCCCAGTAACTTTTTGGACAATAGTGACACTTCTGCAATATGATAATTCAAAAACTTCTTTACACCCTTCCTCCATTTTTGGCACTAGCTAGTGTTCAGCACCACTATTTCCTTAATGACTGTTTAGTATAGACATTGGTTATTACATACATATAGGTATTTACATATAGGAATTTAAAAATACCAGAAAATGATATGCATTACTTCCTTCTTGACCTGCAGAGAGAAGATACAATATGAGTTTTCAAGGGGGAAATAAGGCATTATACATTCAAAATTTCAGTGCAACTTTTTCATTCTCAGGCACTGCCAGGCAGATTTACTGGAGCAATGGAGAGGGCTAAGAGCAATAGCAGACTACCATCCACAGTGCAGCAGCACAGCCCTTCACTACTACACAGGTACTTTCCTCTTCTCCTTTTAATAATTTCTAATAGCTCTTAAATGCTACACAGTCTTTGACACTGTACTTACTCATGCTTTAGTTGCCAATGTCAAAATGTTTCCTAAGAAGGCATAAACACATGCCAGTCAGGACAGAAAGCCCAAGAGCACTGGATTAAGTCAATTCCTGGCATACTACCTTCTGCAACGGCTAAATGCACCCAGAACTGGCCCCACACCATTTGCTTCCTCTTTAAGAATACAAACAAGCAAACACTGCAAAATGTCAGGCTCCCTCTTCAATCCTTTTCTCTTGAGGAGAAACAATCACTGGCCTCTTCTGTCACTGATAGCACAGGAACTCCTACAGTGCTTAGATGTATCTGTGAAGGCTATGCTTACCTACTCTGCTGTTTGGTTATTCCCCCATTTCTATGCTGCTTCTGAGAACTCCAGGGTGCATGCCTCATCTATCTGTGCCTTGCCTGTACACACAGAGTCCTTCTCTAATAAAAAGGTGCCATATTATGTAGTCACTTTTCAGAGAAGTTTGTACTTTAATTATTAGTAAAATCTGGAATTTTATTTGGTGTACAATGAAAAGATCATACTTTGAAATTAACTATGGTGCTAAGTAAACTAATAACTTCATAGATTTCCTAAGAATGAAGCCTAGAGACTTAACCAAAAGGGCCAACACCAGACAAATTACTTTTTTACATTTTGATTAAATCTACTTGAACTCAGATAAGGAAATGCAATATATATTGAGAGATGATTCCAACAGAACAACATTTATTTTGCATCATATTAAATTTTTTTTTTTAATGGAAAAATATTTTCAGTTGAAGTTGGCTGAAGATGAATAATCGTAAGGCCTCCAAGGAATTCACATACACATACAGATGCTTCCTTCCTCCCCAGAAAAGGAGAGTGAGAAGGGAAAAAATGAAAAGTAATTATAAAAGAATTATTGTATGAGAACTTGTAAAAAGAAAACATTCTAGTATTGAAAACATGATACATTTTATTTACAAGAAAGTACACAATGGCATTAATATTTTCATAGTGGTTGCATTCTAGAACACCACCGTTAAGTATTTCCCAAACTACCGAGAAAGTACAGACACATGTAAACTGAATTTTTCTAAAAGCCTCCTCCTGGCTCCTTGAGCTTGTAGACAGATAAGTACAAATGACTATATACACACACATATATACACACATAGACACACACACATATATATGACAACACAATTACCTTTAATGCTTATTCTTCTAACATTCCCCACAAAAACTATGTTGAAAGCTTATTAAATTTGGGAAGTAATGCTTTGAATTCCAGAAATGCTAGAATAAAATTGTAATATACCATCACCATAGTGTCTTTGCTCTTCACATTAACAGCAACATGCAACGTTGGCATCCTGCAACTAAGGGTAACACACAGTAAAACTGTACCATGTACAACAGTAACAGGCTACAACAGGTTAAAAAGTTGTTATATGTTTAAAAAAATTTTTTTTTGTTTACAGTCCTTGATGGGTTAGGTTACACCTGCTACAAATTGTCTGCCAGGATCCTCACCATTAAAAAGCATTAGACCTGCTGCTGCCAAAAGTATTTCCTCTTGACTGCTTTTAGGCTTTGTTTTAGGACATATTTTCTCACTTCTCCTACAGGCCTAATTTGCAGAAACTGTTATCTTCATGCTGCTTTTTGTCCTTCTCCCAGGATTTTGTTCTCAGATATCCAGTGAGTAACGGTGAGCAGAGGGAATCAGTAATGTGCGTCATGGCTCTGCTAGTCCATATTGTAGCTTTACCAGGATGAAAGGCTTAAGTGCACAACACAGAGCCATGCGTGGGCTGAGAACTGCATGGGTTTCAGCCTTCAGAAGGAACAGTAAATCCCTCCTGTGGCAACCAAATCTTCCTGTGAGTTGCATGGACAACATCCAGTATGCAAGCTAGGCACTAGCTTCTGCTTTTGGTAGATATTGCATTCTTACTTTTGCAACATTTGTGCTTCTGTGTGGATCTAACTGAAAATGTCTTTCCTTCCTTAACAACTTCTTTTCCACTGCCTGGACAAGAGCTGCCCATGACTTGCATGGACAAATTCCTTCCCTTCTGTCCACAGTGAGACTATGAATGTATAAGCATGTAAAAGCTGCTTCTTGTCTCTCTGCAGCCACCGAACATAACTTGTAGGTTGTACTCTGTGAATGGCCAGAGAGATAATAATAGTGGTTGATGCTTGATATCCTGAAGCTCAAAGAAGAACTTTGCCATAAAATGTCTGCTTTTAAGTACTGCCTTATAAACTTGTGCAATAATTATCCAGTTCAGGTGAAGTTAAATATTCTTCCTAAGTTGCAGAATATAAGGATCTGCATCTCTTGATCTCCCACTAGCTCAGTGTGTGATCCTGGAAAAATTTTTACACCTTCTCATGCTTCTATCCTCCTGCCTCCAAAAACTATGCTTGTTCTTTGCATGAAAACATTGTATTTGAATAGATATTAAAGTTGGCACTGAGCAACTTGTACCATCTAGATCTTACTGTTCCCCCTACATCTTGCCAAAATAAAAGATAAACCATGCTACAGTTATTTAAAGTAACTTCTAATCTGTGATACATCCACTTAACCACGGTCATTTTAAAATGTCTTCAGATGAAACCTTACATGAAATTCTGTAGAAGGGATGCCTAAATTCAGAAGTTATACTGTTGTTTTTTCTTAAATGTGGTGGAAAGTAAGGCTGCATGCTTATCACATATATTGCATTTAATGCCTTGTGAAATATGGTCCAATATTGATGTGCAATAGAATTTCTGTGATTCACAAAGATTAAGAAAATTCCCTAGCCATCGTAAAACTGCCAGTTACTCAAGCCTCAAAAGCACCATTATGCAATAAGTACTAGGCCTGAAGCAAGAACTGGTGATTGGGTGGAATGTCGGGATAGCTCACACAACACGGATGCTGCAATGGGCAGATGCAGGGTCTGTAGAAAGGACAGGCTGGAAAGGTGTGGGGAGAAAATCATCTTTTATGTGAGAGTAGTGGGATGTATGCATCTCTGCCTTGGGATGGATGCTGAGGTGGCTGACGGGTAAGGATTAGTGGACAGACCCTAATGTATTTGTTCAGGGTTAAGAATGTTGACTCTGATGAAGGATGTGAGGGGAAGAAGAAAGCTTTCCACAGGTAATTTGGCAGGAAAAGGAAGACTAGGGAAAATGCAGACCCACTGGTGAATGGGTCAGGGATCTAGAAGTAACAGATATGCAAAAGGTCAAGGCGGACAATGCCTTCCTCACCTCAAGCCTTAGTGGTAAAGTAATCCCAAGTCACTAAGACCAGTGGGAAAGATCAAGTCAGGGAATACTTATCTTTTGTGGAGGAGAGTCAGGTTAGACAACTTTTGAACACACTGGATATTGATACATCCACAGGACCTGGTAAGTTGCAGCAACAAGTGCTGAGGAAGATGGCACATGCCATTGTGAGACCAGTCTCAAGTATCTTTGAAAGGTTGCTGCAACTGGGATAAGATTCTGAAGACTGGGAAAAAAAGGCAAATATCACCCCTGTCTTTAAGAAGGGATCAAAGAAGGATCCAGAAAACTACAGACTGATCAGCCTCACCTCAACCCCAGAGAAGATGACTAGAAGCAAATAATCCGGGACAGGATTTCCAGAGGAAAGATGATGACCGGGAGTAGTCAGCATTGATTTATCAAGGGTAAATCATGTGTAACCAACATGATTACCTTCTATAATGAAATTACTGGTGGGGTGAATGAGTGACAAGTAGTGGTTATTATTTATCTCAGGTTCAGCAAGGGTTTTGACATTGTCTGTAACTTCCTCAGACAAAGTGATGAAGCACAGACTACAAAAACATAGGTGGCCTGAAAACTGGTTGAACTGCCAGGTCTAAATGCTTGTTGTCACTGGCACAGAGTCCAGCTGGTGTGAGGTGGTCACTACAGGTATGCTATAGGGATTGAGACTGAGTCCAGTAGTATTTAACAACTTAATAAATGGCCTAGAGATGGTGGGATGAGAGCGAAATCTTAAAAATGCTATAAAACTGAGATGAGTGCTTCTGTTCAGAGGGGTTGGGATAGGCTGGAGAAATGCTCCAACAGGAACATCATGACATTTAGAAAAGAAAATGCCTAGTTCTGCCCTTGGGGAGAAATAACGTCCCACACTAGCACAGACTGAAGGCCAACGGCCTAGAAAGCAGCCTTGTAAAAACAAAAAAAAAANAGACCCACTGGTGAATGGGTCAGGGATCTAGAAGTAACAGATATGCAAAAGGTCAAGGCGGACAATGCCTTCCTCACCTCAAGCCTTAGTGGTAAAGTAATCCCAAGTCACTAAGACCAGTGGGAAAGATCAAGTCAGGGAATACTTATCTTTTGTGGAGGAGAGTCAGGTTAGACAACTTTTGAACACACTGGATATTGATACATCCACAGGACCTGGTAAGTTGCAGCAACAAGTGCTGAGGAAGATGGCACATGCCATTGTGAGACCAGTCTCAAGTATCTTTGAAAGGTTGCTGCAACTGGGATAAGATTCTGAAGACTGGGAAAAAAAGGCAAATATCACCCCTGTCTTTAAGAAGGGATCAAAGAAGGATCCAGAAAACTACAGACTGATCAGCCTCACCTCAACCCCAGAGAAGATGACTAGAAGCAAATAATCCGGGACAGGATTTCCAGAGGAAAGATGATGACCGGGAGTAGTCAGCATTGATTTATCAAGGGTAAATCATGTGTAACCAACATGATTACCTTCTATAATGAAATTACTGGTGGGGTGAATGAGTGACAAGTAGTGGTTATTATTTATCTCAGGTTCAGCAAGGGTTTTGACATTGTCTGTAACTTCCTCAGACAAAGTGATGAAGCACAGACTACAAAAACATAGGTGGCCTGAAAACTGGTTGAACTGCCAGGTCTAAATGCTTGTTGTCACTGGCACAGAGTCCAGCTGGTGTGAGGTGGTCACTACAGGTATGCTATAGGGATTGAGACTGAGTCCAGTAGTATTTAACAACTTAATAAATGGCCTAGAGATGGTGGGATGAGAGCGAAATCTTAAAAATGCTATAAAACTGAGATGAGTGCTTCTGTTCAGAGGGGTTGGGATAGGCTGGAGAAATGCTCCAACAGGAACATCATGACATTTAGAAAAGAAAATGCCTAGTTCTGCCCTTGGGGAGAAATAACGTCCCACACTAGCACAGACTGAAGGCCAACGGCCTAGAAAGCAGCCTTGTAAAAACAAAAAAAAAACAAAACCAAAAACCTAGAGGTCCTGAAGGATAAGTAGAACACGAGCCAGCAAATATACCCCAGCAGCAAAGACCAAGAGCCTCCTGGTCTGCATTAGGAGGAGTGTCACCAGGAAATGGGGGGATGCCTGCCTTCCTCTCTGCTCAGACCTGGTGCGAGACATCTGGAGCACTGTGTGCAGTTCTGGGCTCCCCAGTGCAAGAAAGACATGGATATACTTCAATGAGTCCAGCAAAGATGATTAAGAGACTGAAGCATCTCTCATACAAGGAAAGGCTGAGATACCCTGGAAAACAGAAGACTCAGAGAGATCATATCAATGTATACAAATATTTGATGGGTGCAATAAAGAAGATGGACTCAAACTCCTCTCAGTGGTCCACAGTGACAGGAGAAGCAACAATGAGCACAAATCAAAACATACAGAATTTCATTTAAACATTAGAAATTTTTTTTTACTGTGAAGGTGGTTGAACACTGGAACATCCTGCTCAGAGAAGCTAAATCTCCAGTCCTGGAAATAATCAAATTTGATTGGACATGGCCCTGAGCAACCTGCTGTGGCTGGGAGCACCTGCACTTGTCCTGATTATCAAACTCTTGGAAATATTACTTCTGTTCCTCCTGCTTCCTCCTGTTTGAAACAAACACCAGGTTTGGCACAGATCCACAGTGGAAGTTGCCTGACCACCCTACTGCAATAGCCCTTTTGGTCTGTCACAGTCCACCTTGCTCGACCACTACTGCTAGGAGTTTGCCCCCATTTCACAGCCCTGCAGCCACCACCAGTGGACAGAGCCAGTACCTTCACCTGCGCCCTAACTCCACAAACAAACATGTGCCTGGCTTGCTGGGGTGCAGATCAGAACCAGCAAGGAGCTGCAAGGGTTTCCACAAAGGCTGATGTGCACAAAGCCACCCAGTGTCAGGCAATGTGTTGTAACACAAGTACTTGCAAGGCAGCCTACAAACCTGTGGTCTGGACACAAAGCAGTCATGCTAGCTGTGAGTACGCTGCAGGAACAGCCTCCAGAAAAGGTATCACAGGACAGTGAAAATGAGCTGAGGAACCCCATGGAGCCCCAGTCAAGTAAATGTCACCCTATCTGTGCAGAAGGGGCTGCAACTTCTAAGTCTTTTCACACGCTTGTAATTTTAGGTGCTATCAAAAATTAAAAATAAATCCCAAAACAGCAACAGATTTTAAGCTTTAGTATGTAACAGAGTTTGAGTTTGACAGATTTGATTGTGCAGATTAAGAAAGAAATGAAAATACATGGAAGAGGCTTGAACATTTTCTCTGGGCTCACTGCAAAAGAGGAAAAAAGCATCATGCAAAAATGTACTGTACTGATACCAAAAGCAGGCCCCAATGCCTATGAGTGCATACTACAACTCCCACTGCACATTTGTTTTTTCATAACATTGTATGAGTTTGGCTAACTGACTTAACATACAATGCATTGTATCACAAACAACAGCTGTTGTCAGGCCTACTGAAAGACCCTAGATAGGTCTACTCTAGCCCAGCCTAGTAAAGAAGTATCCCCATTTGACTTCAGCAAAGAAGCCAAATCTATGTAAACAAGTGGATGATTTTGTTTATACTTGTATGCTGAATTTAAATTAAGATCTACTAGGCATATGTTCTTGAGGGTGGATAATTGTATTAGAGAAGGTCTCTATCAGATTCTTAAAATCCATCTGCAAAATTACCCAGTCCTGGAGTAGGTAGTATAGTTCTCACAAACAGTACTGTGTTGCAGTACATGACAATGAAAGACATTCATTTACTCCTTCAGCTATCCAACCTTCTTTTTTTCTAGAAAGAGCAATGTTTACTTGGTCTTCATAGCAGTTACAAAGTCCAGTCACAGTGTGTTGAAGACGAGGACTTGCACTAACACCACAGGACACCAGAGTGCAGAAGTGACAATTAATTACGTCATCCTTTGACAATGTCTGGAGTGAACTGATTTAAACAGAACACATCAAAGGGATAATTCCATCAAACCTGCAGATTTTTTTTTTTTGCCAGGGTCTCTGAGCATACAGGATAAAATTTAAAGCCTCATGAATGGCCATACAGCTGAAAACCTTCTCTGGTGTCTGTACAAAAGCCAATGCTTAGACTTAGAAACATCTGGCATCACCAAATCTACAAAAGTCATCAAATTGGCATTACTTCCTGACATTAGAAAACTGAAGCAAAAATAATTCTGTAGAAATTGTCTAAATTACTATCATAATTCAGGTATAACAACTACAAGCTCTGAATTCAGTAATTAGAGGAACTTATCCCAGGATTAGGGCTGGTGAATTTAGTCACTTCCTTAAGGAAAAGGGGATTCTCTGCAGTTGGTATGATCTCAGATTGTGTGGTAACCAAAAAAATCTGTATTTGTTTATTTTATATATACAATGTGGTTTAACAGATGCCTATGTTTTTAAAATTATTTTACATAAGATACTGAAGAATTATTAATTTATTTTATACTGGATTACTTTTATTTATTATACAGGTAAAGTTGCTTTAGGAATATAACCCAATATAATTTTAAAAATAATTACTGATACTCCTGTGTATGATAGTGACTTTTTATACACTCGGTATAACCAAGCTTTGAGAGATTTTAAATATTGATTATCATCTCAAGCTTCTAAAATAACTGTGGGTATGCCTACTACAGTATTTTAGTTCATATCAGCAGTGCATTGTCAAGGGAAATCTCTTATTATCCCCACTCACTGTGTTTTGACTCTTTGTAATGCAGTCTTGGTGCATGCAAACTTCACCTGCTTTTTCATGACACATCTGCAGTGCAACCAAACTGGAAGATGCATTCCACTGGTGCACATAGTATGTTCCAGTTGCTAACACAGAAGCAATACTGAGAAGGCTGCACCCCTTTAAGTCCTGCAATGTATAGCAAGCACAGAGGTAGCAGTGGAAAGCTCTCAGTACATAGAGCGTATGACACATCCTGGAATGATTTTCATGCACATAAAAAGTCAGATGTAACCAGTTTTACATTTGCTCTTTATGGTCAGCCATTATGTTCTTGTCATCTTAGTTCTTCCTTATCTCTGCAAATGATAGTATTGTCATAGAATCATTAAGAGACTACTAAGATCATCAAGTCCAACCAGCCCAGCACCACCATGTCTACTAAACCATGTCCCAAAGTGCTACATCTATACAGTTTATGATATAAACTCACACTCATCAGAACCAAGGAATTCCAGTGCAGCGTATCAGTACTGTCTGCAAAACAGAGGGCCTAGGCAACAATGAGGTGGCCACACTACTGACCTTCCTGCCCAGAAGAGCAGTGTGATCATCTGTTCCCATCCCCAAAGTGAAACAGGGATGCAGGATGCACTGGTGGCTGAGTTAGTGGAGAAAAAAAAAAATTCCATTCCCTAGCTATCTCGTACAGGTTGATGGAGGAATCCTGGTGTTCCTGAATGAATGGCAGTGCTAACTGAAGAAGAAAAGCCAACACTGAAAGCACATACTGTTCATGCAGACTGAAAGGGAACAGCTCATGGCCCAAGCTAACCTCACCTAATCCTATAAAACCACAACATATTAGCAGGTAGCCAGAGAATATGTATCACACATTGCTGGACGACAGATATGCACATCACTGTGCAAGAAGCGACATCCACATCATGAGGGAGATACAGAATACCAGCGACTGACTTGTTATGGTTATAAGATATCATAAAGTGTAAGAGTATTGCATGTATTTATCAATTAGCTAAGAAATAAATAAGTAAATTACATGGTGATCTCTGTATTTACTACAGTATCCTAAAGAAAGATGACAAGCAGCCAAACACTGTAGCCTCTAAATCTGCACTAAATTGCCTCTCTGTTAACATCAATGTCTTTGTATATCTCCTTTGCTTTCTCCTGTCTTCATGAGCACTCGCAGGAATGGAAAAGACAGCAACCAGTGGGACTAGGCTTCAAAGAATGCATATGTGCATGTTTCTTCACATAACATTTGCTAGACAGTTGGCTTTTCTAGATGAAAGATGTTGCGAATGCAAAACTTACACGAGTTTAAGGGGAGGCTAGATGAATTCTTAGCAAAGATTTTCTGACAGTTATAAAACAGACAACTCATGCAAGGTTTAGAAAATCTCTGAGCTGAAACTCATCATATTCTAGCAAAATTACCAAGTAAAATGCACATATATGCTTGTTCTTGTATTTCTGTTAGCATTAACTTATACTAACTGGGCCAATAAGAATACTGTATTAGTGTACTCATGGTCTAAATCAGTTTGATCGCTCTTACACAGTTTAATATTTTGCATTGTATTTGTACTGCTTTATAAGATGTATAGATATTGTGTTCTGCACAACACGGCTGATTGGTACACTTCAGGGTATGTTTCAGATATGCCACAAACAATAGGCTATCTGAAAACCATCTGGAAATATAAACAACTTAGCAAGTGGACTTAATTTAAAAATGGGCTATGCTGTGTGAGATTACTAGGCAGGGTAACTATGGCCTTACAAGTTAAAACCCAAACTGTAAGATTCTGTATGTTAGAAAAATCCTGAGGAATGGTCATGTAATTCTGTTGAAGATCAAAACCTGAATTACAAATCTAGTATCAGGAAAAAAGGTAGTTTGTTGAAATAGCTTTTCTTCCATTATCATTCTCAGTATGAGAAATTGCAGTATTAATTCCTGCATATGAAACTAGTTCTTTTTCAGGGGTATTGAAGTTTTGATTCTGACAATCAAAAGCAATACTCTTCAAAGTACATGACCAACTTATGTCCAGCCCTGATTTAGTTCACTGCTGAAGAACTTCAACTATATTCTAATTATTCCTTATCTGCATAAGAAGGCATAAAACTGTTTTAAGATACACAATATATTCTGTATCTAAGTATAAAATAAAAGGCAATGCAAAAAAAAAAAACCCACCCACTTTTAATCAATAGCTCTTTCATATTTCAGTTTGGCAGGTTAATACTGTCATTAGTTACACAAGTTTTATGATGTGACTGAATGTTTCTATTTACTTTCCTGTAATAAGTAACTGTTGCCAAGTGCAAAAAAAGAGATCATGTCTTCAAATATCAAGATGTGATATGCATGCCTTGACAAAGATCAAACTTATACAATTTTGAGAGAAAAATTTGCAGAAATGCAATTGAAATTACTTTAAATAGAACTTCAGTTTCCACTAGGACCTGATTCATCTAAGTGGGTATCTCTGCACTAATTTTATAGATAGAAGCATCAAAACATTGAAATGATTAAATTATTCCCTTGTAACAAAAGTAGCTACTACCCTTTTCCCAGCACAGCAAATGATCGTGCATTTATACACTGAAATGCTAGTATACACTAAAATATTCTGGAAATATACTGGCTCAAGGAGGGAAGTGTAGTGATATTTATATGTGTGTATATTCTGCCAAGACTGAATAAGGTTTGATTTGTTCTCTCCACATAGAGACTTAATGTTCCATGATGTGAGAATGCAAATTTATGGGTCAGTGCTATTATCATTCAACTTTACAACAGCTTACACTGTTCACCTTGCCAAGCAAATAAATATGCAAGTGACAATGGACATGGTATCAAGAAGTGGAAAACTTACAATCAACACTTTTAGCAATATGAATGGGATGAACAGTTCTAAAGCTTTATCATGAAAATGGGTCACATTGCTTTGGGAACAATTTTCTGGTAAAACTACTCAGTGTCCAGCACTCCTTTTTGTTCTACACATTGTTCACATGAAATGAAAACACAAACCTTCAAGCATTTCAAGGTATTACCAGCTAAATAAAAACTACCTGTATTTTCTGGATAAATAGAATGAAAGATGCTTATTGAAGTATCTTTCACCTTCAAATGCATTTACTGTGACTGCTTAAATGCATTGCTATGCATTGTTATTAGATTGCTTATGGTTGTGTATCATCTCAGAATTTCTGACTGACAAGGTGACTATTGCAAGAATGCAAGTGTGAGCTCTTAAAACACCAGATGGCCACTGAGGTTGAACATCCCACCAGAGCAGTTACTAATTTAGCACCTTAGGTAGATTAGGTTCCACTATATGAAATACTAAGACATAGCTTCAGCTGCAAAGTGAACTTTTGGGCAGCCTGGGCTGGTGGGAGGTGTCCTTGCCTGTGGCAGCGGGGCTGGAACTGGGTGGGCTTTAAGGTCCCCTCCAGCCCAGGGGATTCTGTAATACCATGATGGCCTTGGATACCTATAAAATTAGATTCAACATGGAGGTAGCTTTTTGGTCATTGAGAGGGATCAATACTTTTAAGTTAAAGGAATATCGAAGTTGGTCACATTGCGTATTTGTAGAGAGCATGAGACAGAATAAAGTAATGTGCCTGTGGGTATTTGCTCTTGGCAAAAGACGACAGAGCACCTTAGTAAAAACGGGTAGGCTGGGATTCACGGGGCCTAGAGACTCACTGTAGCGGCAACGAGCTGCGGGCATCGCATATGGCCGGGAACCTCGCACCTCCGCACTACCCGCCGCCCAAGCGCGCCCCGAGAGCCAACAGAGACGCGAGTTGCCGGGACAGCAGCCACTGTTCACCGTCGGCAGGCATGGAGCGCGGCCCCGGGCTCCAACGCCGACCCTCGACTCGGCAGGGCAGCGACGCCAGCCCTAAGATGGCGGCGCCCAGGCAACCGACCCGCCGGGCCTCGCTGCCGTGTCCCAAGGCTAGTGGTGAGCTGGACGGCCGCGGCGGGGAGACAAGGGGCAGCAGCCCCATCCCCACCAACGGGCCCCGACACCCCGGCCCGTCCCCTGCCCGCTCGCCCACCGGAAGTAGCGTCACTAGCCGCGGCCGCGCGGGCCTCTTGCGGCCCCGCCCCTCGCGGCGCCCCCGCGCCCCCCGCGCGACCCCGCCGCCACCCCTGCCAGCACTAGGGGCTTGAGGAAGGGTAGGCCTGCAGCCGCGCGCGAGCTCGGCGGCGCGCGACCCGGCGGGTGGAGAGGGGGGGCGAGCCGCGCCCAACCGGCGCCGCGGCGTCCGTTAGGGCAGGCCCCGCCTCTTCCGGGCCTTTCCGGCTGGGCCGCCACCTCCTCCTCCCTCGCTCGCTCTCCCTTTTGTGAGTTATAGCAACCGTTGCCTTGTGAATCAAGCGCCATAGTCACCGTAGTCCTGGCGACTGTTACCCATCAACAACAACCGCTCCTCGCCTGCTCCTCCTCCTTCTCCCGCCGCTGCTCCTCACCCCCTTCCTCATCGTCACCCACAACAACAACAACAACAACAGCCGCCTCCGGCAACGACGACAGCGGGAGCAGCACCACCGCCCGCCGCAGCCCAGGTGAATGTGCCCGCCGGGCCCTCCCCTCGCAGCCTCCGGACCGGGGCCGCTCCCTCGGCCCTCCCGGCTCCCCCCCTCCGCCGCCCTCCNGCCCAGGGGATTCTGTAATACCATGATGGCCTTGGATACCTATAAAATTAGATTCAACATGGAGGTAGCTTTTTGGTCATTGAGAGGGATCAATACTTTTAAGTTAAAGGAATATCGAAGTTGGTCACATTGCGTATTTGTAGAGAGCATGAGACAGAATAAAGTAATGTGCCTGTGGGTATTTGCTCTTGGCAAAAGACGACAGAGCACCTTAGTAAAAACGGGTAGGCTGGGATTCACGGGGCCTAGAGACTCACTGTAGCGGCAACGAGCTGCGGGCATCGCATATGGCCGGGAACCTCGCACCTCCGCACTACCCGCCGCCCAAGCGCGCCCCGAGAGCCAACAGAGACGCGAGTTGCCGGGACAGCAGCCACTGTTCACCGTCGGCAGGCATGGAGCGCGGCCCCGGGCTCCAACGCCGACCCTCGACTCGGCAGGGCAGCGACGCCAGCCCTAAGATGGCGGCGCCCAGGCAACCGACCCGCCGGGCCTCGCTGCCGTGTCCCAAGGCTAGTGGTGAGCTGGACGGCCGCGGCGGGGAGACAAGGGGCAGCAGCCCCATCCCCACCAACGGGCCCCGACACCCCGGCCCGTCCCCTGCCCGCTCGCCCACCGGAAGTAGCGTCACTAGCCGCGGCCGCGCGGGCCTCTTGCGGCCCCGCCCCTCGCGGCGCCCCCGCGCCCCCCGCGCGACCCCGCCGCCACCCCTGCCAGCACTAGGGGCTTGAGGAAGGGTAGGCCTGCAGCCGCGCGCGAGCTCGGCGGCGCGCGACCCGGCGGGTGGAGAGGGGGGGCGAGCCGCGCCCAACCGGCGCCGCGGCGTCCGTTAGGGCAGGCCCCGCCTCTTCCGGGCCTTTCCGGCTGGGCCGCCACCTCCTCCTCCCTCGCTCGCTCTCCCTTTTGTGAGTTATAGCAACCGTTGCCTTGTGAATCAAGCGCCATAGTCACCGTAGTCCTGGCGACTGTTACCCATCAACAACAACCGCTCCTCGCCTGCTCCTCCTCCTTCTCCCGCCGCTGCTCCTCACCCCCTTCCTCATCGTCACCCACAACAACAACAACAACAACAGCCGCCTCCGGCAACGACGACAGCGGGAGCAGCACCACCGCCCGCCGCAGCCCAGGTGAATGTGCCCGCCGGGCCCTCCCCTCGCAGCCTCCGGACCGGGGCCGCTCCCTCGGCCCTCCCGGCTCCCCCCCTCCGCCGCCCTCCCCCCTTCCCGGCTTTCCTTCTGCCTCCCCCCCACGGCGTCCTTTGTAGCAGAGTGGGGCGGCGGGGATGGGGGTTCCCGCTGGGCCGCGGCGGGGATGGAGGCGCGCTCCTGGGACCCCCGGGACAATCGCTCGGATGCGGTGGGTATGCGTCTTACCGCGATTCATCGTTTACACCGATGGGGCAACGTAGAAATCGGAGAACGAGGCTCCGGCCGCAGGCCGGAGTAGTAAGACTACTTACTTAAAACCTGGAAAAAAAAAAAAAAGCCCACCGCGGGAGTGGGAGGAAAGATGCAGTCGGAGACGGATCCTGTAGCGCTGAGAGCAAGGGCTGTTTTCCCCCTTTGCCTCATATGGGCCTTTTTCTGATTCGATGCGACTGCCAAATCTTGCTGATTTTTGTGAACTTGCTCTACGTTTCAGTCATATTCTCGTGCTAGCTGTCACCTTGATCACTTTTCTGTGCTTTATGCAGCTGTGCATTTTTTGCTTTAATTCATAATGAACGGTATTTATTTTAATGCAAGCCGTATTTACTTTGTATCACGGAGTGGATGTTTTCGTTTATTTGGTGCCCCCACCCATACACAGAGTAGCAGGTTTTTTTTCTTCTTGCGTTCGTTCTGCAGGGGGTTATTTTTTAAATGTTTTCATACTGGCGGTGTAGTATGGAACAGTGCATGTGTAGATCTATTTTATGCACAGTGAGTTATGTTCATGTGGAGAGAATCCATTTCAGTTTCCTTTAACTCTTCATAATGAAGGAAATCCAGGATATTGGCTGTGAGTTTGTGTGTTGAGTAGCTAAGAAAGAACGCAAGAAATACTATTAAAAATAGTCTTTGTGATTTTGTTATTACTACTGTACTTCTAGAGTATATTTGAGAAGAAGGAAAGGGTCAGCTTTTAACCTTTAAAGGAGCTGTAGTAGAAATTGTATTATTGATAAGGATGTTTTGCAATTTTTTTCCAATCCAAAATGATAATTTTTTTCTTTTTGTGATTTCTTATTAAGAAATATGTATGTTGTCAGTGGCATTGAATCATCTTTTATATAGTTCTTAAATTCTTTCAGGTAAAGTGATTGTTGACCCTTATTAAAGCAATTAAATTCTCTTTCGGCACTTCCATATACAGTTGTACTCTCCTGTTTAACTTGTCAAATCCTGTGTCATTGTGGCAAGCTTTTTTTTTTTTTTAAGTGATGACTTATTTATTTCCTTATTGCTTTATTTCATAAAATAGTTAGGGAAAAGGCTGTTCTTATTTTCAATCTAAAACCTACATTGTGATTGAATATGAGGTTTTTCTGGGTTTATATCTGTAGAATCCTGTGTAACATTTTAGGGTTTTTAGGTTTTAGTAACATAATAGGGTTTCCCATTACAGTTGCAACAATATATTCATTTGTCTCGCATTGAAACTACCAATGAGTGTAACAGGAGTAGTTTTTCCAAGTGCCTGTCAACTCCAGAATGTGCTAAGTAGTGAGTGAATTGTTGATATTAATGTTTCTTGAGCTAAGGAATATTGGATGTCTTTTTAAAAAATGTATATTTCATGGGCCAGCGAGAACTTAGAAAATACATTAGTTTGAGTAATTACCAGAGGTCTCTATGTTATCTTTTTATTTCGCTCAAGGTGAAACCACTGACTGCTAATTTTCTAGATCCTACTGCGATATAACTTCTAAACACATGGAGAAATTTCAGTGTGAGTTGTAGTACTAAATCAGTTGCACCATACATTTAAATTTTAATGTATTTGTTATTAGTTATAGTGCATCGTTTATGCAGTTCATTAGTTGTGAAATCATTCCTGGCATTTACTGTTGTGGAAAAGAGATGTCAGTTTTACACTGTGCTTTTCTTGAGTAGCCTCTTAGAGCGGGACAAAGTACTACTCCAAAAGGAATCCTTGGGTGTTGAAATCTGCCTTTGCATAACATGTATCCAGACACTTGGTAGCAAGGAAAGGTGCATGCATAAGGTATAAGACAAACTTTCTCTTTTAACTCTGTGAGGAGGCATGAGGATGCTTCTTGAAAATCACATTAAATGTATGTGATTTTGTCTAAAGACAAAGGCCTTTGTAGCACTATTTACCATATTTTCTTTTCTTTTTTTTTTTTTCAATTTGGAATGCAGTAATGCAACCATAATCACCTCTTAATATTATGGGCTTCACTCAGAAAAGTGTTGACTCTTTATTCTCTCTGAAATACAGTAGTGATTGCAGATGAGATCTGCATTATGCATTCTGATTCCCTAATGCCTGCAGCTATCAAAATAGTTGATGTTTGTGATGCTAACCAATACTTGAAAGTTAGGTTGGCTCATGGTTTGGCTTTTTTTTAATACATTGCGGTTTTTGTGACTTAGACTATGTAACTGTCTAATTGTGGTTAAGCATATCCTTATGATCCTATCTGGATTGTATGCTCTGTTGTGCTGTTAGAGAGCAAACCTACATTGTGCTACTGTGGAGAAACCCATTCAGCAATGTAGCATAGGTAAATTAGATGGGAATCAAATGTATAAAGCTGTTAAAAGAGTTTAAAATCAGGGTACTTTATGTGATGATTAGGTTCAGCTTTGTTAGCTATCTCATTTTTTTATTCCTGGCTGGTACAGTAGGGTATTAGTCACAAAACTTTCTACAGAAATAGATGTTGCAGTTTCTTTTCATTTACTGAGTTTTACATTGAGGGAGGAGGCTGTTACTGTTTTCCTCTCTTCTTACTTGAAACCAAAGCAGGTATGTAAAATGCAATAATCTTTTATCATTGCAGTTCCTTTTGGTGTTTGTAGCTGGTGTTTCTGGTTTTCATGCTTTACTTTGTGCCCTTATGAATGGCTTCCTTTCCTCTTAAAATGTTTTATGTTACTTGTATTTTCACCTGCAGTCTCCAAAAGTGTACCAGCTGCATGTATTGTCATGTGGAACACTTAAAAAATGAATAGGCTTTTAAAAATAGTAGTTATGTGAGTCTCTTAAGTCTTTTCTTTAAAATCATCTTCAGTTGAAACAACATGTTGTGAATGCGACACAAATACAGACAGAATTAAAAAAAAAAAGCTTTCAGTGATACTGCAGTGTCCTCATTGGAGTTCCGTTTCAAAATTAGGCTCTTTGTCAAATGAATGTATTAGGATACCAACAGCAGTGTTTTTAAATTATGAATTAAATTACCTGGTTTTTTGTTAAAAATGAGGGCTAAAAAATTAATGAGGCTTTTAAAATGAGTAGGTTAATGTTTAAGATTACATTTTCCTGTTTACCACAAGTTTGTTATTTACATATTTCTGGTAAAGTCAGTTGTCAGTTATAACAATACCTCTTTTCTCACAGATGCTATATATACAGCCGTGTTTTAGAAATTCAGGGAGCAGTAGATGTACTGATTTGGCTAAATCTAGCTTGTTAGGGACAGATGGCTGATTCAAACAGGTGTCACTTTCATTCCTTGTGTATTGTATTGAGGCTTCCAGAGGTTTACAAAAGAACTGACTAAAGCAGGTGGTAGTCTCTTGCTTTTGTAGGAAATTATTTTCCTGGTGACTAGGTGTGTTTTGGTGGTTAACATATCATATCGAAGTTTGAAGTGTTCTGTACAGTACAATCATGTTATTTTTTGATTCTTTTCTCATTGGACTTTTAAGGAAAGTGTGATTATTTGGGTGTGAAATTCAGCAGTTTATGGCTGTGTAGGTAGGTGTAACCATAATAATTTTCATGCTTGCAAAACCAAGAGCAGATATATTGCTTCATGTAACATTTTGTTTCACTGAATTACTTACCTTTACTTTTTTCCTTAAGAAATATTTTCCTTGAGAATATTTTTTTAATAAAAATGACCAATTACTAAGAACACAACATTAGTTTCAAACTTCTGTCTTTTTTTCTGGTATCCTTCTATATTAGCATACCTGCAGTTTCCTTTCTTTTTAAAATTTTATTCTTCAGTAGTTATTATTTCCTCAGTTATAAAAAAAATAATAGGAAAGAACAAAATGAGATTTGATTTGTAATAATTCTTAGGCATTTTTGTTTCTGAGGGGCTCCTTTTTTTTTTAAAGGTTCTCTCTTTTACAGCAATGACTGATGTTCATTCTTAGTTACTTACTTTCTTGTAGATGCACCAGAGGGTGCTATGCTATTTGAAATACAAAAAGGAAAGAAAATCCTAGAACATCTTTCATTGAAATACACTGATAATGTGTATGGGACTTGACTAAATCTTACTGAATTTTTTCTACTTATATCTGTACATTGCAATGTAGCAAACTTGCTATTTTGGCAGTATTGTGCTCTAAATAATTTAAGAAGTTGGCTGTTCTGTATCTGAGTCTGCTTCTGTGTGTGTATACATATACACACACTTAAAATACAATTTCTGTTCAGTGAAAGAGAACAAATAGTTATATATAAATTATGTCTGTATGGCATATAGTTGAAATAGTTTATCCTCATTGAAATAAATTATTGCTTACTGAAAGGCTAGGTGAACTTACCTACAAATGCATATATGTATTTTGGAGTGACATTTATTGTACATTATTTTGCATTTATAAATCTGTATTCACATTTTACATAGCTTGTTCATTTATGGCTGAATTCTTTTTTAAAATGCATTGCTGTATAGAGACTTTTTCCTTTCTTGCTGAAACACTTCCTGGATGAAACTTGGGTTGAAGCTTACCTGTTTGTGAATTGCAGAAGAGATGGGAATTTTAGTTGATTAGGATAGATAACTTTCTCCATCTATCATTACTTCTGGGAAAGAAAAAAAACCTACCCCAATCTAACCCCCTCTCCCCCCAACCAATATAATAGTAGTATCCTCTACATATTTATGAGTACCACTGTGTATAATTTGAAAATTTTCTCTATGGATACATTAACCTAACACATTAGAATTGCATTGTTGTAACTTCTGTAGGTTTCATAGAATCATAGAATCACCAGGTTGGAAGAGACCCATCGGATCATCGAGTCCAACCATTCCCATCAAACACTAAACCATGTCCCTCAGGACCTTGTCTACCCGTGCCTTAAACAACTCCAGGGAAGGTGACTCAACCACCTCCCTGGGCAGTCTGTTCCAATGCCCAATGACCCTTTCTGTGAAAAACTTCCTCCTGATGTCTAGCCTAAATCACCCCTGGCGGAGCTTGAGGCCATAAAAAACACAATTCCTTTCCACCTGCTATCTTTATAAATGATCAGAGTACTAACTTACTCCACAAGTGGTGTAACTTTTTATGCTGAAGTTATTTGCAAACTGAGATATCACTGAAAATGAGAAGCAATCTTGCTCTTACTAACGTAACACAGTAACATCCAATCAGCTGCAGTCATATCATAAGAACCAAGTATTTTCCTATGTGAACAATGTATGTTCATACCTAAATATACAGGCATTAATATATAGGTCTATCTAGTATATATAAACATATTTGTACGTTCGTTAAGAGTTTGTGTGTGTTTAATCCATGATCTACAAAAAGCTTAATCGGGAAGTATTTTTGATAATATTGGGTTTTTTTCCATATGCTGTAAGAATAATAAGGGAATGCTTTTTTACGTATATGGATAGATGATGGTGTCTAGTTCAGTGCAGTTTCCCTTTGGAAACTTATGAAAAGATGCAGTCTGGAACTGGGATAGTACATCTTAAATTGGTTGGCTTTGCACACTACTTACAGTTTATTTTTTCTGTTTCACCATGGTAAGTTTTTGTCTTTGGCGTTCTGACTTCAAATTTAGTGTTCTAGAATCAAAAAGTAGTGGATGGATTATATTGTTAGTTGTATTTCATAAAGGAATTACCTGTTTTACAGTTTAAATTGTAACGAGGCTTGGAAGTTTAAATTCTAGAAATTCAGACTTCCTCTGTAATTGCTTAACTTATTTCTAACCTTTCTTACTTGTTTCATTCTTGCGTAACATCCAGAATAATGCTATTGGTCCTCCAAAGACGTGTACTAATCACTAAATTTGAGTGTAACTTTAACATTTGTGACTTATTCATTCACAATGAGAAAAAAAGAAAAAGTGTCTAGCACTGTTTTTAAAGGTCATTTCACCCACCCATGGATCCAGTACCTTGAGTATGTATTAGCTTCTTGGATATTTTCTGAGTAAACAATTTCTTCATTTTTTTCATTTTTTTTCTTATTGAAGTCTTATTTCAAAAAAATTTTGATCTTTTAAGGCCATGTCCTTGGATTTTGTTCAGGGTTCAGATGCTGTCACTACAGCTAATGACTCAAAGCCATGTTTGCTGTTAATCTGCCAAGTAAATGGCTTCTTTCTTCTGTTACTTCATCATAATTAATTTGTGTTTTCTCTCCCATACTACCTCAGAGATGTTTTCTAAACACTTACATTTAGTGTAGTTAAATCATGCAACATTACAAAGTAGAAATAGAAACCAACATACCTGTTAAGAGATGCAGCTTGCCACTTTTGCGGATGTCTTTGAGTCAGTTTATTCTACTTTAGTTAAGTTGTTCTATTTTCTTGTCTAATTATTTCTTTTTCTCTGTTATTAGCTGTACTTCCCTTACAAACAACTGAAAAAATGTAATAGGATTCTGAGCCAGAACTACTTACAACACAGTTAAGGTTATAGATATTTAATTATTATACTTCTGTGGGGCTTAAATTAAAAAATATATTTTTACCTCCAGAAAGCTAATTAATGTCTGATGGAATTTCAGAAGATGCATTATATATTGTTTCTATTGGTTCTAAAATGTGCCTAAACTGGGGTGGGGGATGGAGGAATGGAGAGGGTGAGCAATTTTACTTACATAGCTGTCTTTGCCTATAAGCAGTCACTATTACTATCATTATCTAAGGGGTTTACTTACTAGTGTATTAAATGACTCTGGTTGTTAATTTGAGCTAATGTCTTTCTGTGTGACCTACTGCACATGCATATCCATGATGCGTTTTCAAGAGTTGCTATTGGTCTGTGTAGCTTCATCTAAACAGAATTAGTACTATCACTTGAGTTTTTTCTTCCTTATCTCTTGGTAGCATTCTGTACTGGCAGTAGCTGAGGGTGCAATGTGACAAAATATGCCTTAGATGAGTTGAACTACAAAAAATAAGTGGTATTTACTAAGCAGGACTAAGCCTACTCTTTGTAGCTAGCTGAAAGCAAATGTTACAACATAGTTGTCCTCATGCCATTTGAAGGCGTAGTGAATGTCAGGATTTTGTCTTATGTTTAATGTGTCATAGATTTGAAGATTCACATTCTATTTAACTGCCGTTAGAAGTTTTCAGAGTTTTCAATCTAGATATCTAACTGCTTTTTTCCAATAAGATCTGGGATGTATTCTTACCTCTTCATTGTTTTGTACCTTCATGTAAACAGGGGAGACGAAATAGTTACAGATTTAGTGAAGGTTGTTTCCTGCTTCACGTTCTTGAGATATAAGTAGTTCTTCCATTAGGAAGAATATGTGAATTTACATATGGGGTTGATAATTTGTATTTCTAGCTAAGTTTTTTTCACACCATGATTATTGTTGGTATCCACCCTTAATTGCTTTGGGTCTTTTGGAGGTTTTGGAATGATACAGTAAAGAAAAAACATGCCCTAAAATTGCTTATCTTAAACCCCCATACTTGCGTTTATAAGTGCTTTTTTTTAGAAAAAGTTGTTCTATAATCACCATTTTTTAACTAAATTTACTCACCATTTATTATTAAAAACCCTAAAGTAACTTAATGATCAGATCATATACGTTTTACAGTTCAGTTATAGAAAATTAATGTTTAAATAAATATCTATAGCTCTACAGACTATTAGCCTTTGTAAAAGTAATATATGATTTATGAAAGCTATTTCAGTTACTTAGGCAGTAGAGTCTGGCTGTATTCAAAATTACTTTAGCCTTGTCTAGTGAGGAGCAGTTGAGCTACCTGAAGAGTAGCTGATGAGCCAAATGAACTGTTAGCCCTGAGGTGACATTGACATGCTAATTTGTTGAGCATGTGGTAGCTAAGGTCATGCCAATGTGCAGTTTTCTGTTTAGTGTTTACTTCTCTCCTATTTCATTTGGTCCACTCTGTATTAAACTCCTTCAGCTGAGTTGCAGTTTGCAAAAGTGTTGATAAATAACTCTTTGTATTCATTTTATTTTTTATATTAGATTTAGAATCCAGTACATTTTAAACTCCTGAGAGATGATTTTGTGTAATAGCAATTCCCTGTAACTTCTAGGAAGACTATTCTTTAGACTTTGTAAAGGGCATGAAAACTATTCTGTGAGCTGCACCATCATCAGCATTGTTTTAGGGAGTAAAACAAACATGCTTAGCTTTAGAACGGAGGAAAGTAGCACAAAAATATGTCTCCATTACTTATTTTGTGGAAATCCTTCTGTGCTCAGATTCTGGGTTTTGAGGTAAGGCAAGTGTGTATATAGGCGCTCTGCAAAGGTATCTGAACAGGCTGGACCGCTGGGCTGAGACCAATGGCATAAGGTTTAATAAGGCCAAATGCCGGGTACTGCACTTGGGGCACAACAACTCTGTGCAGTGCTACAGACTAAGAAGTCTGGCTGGAAAGCTGCCTGGAGGAGAAAGACCTGGGGTTGTTGGTTGACAGCAACTGAACATGAGCCAGCAGTGTGCCAGGTGGCCAAGAAGGCCAATGGCATCCTGGCTTGTACCAGAAACAGCGTGACCAGGGAGGTTATTCTGCCTCTGTACTTGGCACTGGTAACACCACAGCTCGAATACTGTGTTCATTTCTGGGCCCCTCACCACAAGAAAGATGTTGAGGCTCTGGAGTGAGNGGAAAGGGTCATTGGGTGCTGGAACAGGCTGCCTAGGGAGGTAGTTGAGTCCCCATCCCTGGAGACATGTAAAAGATGAGTGGATGAGGTTCTGAGGGAGCATGGTTTAGTGTTTGATAGGAATGGTTGGACTTGATGATCCTGTGGGTCTTTTCCAACCTAGTGATTCTGTGAAGTGTGAATGAGCTAAAAGGAAAGCACAACTCTTTATGGTATTGTCTCTTTCCAGCATTAGATCTCTGCTTTCTAAGAAAATGTTCACTGTAAAACACTTCAGGTAATCAATAGCTAGTTTTTAATTATAAACCAGTAGGTGGTTTTACACCATAAGATGCTTAGATTGTTCTAGCTCTACCTCTGTTCATATTTTCCAAACTGCCTATCATATTTGAGATCACAGCCACTAGGGTAACTTAACATTACAGTATTCTTTTCTTTATAAAGTTATGAAAAGTAAACTAGGTATGGTGATCATATTCAGTAAGTCTTCAGGTTTATTGTTTTGGCTTTAGAAGCTGATGGAACATGCTTGATCATGTTATTGATTGTAGGGTCTCTTAGTGTAATGGCTGTCAACTTTACTGGGCTAAATTCCCCACGTACAAGGGATAAGGCAACTTCTTTGTTGAGAAAGAGAGAGACTCTAACTCTAACTTAGATGAGAAGTTTGGGATTACTTTAGGAAAGGATTCTGCAAACTTACAAATTCTGGAGAAGCAGCAAAGCTCTGCTTAGAAGCATTTGTATTTATGCATGCATTCTGATGAAGTTTGCTGTCTGAGTTTTTTGTCTTCAGAATAGCCTTCATATTTGTTATTGTTTCCAAGGTTCCTCTAGGAAACCTGAAACACTAAGCAGTATGAAGCATTTTGGAAGGATAAACCCTAGCATTTCCTCATCTGACTTCTTGAATCCATTTTGTGACTTTTACTGTTATGTTTATTGTGTAGACAACTAATCTTAGCATTTCTGATAAATAGTTTGGGAAGGTAAACAAAAATGTTTACTGCCACTGCAGAGAAGGCAGTTACAACTGATTTTACACAACCAGCCTTCAGCTGGATTAGTCAGCAAACACTCCCAGCCCTTGATGATGTGTTGTAATATGGATCCATTTAAAGAACCAACCTAGTGGAAACATTACTTTTTAAATTCTAGTGCTGAAGAACGGCTTATTCTTTGATACAGTCTGGAACAGCTTCACATTATTAGAAAGTGTAAAGGAAAGCCATAAATCAGCTTTTTTGCATATTATTTCTTTACCCTTCTCCAGAACATCTGCAGAAATATTGCAAAGGAGGTGGATCTGTGGAGATGTGAATAGGTGTATAATTTGGCTTGCATAATCTGTAAAGGTGACAAAGACACACAAGGCCTGAACTCATTTTGACTGCAAAATCTTAAAACCAAATTGTGGGCCATCTTTTGATATCAAAAATAAGTAGTATCATTCTGCCATTTTAGAGTTATTTAGACCTTTTTTTTTTTTTCATAAAGCCCCACTTTATGATCCACTGTGTGAAACTCAAAATATTCTTCTGTCAAAGTTTACTCTAGTAGTATCTGTGCAGAGCATGTTGTGCAACTCTGTTACACTAGCTGTTGAGGGTTAATCTCTGAAGGGTTTTGAAGGTTATGGATTTTAGCGTTCTTATATTAAATGCTGAATCAGAGGAAATATTGCAGCTTACTTTGTCATAACATGCCATAGAGATCAAGTGTATGATCAGTTTATATGTATATCTGATGATATCACAGAAGCATATGACCAGTATTTTTTCTGGTTTTGTGTTTCTTTAGGTTGTTCAAATCTGTCATTGTAATTTTTTTTTAAGGTTATGCCTGGACTTGAGAGCTGACTGAGGAGAGTGTTAATCTATTTAAATAAACTGTTCAGAGACATACAAGGAGGCCTGTGGTGTTTTCAACGCTTCTTAGCCTGAAAGCACTGCATAACTCCTTTAGGTTGCATAGCAACAGGCTCCTAGCAACAATAGTAGATTGAATTTCCAGTAGTGACCAGACCGGATGTAATAATAAAGCAAGAGTACAAACAATTGTCATGGTTTTCTTTTTGTAATAAACTAGTCTCAATTTTGGAAGGTTCTGTTTCTCAAAGTGGCAAACCTCTTTGCAAACTGGGAGGTACTTTTGAAAAGTTGTACTACCAGAAACCTGACAAAGCTGCTTAGAATGAGTGACTTTGAAGTCCAGTAGCCTGAAACTTAGGAGAAAACAAAGAATATTGAGTGAGTTATTGAGGAAAGAGGATATTTAATACCCACTTTAAATCTCAACTTCTTTTATAAATTTATCTGTCTCAGGACTTAAAAAGTCCCTAGCTATACACAAAAGTGCATATTATGGGAGAAATATGGTTAGTCACACTTGAATTAATGAGGCTGAAAAGATACTTTCCTGGAGAAGGTTATTCTGTAACTACCTAATTTTTGGATTCTCGGTGTCTCTCTGGAGTATGTGGTATCGGCTACTCCTGGAGAGTGGTTGATAGTCATAGTCAGACTTTTCTGAAGTTAGTATTTGCTCTGTTATCTTCTCTTGATGCAGCAGTTCTCATTTTTTAGAGATACATGTGGATATAAAAATCTATATACAAAGATCTTGTTTTGTAAGGTGAACAGTAAAATAGTTCATTTTAAATCATTAAAATTTAAAAATGCTGTTTGGAAAAGTTTGGAAATGTCGTGTGGAGATACTGTAAGAATGGGTAGTGAATAAAAAGGAATGGCTGACAGATAAGTTTATCTCATATCATGCCAGTTTGTCACTATTTCATGTTTTCAAGACCTGTTATATGTGAAAAGCAGAAATATATGAGCAAGCAGGTGGTTTGGGATGTGAGAAAGAAACTGTCTCACAAAATAGTAATATGTGTAATTCTAGATGATTACATTTGAATTTAAATGTTTTCACCTGGCTAACTGATTTGAAAATGGAAACACACATTGTTGAGTATAGATGTAGATTTACACTAGGTAAATACTGATTTTCAGTTCTTGTGTTTGCTTTTGGGAATGGTAGTTCACATGTCACTATGTTAAAGACCAGTTACTTTAGCAAAAAGCCCAAGGCAGGTATTAATAACTTGTTATTATTGCATTAAGAGGGCACTGGTTTTTTTTTTTGAATGTGTGAAAGCTGTTCTAGGGCTATAAAACATCTTTAGGTACTGGTAAAGCAGGCAACTCTAGTAGCTACGTAGTGTAGAAGAAGAAAATAATGAGATGTAAACAACTAGATGTTACAGGCTTGACTTTGAATGTTTCAGTGGATTCCACAGTTCCAGTAAGTTCAGATGCTGATTGATAGTGTTTTATCGCAGGAATTTTAAAAATTGCATTCTGAAAAAAAAAGCTTTTATTTTAAATAGATGGTATCCTCCAGCTTACCTGTTCATCTCAGAATGTTTTTTTCTCATTTAACACTGGAATCCTCACTGCAAAGGGGATTAGTATGGTGATGGAGGTGGTGTGTCCAATGAAACAGGATGATCTTGAAATTTATGTTAAAATGTGGCAAATATGAATCCAGATCTAGGAGGATGGCTTAAAAAGGTAGTTTGGTTCATCTGAGTAGTCTTTAGGCAAACTGCTTAGCTGGCACTAATTTTCATGTATGTGAATTTTTGGTTTAAATATGAATTAAGTGCTACTCTGAACAATTTTCTGAAATTGTATGATGTTTCTAATTTAAAATATTGATTCATTTAAACTCTGGACTTGTAAAATTAAAAAATCCCTGATTTAGCAGTGTGATCTAGTCTGAGTATCATATCTGTGCTAGTAGCATTTGAGTACCATTTGAGGATTGCTAAGTAATTTTGTGCATTACGGAGGTATTTATGGTGAAGAAACAACTTCTCTGCCACAGCTGGAGAGCTAGGAGAGTTTGAGAGATTTAGGAAAACCAGAGGCTTTTTAAATTATAAAGAGGCTAAAATCTGATAATGTAATTTTAGATAGTATATTGGATGCAGAAATTTCAAAAACCAAGAACATATTTTTGCAGTGTTCAGATTTGTGGATGATACCCGTTTAAATTGTACCAAAAGTTGTTATGTAGTACAGTTATGACACTTTCAAAGGATCTTGAAGCATTTTTATCATGCATTTTAAGAAATAGTATCCGATATATTTTATGGCAAATACATATTTCCAAATATTGTAGATTACTTTCAGAATTTCTGTAAGGACATCATTTACTTTCCAGAACTGCAGTCATTATCTTTGTTAAATTCCTTGCACCATTGATCCCAAATAGCTGTATTTCTATGTATTATATTGGTGCTTATCTTTATTTCTTTACCAGAACATGTTGCTTAGAATAGTTACTTACTATTATTTTTTATATTGGAGAAACTTGAATAACTGGATTTGCAGGTTTATGCTTCCATGGCCTAGACCTAACCTACTGGACTATTTGCCTCATGATTAAAGAACAAACCCCAAATGCCCCCCCAAATCTCCCCATATTCAAAACAAAATAAGCAGATGTTACACATAATAAACTGTGCTAAATATCATTGCAATGAGTGTTTCATTCCTGCCTATCTTTTCAGTGGAGTTCAACTGAAAATTGTATCTGAAAAGATACTTTGCAATTCTTAGAACTTTATAATATTTATAAAAGTGAGATTAAAAACATCAGTATGTAGGATAATAAATGAAGACTTAGATGTCAGAAAAAAATTGTGTATAGAATGCTGTAGCAAGCAATGAAAGAAAGTTTTGGGGACTAAGGAATAAGAAGGAAAATAAGCAAAAGAGAAAATATAACAGACTTATTCCTTGTTTTATTTAGTATTATATTTATTTTTAAATATAACAATATGTAGGTTTAGGAAATTAAAGTATTTGGAAATGCAGAGAAATAGGCTTGGACAAAGGAGATTGAAGGAGAATAGAAAATAAATTGGGCAAAAAGTCTCTGCAATCTGCTTGCCTGTGTGTCTACCCCTCCAACTGAATTTCCATGCAGTTTAACGTGTTGTGGTGTTGCATTATGTGCTTACTCTTAATTTCTTTCTTGATTACTGCTGTTGATAAGCATTTCATGGAAACGTTTGATTTAGTGTATGAACCAGTGTATTTAGGTTGATATTATTGTTTATTTGTTTAATGTCTGTAAGTTGAAAGCATAGCTAGAAATAATCAGCCAGATGCCAATTCTGAAATAAACTTTTCAATGTGCTTTCAGTTTAATTTTTGTACTGATTTCTTCCTTTCTTCAGTACACTCACTATGACTAAAACAACAAACACAAACAATAATGTTAGTTTATGTAATGTTATTGAAATGCTGTGTAAAATTACAAGATGTTTAAAAATACAGGATATTCTTTTAAGGGGTGAAGGAAGAGTTTTAAATAGTAAACGTTTTCAAGCATAAACATATACTGGCATTAAGTGTACTTGCTGTGTGCTAGAGCATTTATGGTATTTTTCCTGAATGAACTCAGCAATATACAATATTCTGTGTAGGATTATATGCTGTGTTTATTGCACAGTTATCTGCCAAGAAGACTGAAGAATGTAAACGAGCTGTTTTTCTGCTTAATTAAATACTTAAGACCCAATTTAATGGACCTATGTCGCATATACATAGCATTTAATCAGGTGTAAGCACAAAATGTTGTTTGTGCATGGAAGCTATATTTGTGTATGTCAATATCTCTCTTGTTGGTATTCCCTTGAAGATTTTGAAGTGACTTGTACAGGAAAGGTAGGTGTAGGAAGGTACAATGCAGTATTCTTACAAATCAGGCGTGCTTTTATCTAGAGAGGACAAAGCTGTACAAAAATAATCTTTACTGTTGAGCCTTTGAAGAGATGGATAGAATTTTCAAGTCAGTAGATTTACAAAAATAATAATAATTCAATCAAAAACAATAATGCCTCAGGAAACGGACAAACCAAAATGAGTTCCCTTGTGAACCTGGTACAAGTACAGAAAGGATGCAGAATTTTCAGAGCATCATTGGACATCTTTGAAACTGGAAAACTATTTGAAAAATTATTTAAGGAATTATTTTAGTTTTACTTCTTAAACTTCAAAGAAGAAAACTGCTTCCCATTATATGGGTGTATCTCTCTTGACTTCAGGAAATACAAACATTATGTGGACACCTATGTTTTCTCTGCTATGGATGAAGCCAGGTCATTGTCAGGTTCAAGTTCAGGACAGCACTTTCTGATTATTAAAGTAACTTGTATTTAATTGCAAGAACTTGTAAATCTGTGTGTGTGCTTTCCAATTGTCTGCAAAACAAATTTAATGTTTCTTACTTCTTAAGAAGTGAAGAGATATTTCAAGGACTAATGAAGCCAGAAAGTTCTGTTGCATTGTGATATTCATAAAAAAGTAAAAAGACTTTTCAGGTATAATGTGAGTTAATATTTAACATTGTGTGTTTATAATACTGACCTTTGAAGGGGATCTGGCAGTTTTGTTTGCCACTGGTATTATCTGAAAGAAAAATAATAATTAATACAGGGATTTGACTGTGTGCTCAAATAGAAATTAGAGCAGTGATGTGTAAGAGTTCAAAGGTGTAAGTGAAGATAAATGTGTACCTGAAAGTTGTAGGCTTTCCTTTGACTGTTCTTTAGGTTGAGGAACCTATGTTTAGCTTTGAGTAGGTTCTGTGGTTTAATTGTGAATGGTATTTATTCAGATATTTAAACTTCTTTTGAAAATGCCGCTAGGTGTGTATATTGTACCAGACACAACTTAATTCTTGAACAAGTTTCTTCTGAGCACTAAAAGCTACGTACAATGCGTGTTTGGATGTACTAAACTTCCCAGTGGTCACTGCAATTAGAGTAAGGAGTTGTGGCTTCTGCCAGATGAACAGTCCTTGTTTAGGCCTTTAGCAGTCTAAGTATAAAGTTGACCAGAGAGGCTTCTTTAAAGGAGTAGTTGCTGTCTTAATCTGACTGTTTTGTTGAGGTTTTGTAGAGTGTCTATATTTATGGGTACATGTGCTTGGCGTCCTTTCCTGCTCTCCACTTGCTCATCATTCAGGAACTTCTGACAGTGCTCCTTATTGGGCTAGTTTGTTAAATACTGCTCATATTAAATTATTGTTGTTGGATTCTCTTCCCTTCTATTCCTGTATTTTGAAAGATATCACCATGGGATTTCTGGAAAGTGATTCTTCAGAATATGCACGTTTCAATGTTGTTCTGTGGGAGGGATTTCAGTATTCCAAAATTATGAGGTACCCAAGTTTTATAGGTTTTCCTTGATGCTTTCTTATATTTGTGCTGATGGAGACTACCTCAGATTTCTTTAGAATTCAGAGGAGGAATATATTAGATATTTGGAAGCAAAGTGGCAAAAGAATAATAAATAGGACATCTAAATAATCTCACAAAATATTTAATATAGCTTCACATTCATAAATTAATTCACTGCATTTCATTAAAATTCTCAGAGCAGAATAACTTAAGCTGCTACATGTTTTGTATTAGTTTATTGGTGAGCAAGTAGTCAGAA
Source organism: Piaya cayana (assembly GCA_013389865.1). Classification (NCBI taxonomy): domain Eukaryota; kingdom Metazoa; phylum Chordata; class Aves; order Cuculiformes; family Coccyzidae; genus Piaya; species Piaya cayana. Next base: position 44,308 of record WAAB01008942.1, read on the forward strand.
AGGATTTGAATTTTGAAGCATACTAGAAGAAAAAAGTCCTTAGTTTGAAACTTTGGTAAATTGTAGATTTTTTTTTTCAGAAGCACAGGCATTTCCACTTACAGTGGTTGAAGGGACTGATCTATAAGACAAATTCTATTTTAGTTTTCTCTTAGTTAATAATGGAATTTAGCTATCAAGCCAAAATTACAGTCAGTAACACAAAATTACTCATGCCTTGAGAAAATATGCCATTCATTTCTTCTGTGTAACAGTGATACCACCATTCAGTCATTTTGTAGGTTGAAATAAAATAAATCAAGTAAATAATATTGTAGTTAATTGAAATGTCAGTAGCTAGGGCTTTTTTTTCCTTTTCTATAAAAGACACCTACTCTTTTGAACTTGAGGATTGCACTGACATGACAAATGTGACATTAAGCAGTGTAGTTCTTTAGAATAATAAGTTGGCGTACCAGTACACTTAAAAAAAGTGGTGAACATGGGAAGTATCTGCTGTTATTGCTTCAAAATTATGTTGTCTAGTAACTGCGGTGATGCTCAGTACAAAACAAAATGTAGGTTTGACCATGCATCAGTCCTTTAAACAACTTCTGCTTCCTTAGATTGTTTGGCTAAGTTATTGTATCTAAGTTTATTAACAATTTGGGGTTTGTTTATTAATTTATTTTTTCACATAAATTACAGTGCTATTTCAGCTTCCTTTGTTAGTGCTCTTTTTTCATATCTGAGGTGGAACTGCTGGAGTGTTGAAAAAAATATTTACCAGATAGTGATGCCCTAAATACTTAGCCTCCCAAATTGTGCCTTTAGTCAATTCTGGCTACATGCTACAGTTCTTCCCTGCACTTGTCACTTTTTTTCCTTCTTTATTCTTCAGCATGTAAGGCAAAAATGTAACCAGTAAAGTGAGTTGTTTAGTTTTGAGTTGAATAAGCAAAATATTATTCAAACTGAAGTTATATGACTAAAATGATTTTAATATTGCAATCCTACATATCCTGCAATGAATTTGCTCACAAGAGAATGTGAGGTCATTTTAAGAAATAAGTTGCTTTAAATACTCTTCTTTAGGGACTACTTAAATATTGAAACATGTAGAAGACAGAAGAAGGAATGAAATGTCTGGACAGTAATTTAAGAGAAGTTCTGTGACTGCAGTTTGAGGTGGATATGGTGGAAGAGATATGGAAGAGGCCATAGTACCCAATGCCTTCAGGAGGTTTAGGTGCAAGAGACCAGTGGGAAAGCCTGGATGAAGGAAGGCTTGGCCTCTGTGCAGGAAGACAACATTTTAACTATTTGAACAAATAAGGCATACAGAAGTCTATTGGACCTGGTAGTAAAATGCACACAGGAATCCTGATGGAGCTGACAGAAGTTGCTGGGAGGTCACTTTTGCTTATGTTTGGAACATCATGGTGATCGGGGAAGTTCTTGAGGATTAGATGAAACCAAAGGTAACCAGTTTTCAAGAGAAAGATCCAGACAACTATGAACAGAACATCATGACCTTTATCACGGAGAAGGTAATGGAGCAAAAAACCAGTTCTGAACTGTATAAAAGAAAGGAAAGTCACTGGGAAGTTGTCATATCTGACCAATCTGATAGCCTTTTACAGTGGGATTACTGACTTGATTGATTAAAGAAGAGCAGAGGATCTTGCTCGTTCCAACTTTAGCAGGGCATTCGACACTGTCGCATTATATCCTCATAGGCAGACTGATGAAGTATGAGTTAGGTAAATCGACATTTAGGAAAACTGGAAACTGACTGAACTGGTAGGTTCACAGCATTGTGATCAGTGGCACAAAAGCCGGCTTTGAAGCCAGTCACCAGCAGGGTGCCATAGGAATTGATGCTGAGTTCAGTGTTCTTAAACATCTTTGTTAATTACCTAGAGATGGTAAAGCTGTGTGCTCAGTAGATTTTTGAGCAATGAAAAACTGGAAGGAGTGATTGGTAAATGAAATGGGTGTGTTACCATTCACAGAGTCATTGGCAGACTAGAGAAATGAACTGATGGGAGCTTCATAAAGTTGAAGAAAAAGAAATGCCAGATGTGGCACCTGGACAGGGATAAACACGTATAGTAGGATGTACTGGGAACTGACTGGCTGGAAGGCAGCTTTGCCAGAATAAGAACTTGTTGCTTCTGGTGGACAGTGAGTTGACCACAAGACAGCAGTGTGCTTTTATAGTGAAAAAGGCCAGCAGCCTTCTGGGCTCCTTTAGGAAAAGCTTTGCCACTGGGTGGATGGAGGTCATCCTTTCTCCTTAGCTTTGGTGAGAGACTTACATAGTGCTCAGTGCAGTCCTTGGCTCCTCAGTAGAACAGACAGATATAACTGGAGTGAGTCCAGCAAAAAGCAATGAAGATGATGAAGGTGATGGAGTATTTCTGCTACAAAAGGCTGAGAGAGCTGGGACTGCTCAGTCCGGAGAAGAAAAGGCTCAGGACCGTATACGAACACCTGATAGAAGAATGTAAAGAAGATCAGGCTATTTTCAGTGGTGTCCAGTGACATAGAAATGACCATAAAAGTTCAAAACACAAGAACTGAAATAAAAGACATCCCATCTGAATATAAGAAAACACTTTTCTTACTTCAGAGGTACTTCGAACATTGGAACAAGCTGCACAGATAGATTCTGGAGTCTCTGTCTTTCTAGATATTTAAATGGACTGAGAGGTGCAATTGGTTCATTACGCAAAATGCATGAAGTTGCACTTGGCGGCATTTACAGTTATCAGAAGGAATAGTTTGCCCATCAATTGCATACTAGTCAACACTGTGTTTTGAAGATTGGTTGTAATAGGAGTGTAATAGCTTCTTAAATTTCTACTGTTTCCACAGATCTCCAGAGAGGCCTGGCTTGTTGGTGAAAATACATAGTAACAAAGCAGTAATCTTTGTTTAATTTTAGTAGTCTTTTTTGAATACTGTTTCCACTCTAGGTGTTCTGGTAGGTTCCATCTTGGGTGTGATGTTGCAACTCTTTTCCTATACAAAGGAAATTGAGAATTTCTAGTCAACTTCATTGACTCTTCTCACTGATTCTTGAATCGGTCAAGATCAACAGTCTATGTCTTTTGTTCATTTGCTTCCTGACACTAAGTTTGAATATACTGGTTTTGTTGCAGTCTAGACTTCCCTGATGTCTGGACAGTTGAACAGCACAGCACCTCCCATTGCCATCCAGTGGGAAAGCATGGAGCTTTGGGGAGAAATCTTGGCATAGCCTGAAGACCACAGAATGGTGTGGAGGAGGACAAGCATGCAGTCACACCAGAATGATGAATTCTTCTGAGAAACTGTTGAACTGGGTGCTAATGTTCCAAATCTGTGTCAAATGCTGGATGTCGTCTCTTTGGTTAATTTACAGTTTTTCACATTGCCAGATTACCTTCACAATGTTGAAAATTAGATGATCTTTTTATAAATGAAAACTACAGTTTTGGAGCATACTCTCCAGTTAATCTGAGAGTCCTGCCTAAGTGATTGATTTAGGTATATAATGTCAAACTGCCACAGTTAGTAAAAAAAGACTTAAAATTTTGTTTTCATCTTCAGGTCATTCAGTTACAAGCCATATATTTTGTGGATGGGGATATGTGTGTTAACTGCATTTTTATATCCATAAAACTGCTTGTATTTAAGTATCACAAAAATATAATTAATTTTTGTATTCTCATCTTTTTTTTGTATTCTCATCTCTCTTTTTTTGTATTAATGTTTTATTAAACTTTATTTCCTGATTAATGGGAAAACAGTTTTCACTTTTACTTAGAATTGTATTAACTTTTCTTATACTGTACAGATTAAAGAGAGATTCTGGTAATCTTTAAGGCTTCACTGTTTTGTTTTCTTCCATGCTATTTTAGCATTGTAGAATTGAGCTATTCAGTTTTCAGAGTTTCATGAAATTGAGATTAATTCTGAACACAATATATGATTTAGTTTGGATGTTATAAAAGCTTGCTTGCAATTTAGTTCTGATTTAATAAGGCTGCTTTAGGCTAGTTCAGAATCTACTAGTAAAAAACTAATATACAGAAGTAAACAAACCAATAGAATTGTCCACAGTGGTTGGGTTTCGTGAGTGTAGTCAGTTAAAAAACTTAATTTTAAAACATACTGCGCTATATTGTGTTAGAGTCATAGCAGAACATAGTGGCGGTATAGGTAGAAGTAAATTGTGTAGAAAAATTAATGGAATCATAGGATGATTTGAGTTGGAAAGGACCTTACAAATTCTCTAATTCCAATGCCCTGATGTGGGCAGGGATGCCTCCTACTAGACCAAGCTACCCAAAGCCCCATCCAGCCTGGCCTTGAACACCTCCAGAGATGGGGTGTCCACAACTTCCCTGGGCAACCTGTGCCGGTGTCTCATCACTCTCATGGTGAAGAAATTCCTCCTTATATCTAGTCTAAACTTGACCCTCTCCAGCTTATAGCCATTGCTCCTAGTCCTATCAGTACAAACCTTTGTGAATAGTCCCTCCCCAACTTTCTTGAAGGCCCCATTCTGATATTGAAAGGTCACTATAAGGTCTCCTCAGAACCTTCTCAAGGCTGGGCAAGCCCAGCTCTCTTGGCCTGTCCTCATATGGGAGGTTCTGCAGCTCTCTGATCATCTTTGTAGCCTCCTCTGGACAGGTACCAACAGCTCCATATCCTTCTTATGTGGGGATTTCAGAACTGGGTGCAATTCTCCAGATGAGGTCTCACAAGGGAGGAACAGAGAGGCAGAATCTCCCTTGACCTGCTGGCCATGCTTCTTTTAATGTCGCCCAGGATACGGTTGGCCTTCTGGACTATGGGTGCACATTGCCGGCTCATGTCAAGCTTCTCATCAGTCAGCATCTCCATGTCCTTCTCTGCAGGGCTACTCTCAATCACATCAGACCCCATCCTGTATTAAAACTGCAGATTGCCCCAAGACACGTGTAGGACCTGGGCCCTGTTGAACCTCATGAGGCTCTCACAGGCCCACTTCTCCAGCTTTTTGGTGTGGCAACTGCACCACTCAGCTTGGTGTCATCTGCAGACTTGCTGAGACTGCACTTAATCACACTGTCTATATCATAGATGAAAATTGCCTTGAATTTGTGCTGTCTTGATGAAAAAGATCACTGAACTTGTTTATATATATGAGGCTTCATCACAGCCTATCTTACTAAGTGATGTACTGTTCAGGAATGAGCTTATTCCTCTTGCTACTTTGCTTCTAAATCAGAAGGTTAATTATTACAGATTATATAATTGTTATCAATGTCGTGTAGCCATTTGGGGCTATATGAATTTAAATGACATGATACATGGGAACTGGTTTATCAGTGCTAAGCATTAACTGGAGCATGTTTCAATAGGAAATATGTCAGGACTTAGTCCTGTCAGCAGTTTCTGTCCTAGAAATCAGAGAGTAATCTACTTTGTGCTATGTACTACCATTTCTTTATTACTGGATCTCAGTGGATCAGGTATTTTAGTGTATTTTCTCATCTGACATATCTCTGAGATTGAAAAATACATCTCTTTCCATTTTAGAGATAGGAAAGTTGAAATTCGGGCAGGCAAAGTGATATACAAGTGATGGTGAAAAGGAATGTGCAGAAGCAAGGTAATGAATTTAAAGGTCCCAGCTCTTAGGCAAGGAGCTTCGCTGTGTGGACCAGGGCTATTCTGAAAGTTATTTTGGTCTTTCTGTCCTAGAGGCTACATAGAGGATAAAATATGTTGTCTACTGGATATATTTAGAATTCCCTTTCTGCCTTTAAGTCACTGAAATATGCAATATTATGGAATCATTAAATGATTTGTGGAGTCAGATATTGGTCATTGGTGTGTATATTATTGGAGCCTAGATGTGAAGGGACTCCCTTCTGCTGTTATTTCATAACTGACCCTCCAGTGAGATGAATATTATCTCTTTTATGTCACCCATTAGAGAACTGAAAACTTGCTGAAAAGTGATGAGAAAAGCAAGTAGGTTAGTACATCAGTAGCATTCTAAATAAATTTATAGTGGACCCCTTCTGTAATGATCTTGCAGTTGTCTAAATCAGGAAATTACTGGCACAGCATAAATAAACACAGCTTGTCAGAAAATGAAGTCAGTAAGCATTGAAAATGCAGATTCCATAGACTAGAACTTCCATTCTTACTGTATTTAGGTCTGTGTAATTTACAAGTTCGTAATTAAATTTCAGAACCTAACATGAATGAATTAATGAAAAAAATTGATGTTTATCTTTATCCCTGATTGTAATGTAATATAGGAAGAGCTGAACTGGTTTATCAGCTTGTCTTCACTGATACTATTGGAGTTGACTTATTAACAGCTTCATTAACTGAATTTTAAGAAGTAAGTTTCACATGCTTTGTCACTGTAGGGGGGCATTTAATATAGCTTTTTTTTTTTTTTTTT
>WAAB01008942.1:51513-104006 GCA_013389865.1 Piaya cayana
AGTGTGTGTGGGGGGGGTGTGTGTGTGTGTGAATCTTTTCTACCACCCTGTGGGCAAATTGACTTTTTTTTCTAGAATTCATTCTTCATCTTTTTCCTGGAAGAGTTATGTTTTATCTTTATATGGATTTTTCTGCAGTTGACATTTTACTCATTTCTGTTTTCAGAGCAGAAGTTTAACTCCTGGTATTTTTTGTCTTGCATTAAATATCTTGAGAAGCTGATCTGTTCAACTTCTGTTAATGGGCTTATCTCTGTCCTTTTTTTCTGGGCTTTTGTGAGCAGATCAACAAGAGGAAGAGACATCATTTCTAATTACTGTTCTTACATTATACACTTCAAGACAGAAGAATGAGTGTAGTTCAGTTCATTCGTAGTATTAATATTAATTTAACTTCTCATAAAGCAAACCAAGGATAAGTCTTTGAATAAAGTATACCTTTTTAACCAGGAGAATATGTAGACATAATACAGGAATTAATTTCAGCTTCTCACGGGAAATGCTCATAAATTAGTCATAATTCTTGCCTAAGAAAACCTTACAGTTCTATTATATACTATTTGCTTCCCTTTCATCCCTTGTAGAATTAAACAATTTATTGTATGTTCCTTTTTATTCCCATGAAAACTGAGTATTCCAGCAGGAATTAATCCTGTCAGTTTAAATTATGTATGTAATTTTAGAAGGTGAGAAAGCAAGGGTACTTATTTTCAGCTATCTGTTCTGGAATAAGGCAATTTTTCTGCAAAAGCATTTAAGTTTTATTTCAGTATATATTCCAGTGGAGCTCCTGACTGTATTACATTTGCATTTGATGAAACTTAACCTGTTCTCTGTCTACTGATGTAAGCTAATCTACAGTATATTTAATAATAATCAAGTTGTTAACTTTAGATCCTCCTCCAGGTGTTTTTCCTCTGGATACATCAAGATTTTTATTGCCTTTCTCCAAATCAGAATTTTAAGAATTCTTCACTTACTTGGTGTTTCAACTAGCTTTGAAATTAATGTCTGAATATGTGTGCCATTGCAAGTCAGTTCACTGTAATCAAACTGATGTTCCTGGACTGTATGGCTGATGAGCTGGCTGAAAAAATGCATGAACGTAAATGATGAATGTTTCAGCAGAAAACTGTCAAGCAAAAGACCTTTAGTCAACATTCCTTGACTGTGGTACACGTGCTTGCCAGAAGGGATCATTTTAAAGAACTGAGAAGTTTGCTGTATTATTTTTTTTTTGTTGTTCATGCCAAGTATGAAATATTATGGACGTGTCAGTGGCTAGAATTTTAAAGGATTCTAGTAAAATGTTTTTTCTTCAGCCAATTAGTAGCAAATTATTTTAATTTAAGAATGAAGATTTAAGAGTGGCTAAGTGTTTGAATTTTCAGATAATTATCTGACAGTGTGGTCCATTAATTTGTTTTCCTGTACATGGACAACTTCCTGTATGGAGAGTTGACTGTGATTTGAAAGAGAAGAGAGTTTGAAAAAAGAAGATCTTTTAAGCAAGTGAAGGGGAACCAATGAGTTTATGAAAGCAGGCATGAGGAAAGACAGTTGGTCAGACTTTGAACATAGCATGGACTATTGAGAAAGCATGTTTTCATAAGTATGTTCTGTAGATGAAAGCGGGAAAGGGTCAAGGCACTAGGTATACGAGAAGGGAAATTTGAGAACTGCTGTATCACAAATGGATTCTTATAAAATGTGGTAATTCTTTAACAAACAGGTAGTAAAAAATAAAATTTTCTCATTACCCTATATGTACCAACTTCTGTGTTTAACTGGTTAGAATAGTGAGGAAAGGAAGTAACTTCTTTCTCTTCCCCTTTACCTCTCTTCCATTTTTCCCTTTTCTGTTCTTTTCCCTTTCTTATTTTTTTGCTGTATGAGAAATTGTGATAGAAGAAGACAGTAAAAGAAAAGAGTTTTAAAAGCTTACACCCTGGGTGATTGTCCTTAAAACTTTGTGACGGACATACATTTCATACTTTGTCAAGACTTCAGGCTTCTCTTTGAAGTTTGAGTTGAAGTATTCCATTTTTGTGATGTATACCCAACCTCTCTAGTATAAAAATTTGAACAGTGCTACATTAAGTTTAAATTTGCAACCACAACTCTTTTTCTGATTTTTAGATTTATTTTTTTATACACAGAGATTCTTTACAACTGTTGAAATTCTGGATGTGAATGAAAAAAACCAATATTGTAATTATATATGGCATATGCATCTTTAAGGTAATATAGGAAGGAGTTCATAAAAATTAAAATTCTTACATTTTTATGCCTGATGTATCTTTATGTGTGTTTTACAATAAAATCCTGCTTTACAGAAAGAGGAAAACAATGTAGTTTAAACGTGAAAGACATTTTAACTTGTCCAAGGCTTATGTTGACTTTAAATAGGTCTAGGTATATATGGTTGACTGCTGCAAATAATTGGCTTTTTCTTCCTTAACAAAGAAGGCAAGTGGAGCTGCAAGACATGTGTTGCCTTTTCTGTCATCATCATAATAATAATGTATGTTTTTAACTGCTGTAGTTTCTTAAACTCTTTTACTGCTAAGCTGCCTACATTGCATGTAATGAGAGTGACAAGGAAAAGCTGCAAAACATATCTGTGTTGCAAAAGAAGGAATGATTGACAGCTACTTTCCTCTGCACGAAAAAGTTGTGTTGTGGAGTCTAAAAAAATGTCCTAAATGTATAATCCTTAAACTTTAGATCTCAGAAGTTAACTTTGAAAAGTGATTAGCACTTTGTTTGCTTTTAGTATGGAAACAACAACAATTAAAATATTACTTTGAAAATTAGTTCTTTTTAGAAATTTGTTATTACTACTGGTAATGGAAATTACAGGTAAAAGGATATGTATTTTATACTCTGAAATAATGTTTTTCCCTGTTTGAAAGACACAATATAACAATGTCAAATCTAATCCAAATATATACTATGGAAGGTGCAGGAACATCATGTGGTATGTTAAACCGTATCATTTTGATATGAAATAATTTAGGGCTTATTAGTTTTATTAGGTGAGAGATGGTTATATTTACATTGATATATTTTTGTAAATTATAAGCTTAGTTCTACTATGTGGCATTTCTACTTAAACATGAAGGAAGATAAGATATAAGGGTGTTAGTCTAGAAACCCATGATTCATTCCTTCATGTTCTCTAGTAAGTGAGACACACTACAGAGAATACACTTGCTCCGTGCCAGTTTCAGAGTCTGTGGTACCCTCTTCCATTTTCTCAGTCTGCTTTCTGGCTCCAATACGGTAATGCTTCGAATAACGTACAGGTTATCATGAACTAATACATATCTGAAGTTTTTAATCATTTGATTATAGTAAGTTTACATTAAGCTTCACACAAAAGTTAGGCAGTAGCTCAGAAATTTAAATGTTAAACTGTTAAATTTAAATTATGAATCTGTTTTAATGTGATGTTTATTGCAGAGTGGAGTAACAGTAACCATTTAATTTGTGATAGCTTGCTATAGGAAGTATGATATTATTTAGTTGAGGGCTGATTCTACTTTTGCAATTTTTATACTACTTGTGTGTACTTCCTGTTAAAATCACCCACTTCATCTCTAATTTCTCTTTTCTTCTTGCTTAGGTATACTTAAATGTGTTATCATTTGTTGGAAACTTGCTAAAAATAATGCAACAAAATCTATTTGACTGCTTTTTAAGTCATGCAATTTATCTGTGTACAATAATCTAACATAAAGCAAGGAACATTCATATTAAAAAAGAAAAAAGACTATCACATAACTGTTTAGGTTGGTAAAGGCTTTTAAGATCATTGAGTCCAAGTGTGAAATCATTTAAGTATCATTTAAGTACAGTTTATTCCAGTGTCTGGAGCCCATAGGAAGTTCTTTTCAGAAGACAGTCTGCAGTTCTTACCAAAGATGAATATGCCACGTAAAATTGGCATGCTCGTTTACCCCATCTCTCCTTGTTGCCCCTGGCAGCCACCATTTTGTGATTGCTGTTTCTCTGGATGGCCAGAGAGTACCCTGGAACCAGCTGTAGCAGCAGCCCCTGACAATTTGTTCAATGCAGTGAGAAACTGGAGGTTCATCCTCCCCTGCAGGGTCACCACCACTTTGCTTCAACAGTCATGTCATGGCAGGAAGCCATCAGGTCTGGCTGCCTCATAACCCATGAGCTTGCATAATACCCTGTAACTGATAGATTAGCCTGGACTGACAGCATCAAAGGCATGTGACCTTAACACACTGTCCACTTGGTTGCATATTTCCTTTGGACCAGAAAGTTCCCAGATATAAGTATATGTCTATTGATATGTAGGTATATTCATAGTAAATCTAAATATAAAATGTTTTGCAAAGATGTAGAAAATATTTATTTTACTTATACTTTGATGTACCTTATATATAACTATATAGAAATGTTACATACAGTCCAAATATAGATGTACTTTAGATAGTGTGAGGATACATATATTAAATGCATAAAAGTTTACGCATAAAAGTAAAAATATTTGTTAGAAAGAGCTAAAGTAATGAATTAATTAAATATTAAATGTGAATGGGAAGTAATAAAGAACACTATAAAGTAGGTTGTGGCCACCCACTTCACGAGTCTGATGAACAAATCCTGACATGTTTGGGGTGGAGAGAGATGTAAGAGGATGAGGAGAGCAGTGTGGAGAGAGGGGCTTAACCAAGTGGGAACATGCGCTGGGTTTAGCAGTCTGTCCTCAGAGGTGGCCCACCAATGGGCCCCTGTGCATCCCCCTGCACAAAAGCAGCTGCCCAGTTCTGGATCCTCACATCTGGCACCAAACTGCCTGTCAGGGTGGCCATGTACTGTTTATTACTGGGGTAGCTTTGAACTTTGCGCTGAGTCACAATACATGCACAGCATTATCTGCAAAAGTGGAAATCCAGAACAAAAGGCCAACTTCAGAACAACAATGGTGTGGGCACAATAAGGACAATCACCAGAAAGACTCCTGAGAAAAGACTGCACAAAGCAGGAGAACCATCTGTAGGCCCATGAATCAGGAAATGATTTCCAGGTAAGTTTCACAGAGAAAGGGCAGGTGCCAGTGGCAGCAGCCTTTGCCTGCTCGTTTGGAGGAACCTTGTAGTTCCCTTTAGCATCACTGACAGATACAGGATTGTGCTATATCTGTTTCTTTATCCTCAAGTCTCTGTCCTTGCAGAACATTATAAAAAGCTCCATCTGGCTAGGTGAGGAGGCAGAAGACAAAATTCCTATCTGGGCATGCAGTAGTTAAAGAACAAGCAAAGAAAGTATAGTGGCCTTTCATGGAACAGCAGAAAAAAACTCCAACAAAATCTTGGAAAATTTGACCAATGTCTCTCAATGCACCTGTCAGAAATAGCAGACTGATGGGGAAAGGATTCTTTTTCAGACAGCCTTTGTACTGCTTTAGCATCTTTTTTTAATGTTCACCATATTGTTACTATCAAGAAAGCAAAATCATCCACTGCAGAGTACTTTTACTAAGATGCTGAGATACTTCAGTGTACAAAGCTTCTTGCTTTGCTGATGTATTACAAGTCTTGATAAAGGATTATAATCATAGTAGCTTCCATGGAGCTACCAGAGCCAAACCTGTGTATATGATCCTTTAAACTAGGTGAGGGTTTGGAAAATCACATTCAATGATGGATTTAAAATTAAAGACTGTGTGCCGTTTCTCAAAAAGGCAGACCACAAAAGACATTTGAAAAAGGTTATCATTGGATGTTCATGAGTGAAATTTTCTTGATAGCTGAAACTGTGGGAAGGGAGCAGATACCCACCTGTGCAATTTAATAGACCATAGTCATGAAGCAATGGAAGGGACATTTTACTCTGAAGAATTCAAAAAAGTGAATCCCGGTGAGGTCAGAATCTACCAAATGACAAAATCGTTGCTGTGGAAGTGACAATAAGAGAACAGCAGTCCCAAGTCCAGGATGTCACAACTAGTTCAGGTGGTGGTAAAAGAATAGTAAGTGACGGTTTCTACTTCATGCTAGCCTCTAATCCCAGCACTAGGATTTTCACACAAAATGTCTCTAACCCCACCACAGAGTTAGTGAGGACCCTGGAGCCCTTTGGCAAGTGGGAGCTGAGGTGGGCAAAAACACACCACCTGCATAGAAAGAATAACATCAGTGAAGACAGCACCTTTGAAATAGCAAAGTAAGACATGGAATGCATGGCAGTTTTCTTTGCAAAAATCCTGTTAATAGCTCTTGCACTGCTGATGGATTGTATGAACTATCTTACTAACCCCCATAATTAAGCTTCAACCATCAAATCTCCAGCTGTTGGCCTGGCCTGTGATTTGGTCTTAAAGAAAACAGCCTAAAATGGATGAAAATCCTTCCCTTTGTCTCTTGGAATGCTATTCATAAAATGCATTGTGTGAAGAAAATTTAGAACCCAACTGAAAGTTTGTATGTGTATGTGGTGTTCTACTGTTCCCCCAATTATTATTCTTGTTTTCAAACGGACAACAAAGGTGGAAGTTTTAATCATGATTTACCTGTTACACTGAATGCTACAGGTTGTGGCGCTGGGCTCTCTAGGTAGTTTTCTGACATGGTGTGTGTGATGCTTCTCAGTCTTCATTCACCTCTTATTGTTCCAACAAATCCTGATTTGCTGCATTACTTGTAACAGAAAGTGGGACATTTACCACAACCAGGACATTAGTAAAAATGTGCCAATATTTAGGTATTTTCAAGCTCAAGGGACTTTGGGCAAACTGATGTGGGCAGCTACCTCAGCTGGTGCCAAGGTGCTTTGTTTACTTGCAGGGACAAAATGATGACAAATGGTAGCTCACAGAGGCCAAAAAGGAGGGAATGGGTGGAACAAGCCAGTGACATGGACAAAGGGCGTGAGAGTTTAGACCAAGTGATGAAGGGGGCTGCTGAGGAGCAGGGCCTCCTGTCCAGGTTGAGTGCTATTATATCCATCATGTACAACTCTTCAGTCTGGCTGCATCTTTTTGTTTTCCTGAGATTTCAAAACACTGAATGGAGTAAGCAATCATGCTTATTCTTTGTGGACAATATTCTGGAGTTGTGCATCAGCACTTCACTGGCCCCCTGAAGGATACCTTGTTGTCTTGCCTTTCCTGCTTACGTGGCCACTGTGTGCAGGAGGCAGGGTGAGGTTGTGTGATATTTATTGATTGAAAGGTAATTCATTGCATGCTGTCATTCTAAGACAAATATTAATATCTTCCATGGGTCATTATGATAACTTATTTCATTGATAAAATGGACATACCAGAGCATCATTGAGATTGGAAAAGGCCTATAAGATCAGAAAGTACAGTGGTAAACTTGCATTGCCAAGTTCGCCACTAAACCATGTTCCGAATTACTATGTTTACACATTATCTAAATACTTCCAGGGATGGTGACTCAACCACTTCCCTGGGGAAGCCTATTCCAAGACTTGACAACTGTAATAGTGAAGAAATTCTTCCTAATATCCAGTCTAAACCTCCTCTGATGCATTTCCTGTTGTCCTACCACTTGATTGCCTGGGAGGTGAAGCCAACACCCACCTTGCTACATCCTTCTTTCGAGTAGTTGTAGAGAGCAGTAAGGTCTCCCTTCAGCCTCCCTTTCTCCAGACTAAACAACCCCAGTTCCATCAACTGTTCCTCAGAAGATTTGTTCTGCAAGCCCTTTACCAGCTTTGTTGCTCTTCTCTGGATGTGCTCCAGCACTTCCATGGCTGTATTGTACAGAGGGACCCAAAATGGAACTCAGTGTTTGAAGTGCAGCCTCACCAGTGCTGAGTACAGGGAATGATCACACCCATCATCCTGCTGACCACACCGTTTTTATACAAGACAGGATGCTCTTTGCCTTTTTGGCTACTTTCGCACACTGCTGGCTCATATTCAGCCAGCTGTGGACCAACAACCCAAGTTCCTTTTCTGCTGGGCAGCTTTCCAGCCATTCATCCATTGATATTTGTAAGCCTGGCTTACATATCTGCTTTATTGTAAACTTCCCATTCTGAGTAGTCAAAAAGAAGCAGTAGTGTATGGTCTTTCCAGAGTGTGCTAGATCTCAGCAAGTTGCTGTGTTACAAGTGTAAGGACTATTGCATGTTGATGTTGCTCTCTATGACTCATTTTAGAAGGTGTAGACTTATACTGCGTAAGGACAGTCTGTCTCTCTTTGCATAGTAAATGACAACTTTTATTTATGTGATACACAAAACAAATACTCAGCCCAGTTATGGAATGCTGCACAGAATTCCCTGAAGCTGTCACAGCCCTTGATGAGAGGTCATGAAAACCAGAACTGGTTTCAGACCTGCAGCTGGACATGAAGCAGCACAGCAAATGGGTCCTGGAGGAATGGCAGGCGTCAAGGGGAATGATTGTCCCAAGAAAGCCTCTTATTTATATAGGCAGTGTGGAGGTGATGGTATAGCGTACTTCCTCTATTCAGTTTGGGTCAGCTGTGTGGAACTGGCTCCTCCCAGTGTTATACACCTGCAGAATTTGAAACTGCAAGAGTTCTTGGGTTCCATGGGGATCACATTCCGTGGCTGATCACAAAACTAAACCAGAATGTCTTCTCAACTTTATTCTTACAGAATCTGAAATGCTGCAGCTATGTAGAAATGTAACTTCTGAGAGGAAAATTTATCCCAGCTGAAACCTGGGCAGAGATAAAATTAGAACTCCATCCACAACCTATTTAATGTGTTCATGTATAGGGTAGCAAGTGATTTTAAAAGACGCATGCTCTGAAAATTTAGATCTTTAGTTACTGCTCACAAACTCAGTAAGCTGAGCTTGCAGTGCCAACAAGTTGAAGGGGAGAACAGGGACATTTGCCAGACTGGTGGGGTGCTCCCGTGCATCCTGCTGAGTGGCAGTGTGGGGATCCTTGGAGCTGTGTTCCCCACCACTGCTCAGTCCCTCTGAGCACGGATCCTTCTCCTACCAGTGGGCTCATCGTCGTCGTTGTTGGGCCTTGAACGCAGCTGGTAGTGATGTTGCAGGGATCTGCTCCTTACCCTCTGCCTTGCTACAGCTGGATGGCGGTTGGACGATCTGACCACGTAAACCTTGTAGTCATTGTCTGCCCTCACTGTGTGCAGGATGAGGCTGAAAGGCAGCCTGCAGACTGGGCACTCAGCTCTTTCAGCAGCCCATTGCAGAATGCAGTCATAGCAGAAGGCGTGGAAGCAGAGTTCGATGTAGGCTCTGTTATCTATCGAGTCCAGGCAGATAGCGCACTGGACTTTTTCCCCTTCCTCCAACTGCCCTGCCTGCTGCAGCTGTTGTGTGCCAACCATGGCATCAGAGTCGCTGTCCTGCAGAGCTTCCTTGCCTCCTGATGCCATGTCCTGTCAAGAGACATATCAAGTGCATGAGCTGTTGTGGTTCCAGGGAGTATGCTAAATTATTTCTTATACCTTAACTGATTTTGAACCAGCTGTTTTTTTTCCACCTGTCAAATGGTGGAGAAATTTGAGGCATCTTCCTGTTTTTATCTAAGAGCTCTCTTACCACATTTTATTTGTGAAGATGATGTACAGGTCCAAACTCACTTTTAATTGGAAATTTTCCTACCTTAAAAACTTAGATATTTTTCTTCTTATGTGTAGTGTTTACAACTCAACCTTTCAGTGTACTTTCATAATTTTTATTTCCTGCTATTCTTTATATATAACCACAGTACATCAGATGCAGACAAATTGTCACTCTTAAAGCCCAGTAGAAGAATCTGGAACCAAACTGTCAGTAACTTCTCTTTGATTTTGACTGCATTTTCTCCTTAAGCAATCTTGTCGGCTGCTGCAGCCAGTATGTATTTTCACTTTCCATGTATAGACTTCTTAAATGTAAGTGAAGCTATCTGTAAGAAACTAAAACATGCCAGATTGATAAAATCTCCACTCTTTTGATGCCTGGAAAATAACAATGGCTAAGTATCAAGATGGCTAATTAACCTGAATATATGTTAATGTATTATTCAGCAACTACTGATTTACTTGTTTTTTCCACAGGGTGTTAGATCAGTTAAGAAGAGATAAACAAGTTATGGAAAGAATGTTGCTAGCATTTTCTATATTAGATGAAGAAATATAGCTGCTCTGCTTAAGTGTCTACCTTTTTCAGTCAGGGTCTAGGTTGTCTTAGCAAAACTACTGATTTACTCATGTGTTTGAGAATTAGAGTCATTGTGCTACACAAGCATTGTCTTTAGCATTTCGAATGTATGTATACTGGAAATTGGTACATTTTAAGACTGAATATGTGGGCAGTCTACCTCAGAGGAACTCTGGTAACAAGAAAACAATCTTACTGCTGTAGGTACAGTTTGGTCAGCCTTTTCTACCACATCAAATATTCTTGGCCCTGACCATTTTTGTGACGCTCAGCTGGATTATTTGCCCGTATTTTTTGTTAGGTTGGTTTTACTGGACAGAGCATTCCAGGTGTGGTATCAAGTGTGAAACCGGCACTTGATGGCTACAGCCTTCCTAATGTGATCAAAACTGCTGTTGGTCTGCTTTACTGCAAGAATGTATCTGCCATTTAACTTTCCATTTTCTCTACAGAGTACCAGTTGCGACTGATTACTTAGTGTTTTTTAACACGTCAGTGCTTAATACTATGTTTCAATTAGGTTCTTTAGGGAGCTCACAAAGACTTTAATGTGTATGTGTTTTAGTGAAGCAAGTTAATGTCAAGAATGATTACAGCTACCAGCACAAATAAAGTACGAGAGAATCTTCCTTTCTATGATTTTCATTAGAATAGACAGCACATAATGTGTTGGGTTTTGTACCTTGTAAATTTCACAGAGATAAATTAATAGCTACTAAATTATCAAACCATTAAACAGTTTGATCCTTGCAAATTCTCTTTGCAATATAAAATAAAGCTTTCAAAGTATCTCGAGACAAATGTTCTACTATAGTAAATGCTCTCAAGCCAGGGACAAATATTCTACCAAGCAAATGCCATCAAGCCAAGAACAATCATAGCTAGTCTTAAAAAGAGAGAGGAACACTGTCCGTTGATAGATAAATTATACCAGATTATGGCTTAAAAATGTACAAGCATCCTGTTCTCTGAAGTCTTAAGACATGGATTTGAGGTTGGTTTAGGACCTATCTTATTCAAAATGTTAATGTTTAAAAATACTTCCATTATAAGTTCCATAATTTTGGGTTCCAGACCGTGTGAATTATTTGATCAGCTTGTCACACCAGAAGGTTTTCTTAATTTCCTTGATGTAGTTCAGAAAATGCTTTTCAGTAATGGTAATTCAGAGGATACATCTACATGATAGAGCCCAGACAGATCTGAGCAAGCTATGCCAGTCTTCAGGGCTATCTGAATCTCTAAGGCTGAGTTAATTACTCTGGTGCCAAGGAGTAGTTCACATGCCCTTACCCAGAGTATTCCAGATTTCAAGTCTTAATATGATGAACAAAGAAGCTTTGCATTGAAATTATTTCAACTCAGAAAATTTTATCTCATTCTGTACTCATCCAGTATAATTTCTGCCTTGTTTCTGGTGCTTTTTATTCTTTTGTTGTCAGTACTTCTGAGCAGAATGCAGTTCTGCCCTTTGGAATAATTTTTAATTTTAAGGATTACATCAATTTAACCTTTTTTCCCCCCCTATGCTCTTTCAGCAGAAACATAAGCAATGGTACGTTAGGATATAAGGGTAGATAGGAGGAAATATATAAACATAAGCAAGGCTTGTTTGACTAGACAGCTGCCAGGTGCAGAATGGAAGATGTAGATGAGCATGATGCAGTTCCATCTGGACATAACTCGCTATGTGTCCTTGTCCTGTTCTGCACTCTCTGCCTGTTGACATCTTAAGTCTGTTTTAGTTGTATTACAGTTCAGAATTACCTTGCATTTCCAGTGCTTTCCTCCCCATGCCAAACAGATTTCCAGATGCAGTTGTAGTGTAAATTGGTGCAAATATTATTATTGGGTACCTGTGGACTGCTATAATGGCACTATTCTGAGAGACACCAGCCAAATTTCCAGACTTCAGGCAAGCATTTATTCATGCTCAACTACTAGCTAATTAGTCTATTAACAGTTTAGAATCAAGCATTAATCAAATATATTAGTTAAGCCATAGGTTTGCACTACTGTAAATCTGATGGTTATTGCTGACTCTGATGTCTAGGGTCTTTGATGGTTCTTATTCTCCGAGGTCAAGATGACCAGGCTTGTGAGCTCTCTGACATGGTAAGCTGGAGTAATATTAGGCGTTTTGTCCTCTTTCCTAGGCTCCACTGGATGCCACTAGCATTTTGGCAGTACTCTGTGGGCCAAGACTTATATGGTCCAAGGGCAGGCTCATGGGTGTCGATCTATTCTGGTTTCTTCAGAGGGTTGTTTCCTATTTGCAGACTAGTTTTGAGTCTTCTGTTGCCTTCAGATAGTTGCAGACTATACCAAGCAAGCAAATATGACAAAGTATTGTACTTGGTATTCCAGTTCAAACAATCTTTTTAGGTGTTTGGGTATAAGGCAAACAAGAATTTCTCATTTTTCTGCTTTAAAGAAAAATGAGTAAGAATAAAAGGATATGTTTCACAAATAGGCCTTCACACTACAGGGAAGAAAAGCTTCAGTGAAAGACATATCCAATCACTCTGTCTTTAGTATGGTAAAGTAATCACTAATTAATCTGCTGACCTGCATAACGTTCATCCTTCTCCTGCAAAATGATGTTGAAGTCTGAGGAAGATAGGAATGGGAGAAACTGTTGAGATTTCATCCTGTCCATTCATTGTTTAAGCAGATTACATATAGTTATCCCTGCAGTAAGCCTGGAGATATCCCACTAGTAAGCCTATTTGTGTGTCTCCCAGTTCAGTAGGGAAAGGATTTGCTTTAGCTTGCTTATTTGTTTTAAGCCAGTATTTTTATTTACTGATGTCAGTGTTATTGCATTCTTGTTGAAGTCTTCCTTTCGACAACTGTGATTTCTGTATTCAGTAGTTGAATGGATTGTGCATAGTTCTTTATCTTTTTTATGATGTGTTTTCCTGACCCTAACCCTGATACATTTAGAACACTCTTCTCTAAATGACTTGCAGTCAACGGTATTTTCAATTAAGACTCTGAAATCTCAGAAGTATTCTGTATCTTGGTAAGTCAGGAAAAGAGTGTCATGTAGAAGAAATAGGATCAGTGGAAAGTAAGTGACTAAAAGCTTATACAATACTGTCAGAAGATGTGATACCTTTTATCTTTAAACACTAATATAATATGGCATATTAGTAAAAGTTTCTAGCATAGATTTTGTTTTGTTGATTGCTACTAACTACTGAAACACTGGGGGTTTTTTTTAAAGAAATTTTCTTTGTACTGTGATGCAGTTCTTCCGGTAAAGATGGCAAAACTGGAATATAGAATTTTACTTACTTTGAACATGTTGCATTCATAGGGTGCCATAACATAGTTATCTAGTTACTGTAGTACATAACATTAGGTATTGCAACTAAGTGTCCTATGGATTAGGATTCTAATATAAGTTACCAAGAGTTACCACTTGCACTGGTTCCTTCCAGTGTCTTATCTCAGTACCCAACCCCATCTGTTACTTTGCTGTTTTAGGGTTTTGCAGCTGGAAACTGTAAGTGAATCCAGAGAATTAGCTTACATACTTCATTCTGTGCCATTCAATTAACTATTATTCCTCCCATAAATCTGTAAAAAGCTGAAAAAAGAGTAATGAAGTTCATGTTGCAAACTGAAATATTTATAACATGTCCTTATGTTAGCAGTGTCCATCTGCCTACTATCCCTAAAACCTTGGGAGAGTACAAATAATCAAATAGTGTTTAGTAAGAAACTGGTTTTCTAATATAATAATTTCTTTTTTTAAACCAATGAATAGTATGTATAAACTGATTCCTGCTTTACTGCTAACACATGAAATTCATAACATCACTTGTTTGAAGGCATTTATTCATCAAATTTTTGTTTACACAAAAGTTGAAAAGGAATTCTTATCTAAAACTCTAGTGTATTATTGATTCCATTTATACTATTGTCCAGGAGCCAGCCAAGCATTCTGCATTACTTGTTGAAACTTGATGTTCCGAGAAATCTTCTTTTATTGTGAAACACATTAAGTTGCTGGGAATTCTTAATGAGAATATCGGTAATTCTTCATTATGAACAGGTTAGATCTTAAGATTAGCCTTTTATTCTGACCATTAAAAGCCTACCATTGCTGCATGTGATTAAGAGATCTAGTTCACTTTATCTTCTGTGATGTTTTATTTAGCCCTACAGAGGAGAAAAAAAAAAACAAACTTCATACTGCACTTGAAAGTAAATTACAGGCTTTCATTTTATGCACTGAATTAAAGCCTGCTACATTATTTGATCTAGGTAATAAAGCATATGTAGCTGAACAAAACTTGTAAACTCTGGTAGCTTAAATAAAGTAAATTAGTTCAGTGTGAAGTAATCTAGGAACAAAATAAACAGTAATCACAAATATGACACATATTAAAAATCTCATTTAGTAAGAAATTGATTAAGTTAGACTCTTTAACCATTCAGTCTTGATACGTCAAGTCTAGAAAATAGAAGGATTCCTACAGAGAATTTGAGTGTATTAAAAAATCTTCAGGGGACTTAACAGACACCATGAAATTGCACAGAATGTACAGGAAGGGAGTAATTTTCAGCATAGCGGCTTTGCCTGAATTCTACTTATTAAACTAAAGAAACACTAATCTTGTCACATTCAGTACCTGGCCTTGGGCAATACCTTTTTCCCACTTGGAGGGGTTAATTAACCTTCTCTCAATGTGGCCTCTTTAGGTTACATTGACATGATGCAACAAGCGCTGGATATACAAAGCAAAACCATTAACAAGCTGGAGTATCTGGCTTAATTAGCCAGATTAAAAAGGGTCATTGTCAAACATTCATCTGTGGCTTGTGATACACCTGACACTCCATTAGGCAAGGATGATGGTTTTTTGTTCAGTAATGTGCAGTTACCTTTGCTTACGTGCAGTATCAATATCATTTAGATTATAAAAATATGTTCATATGACTGGTCAATATTGATGCAATGTAAAAGAATTATGACTGCCTCACTAATGTGATGCTAGAAAAACTTCCAGTGAATAGGAAGATGATAAAGACTGCCTGCCAAATGTATTGTATGGCACATAACAGGAAAAATCTGTACTGTGTAGTGAGCTATAGTAAATAATCGCATTTAGGATGGAAACTTAGAGCAGAATAATGGAAGCAAGCTAAAGACTTTTGCATAAAATAATATTAAGTCATTAGGTTTATTTCTCCTTAGATGAAACAGATGGCAAAGTTTGTCTTCCACAACCATGCCTTAGCAGCCCTAGTTTACCTACTGATAAGTCAGTCTACAGAGCAACTAGTTAACCTGCCTACCAGATTAATAGTAAAAGCATATTGCAGTTCTGAAGTGGAGCAGCACATCAGATTGCATGCTTAAATTTAGGGCCGGCACCAAATTGACAGTGTCAAGATAAAATGGAGTCAATCACCAGAACACATCAATCAAAAATATATGAGCAGTTTCCAAATTACATGGCTTCCTGGTCTTGTGGAGGGTATTACATAGCCTCAAGTTTCTTTGGTCAGTGTAGCAGTGACAGCTATATGGTGGGAAGTCCTAGGCTGGGCTGTGAGGTCCTCTGAGGTCTTCCTAGTTCTTTCTGAGGATTCTTTCCTACCCAACTCTGGATTCTCTCTCGTGTGTTTCATTATGTCTCTGGAAATCATCACTTCCAGGACCGGGCAGAGTATACCCATTCTTGGTTATCCCCATTAAGCATCATTCAGTGCCTAACAGCATTTGCAGTCTGCCCATTTCAGAGCTTCCCTACAGTGACTGACAGCTGGTTTACAACCACAGTATTCTCTGGTTTTGTAATGAAGCTGTCCCCTTTTCCTGAAGAACTAATGCTAATGTCAGCCAGGCACAATCCATGATAATTACCGCAAGGAAATGAACATGTTATTCTCCTTACTTAGATGAGAATACCTGGCTCTGGTTTCTGGAACATTTTGAATTGCAGCTGTAATGAAGTACTGCCTGGGATGTGATGTAGTAACTAATAGATATATGGCAATATAGAACTGTCTTTTACCACTCAAAACTGTATTTGACTGTAGGTAGTAGCATTGCTCCTTCCTTCCAGTGATTGATGTACGTGTACCCTGTAACCACAAAACCAGTATGTAGTAAAGAACTTATACAAAATAATTCCTTTCTGATTATTTTCAACTGTTGATTTTTGCTTTCCATTGGGACTGCAGTGTCTTAAACAATCATTTATTGGAATTGGTGGCTTAAATCGACCCATTTAATTGTGCTCAGAAGCTGAGTGGGAGTGCTTTCATAGCAAAGAGGTGGTTCAGGAGGTTACTTGGTGTTTAGGTTTTAATTTCCACTGTTATGCCAGCTTGCTGATATTTTTGTCTTCCTTTCCAGATTTCTTACACCTGGAGACTGAGCGCTCTTGCACATTATGGAAAGCATTCTTAAAGATCTGCCAGCTATGTTCTGCTCCCTTGTCCCTGAGGGCAGTTTCCCAGGGGTCCTATTGACTGGCTCCTTGAACAGCTGGAATTTTGCCTCCCTAAAATTCAAGGTCCTGACTTTATTCTTTGCCAGGACTGTCAACTCCACCAGTCCATGATCACTGCAGCCCAGGCTGCTTCCAAACTTGATGTCACCATTTAGCTCACTTGTGTTGGTGACCATAAGGTCCAGTATTGCATCCCCTCTGGTAGGGTTGTCTGTTACCGGGCTTAAGAAGTTACCCTCAATGCACTCCAGGAGTCTCCTGGATTGCCTATGGTTTACCGTGCTACTTTTCAGCACTTGTCAGGTTTTTTTCAACCTAGCAGGATAAGAGTCTGCAAGTGTCATGCCTTCGGTAGCTGGGGTAAGAACAATTTGTCAATATACTCCCCTTGATTAGGTGCTCTGTAGTAAGCACAGATCACAAGGTTCAGTTTGTTGCTTTAATCTCTGATTCTTACGCATAAGTTTTCAACCTGCTTGTGGCTGTTTGAATTTCAGAGACAGCTCTTAATGCTCTATCCATTTCTTAGCACTGAGAACAACACCTCTGCCCTTTCTTCCTCTCCTGTCCTGTCTGAACAGCCTGAACAGTCATGGAATTTGTCCCACCAAGTTTCAGAAATGGCAACTAGGTTGTAGTTTTCTAGCAGCATAGTGGCTTTCTCATTCATATTTATTCTATGGACATATGTTTTCATTGTTGGGATTTTTTAACATTTCCGCAGTAATCTGTGTCTTCCTTTTTTCTTTTCATTTTGTATCCTGATTTCGTCAGGTATGCTGGAAAGAGGTGGAGGATTCAAACATCACTGCTCTGAGATTCTGTTGATTAATCTCAAATAGGTTTTATCAAAAATTTCTCAGTCTTTCTGAATATTTCAGAAGCAGTTAAATCTGTCAGGTGCTATAGGTGTGGTTTCTTGTAGTTTAAATCCATGATCATCTCAGTTGGCAAGGTCTTGCCTCTATCCCATACCCCCATACTAAATTTATGTAGCCATTTCTTGCTTTACACTGGCTATATTTGAATGCAAAATGAATTAAAGGTTGTTGGAGGGAGGGACTGCAGAAACCCAGCTTTAAATCAGCTTAAATTGCTGTAGAACCCAGCCTTGAAAGGGAGGTCTGTGGTTGCAGATTCTTCAGCAGTCAAGCAGTTTTCTGAGAGGCTCTGAGATTTTTTTAGTTCAGGAATGGATTCCTCCTACTATCTATTGGTATGCCATGCCCCTGAATAGACACATTTTTATTATGTTTTTTTCCCTCAAAATACTGCGTTTTCTTTGGTGGAGGAGGGGCATCTTATTTATTTGTTGTTGTTGAGGATAAAATCTGGTTTCTTCCTTGTCAGTGGTCTGTGCAGTTGAACTGAAAAATCACCCTAATTGGGCATGCTAAGTTTTAGTAATTTTTTTTTCATGTAAACTTTTCTATTATCCGTGATAATACTACTCACTTTTAGAGACATTGGTGCTCCGGTTGCTGAAATATTCTGTACCTAATATAGATTAATAGAGATTAAGGGCAGTAAAATTTTCAGATCACTGAACATTTGGTAAACTGACTCGTAATTTGTTTGCTCTAATGCTCCACAGAAGCATAGTGTCTTCTGTTTTGAAGGTACAACATGGAGAAGAACCTGCCTCATCTCATTACTTACATTAAGCATCTACTGCTTAAAATATTTTTCTTTAAGAAAGGAAGTCTTAATTTCTGATTTTAAATTAATATTTAGTCACCCAGTCAATTTTACTGCCATTTCTGCTCTACAAAATTGAGAAATCCAGTAGTTCCCCATGTATATTTCCTATGAAGGTCTAAGCTGTGCTTGATTGTCTTTCTGATATTTTCTTTGTAAGATGTTTTCCTTGATTCTTGCACTATTTTTGTATTCTATTCAAATTTCCAGCATGCCCTTAAAATGCCAGGGGCACAATCTTAGGCACGTTTTTACCACATCTGGTTTTGATGTCAGAAATTTCTCCTCAGATGTTAGCTACGATGGTTGCATCAGTGCTTTCTATGGAAGAAGGTTATTTGAGTTGCTTTTCCACTGTGACTCATGAAATGCTTTTCAGAGACTGCTTTTCAGATTACAGCTGTTCATTCTGTGGCCTGCCAGAAGTTTAGCTTAGAATTTGAATGTATAGAGGTCTTAGTGTAATTCAGTTAGCCAGAAGAAAAACCAAGTAGTTCTGAATGATGGCCAGTTATTTACAAGCTGAGAGAAGATTTACTGCTCAGTCTTCTGAGCTACCCCTAAACTGACAAGACTCAGAGAAGTGACATATGTTCCAGCACATGTAAATAAAAGATACTTTGAATATGAGATAAAAATAAGATAAAACTCCGTCTGTACTAATTCGTATGCTAGGAGGGGGAAAAAACTTTTGGCTAATAGCAAGATTGGTATAAGCTAATTTTAAGATCCAAGTACAGATAAGCAATGAATTAATGTGGTAATGTAAATGATGAAATGAAAAAAATAATGCACTAACCTTTTAAATTTACTTCTTAATTTTATTCAGAGATCACGATGCAGACACCAGAGACTGGGTCAGATACAGGTTCAACTGTGACTTTACAGACGTCTGTGGCTGGCCAGGCAGCAGTGCCAACACAAGTAGTACAGCAAGTGCCAGTTCAGCAACAGGTAGGTGGCTGTTAGCTTTGGGAAGAGTGAAAAAAAAAAAATCAGTAAGTATTGTTATTCACAGTGCAGTGAAGAACTTGATTTTGTGCAAGGCTGCTAAACAAACTTTGTTGCCCTGCTTTTATTAGTTTTATTTGGCTGGAATTAAAATAGCTGGAGAAAGGCAAGCTGTTTGCAGGATCTTCTATGCATTTCTATTCTATTTTTGTCACAAACAAATGAAGAATGAGCAGGGCTTTGCTGTTTTTACTTGTGTGAAATTTTTACTGTTCTGAAAACCTGAAGGATAGAATCGGCTTCTTATTTTCACACATAAGTAATGCATTAATCTTTGCCATGAATTTTCTATATCTTTTCTAAAATCATTCCAGTTGTCCTTTATTAATGTGATACTCATGTCAAAACACAGAAGCCTAGGAGTAGCTAGTTTTTTTCTTGCTTTATTATAGCTTAATGAGAACAGGAAACTAATTATTTTATTGCAGTGTCTGAGCATGTAGAACTGTCCCTTATCAACATTACATACATCTCCGTTAGTACTGCTGCTTCTGAGTATTCCCTTTCACTGAATGCTCCATCATTATTTTGGACTGTTTTTCCCTGTGGGGATATTACATTGTATTTTTCCACTTGACTCTTAACAGTGACTGTAGGATTCAGCATAACGTTCCAGAAGGGAAAACTAAGGGGTCAGCACAACGAAAGAAGAGGAGGCATTTTTCACTAATGTATCATTGTTTTTTCAGCAAGTACTCTTTAGCATGTTGTAGGAAGCTTCTAAGGATTCAGAATTAACCTCACTTTTTAGTTAATGCCATGCAGAGTGGAAGGATTGGAGAAATAACATTAAAAATGGTAATATAATTTATTTTGTGGAGTTATATCAATGTATCAGAAGGTGAGCAAAGCATTCCTTCATATTCACTGTATATGATAAACATTGTGTTCACTACGTGTTGTATGATTAACTGACAATGCAGACTTCTGCTAGTCAGAATTGTTCTTAATGCAAAATCATGCTTAGCGTATGAAAAACATGATCATGAATTGGCATCAGCCATTTTATAAATATGAATGTACTTAAAATATTACAGCATGTGCTATTTATATGTTACTTGCCAAAAGTATTCCAGACGAATGAAAGTACAAAATTTGTTTTTATGTCTGAGAATAGAAAATTATGCATATCCAAGCTGCTTGCATAAGCACTGTAGATAATTATATGTTGTTTTCTAAAAGAAGTTTAAAAATCTTTGTATCTTTTTCCTGATTGTTCACTTTGCTTAGTAGTACTTTGAACATATGTACTTTTTCTTGGAAATCAAAATTGTCTTTTAAATGTTGGGTTTGCGTTTCAATGTAATTTCCACATTTCAGTATGCTTTTATGCACTTTATTTATTTATTTTTAGTTCCATCTTAAACGGTATATATGCTTCGTGAGCATGCATCTTCAGTGTTAGGGCTCAATACACCAAACTTGCAGCACAAATATTGTGCAATAACAGTAATTTTGTTTGCTATTGCTATGGCATACTTATAGTAGTTATGAGAACAGAGATATCCCATATTATTTAAAAGTCATTAGGTGCACTGAAGCATTGATTCTTCTAAACAATATCTCAGATTTCTGCTGTTCTTGTTTTCAGGTACAACAAGTGCAGACTGTGCAACAGGTGCAGCATGTCTACCCAGCACAAGTTCAGTATGTCGAGGGAAGTGACACAGTCTACACTAATGGAGCTATGTAAGTTGCCAGATGATGAATGTTTATCAAAATGCGAAGTTATATTTTTTCAGTTGCATTTCACCAACTAGTGTATTTTAAGATGGAAAGAAAAATAATTAAATCAAAACTTAGTTATTGTCAGAATAGGTTTTTTGGTCTGAAAAGCTTAATTCACGATGTTTTTTTTTAGTAAGGAAAAATTTTTGTGTAAGAAGAATCCTTGTGAATGTTTTAGTTGGACTTACATGAAATTATATACACAGCATAGTGTTTTTTGAAAAAGTACACATCTGCTTATGAGTACATTCTCTTCATAGGATGTACTGTGTCACTTCTATCCTCAGGAAAGAAGTCAGAGCCTTCAGTCTTGCTGACTGCAATCCTAGTAACAAATGCATAGGGAGGTGCAGCAACTGCAGTTATTATTTTATCAAAGTAGTGTTGTAATTTCATACCTGTGTTTAGTAAAATAAGTAGTTTCTAAATCAGTCAGGAAATGCAGAGAAAGGATAATAACACTGGGGTTTTTTGCTGCCTCTTTACCCTCTTTTCTGCATGTATTGTGCATTTCCTGTTTCCCTGAATATGCTTTTCCACTATGAAGTTCCCTTCTCCAGTACATAAGGTGAGAAACATAGAAGGAATAGTTTAGGTTTGGTGGGACCTCTGGAGGGTACCTAGTCTA
The DNA here is from genome assembly GCA_013389865.1 of Piaya cayana. Lineage (NCBI taxonomy): Eukaryota > Metazoa > Chordata > Aves > Cuculiformes > Coccyzidae > Piaya > Piaya cayana. Next base: position 73,208 of record WAAB01008942.1, read on the forward strand.
ATCCCTGACATGGAGCAGCACCATCTTTGAAGTTAGATCAAACATGGTGCTGCTTGGGAAGGAGCTTCTCTACCTCTTGTTTTCATTTACCTACCTTTTACCTTTTTTGCTATGTTACTGGCTTTAGGAAGAAATTATTTAGAAAACTTCTTTATTGTCTACATCTACTTGTTTGTTGATGGTAATCAAAAAGTGAATCAAAAGAGCAATATTATTTGGATCAGGACTTCTGATGTTAACGTTGATAACAGTCTTCGGTCACATCTACTAGCATATTTTGCTATTTCACATACTATCTTGTCTGAAAGCAAACTGTGGCCCGCTCTCTACTGCCACGTGGCTCAAAAAGAATGTGTTAGGGCTATCAGTTATAGCATACTACTTCGCTGCTTTTGATTCCTGTTCTTACTGAAGTTTTACTATGTCCCCAACAGCAACACTCAGTGGTGGTATGGGCCTTGGGCAGCCTGGCGTAGCAGGAAGTGTCCCTGCCCATGGTAGAGGTTGGAACTAGATGATCTTTAAGGTCCCTTCCAATCCAAACTGTTCTATGATTCTGTGATTCTATTTGTTGTTTTTATCATTATCTAAGTTCAGTAGTTTAAAAAAAAACATATTTGTGTCTCTTGTTCTTGTTTTGCCACTGGATTAGCTTGAACAGAACTGTGTCAGTGTGGGACCAACATTTTGGAATTTTTTGAAGTGAACAAAAAAGCATATCATATCCCTAAACAAAGCTAGCATAAACTGTTTCAAAATCTGTTGTGACAGAAAAGAAATGAAAGGCTAGCCTCTATTATGCTAAAGTACTTAGGCGGGTATTCAGATTGCAGTTTTGCCTTTTCTAATCGTACTGAAATTTGTGAAAGAAGATCCATGTGAATCCTGACAGGTTCACAGAAGTGTGTTTCAGCCAGTTACTCCTACTCCAGAAATATTCTGTTTCTCTTTCAGAAGATAAGATTAGGTTTGAAAATTATGTGATTGACTGAAGTAATCACTGGTTTGGCTCTTGAGTTGTCTTCCTATGACTATATGCTCAATTTATTCTATGACAATGCTAAATTAAAATCTTAATTCTAACTCAGAATCAGATATAAGATGCTTCCATATTGTACCAGTTGACAGCACTGCTCTAGCAGTGGAAGAAGTCATCTGCAACTCATAGTTAGGGTAAAGACATTAATTCAGTGTGCAGTCCTCCGTGGGAAAAAATATAGCAGCATGTCTGATGAAAGAATTCTTCTGTATTTCAAGATAAAGCACTTGCAAACTAACACTGGTTTAAGTCCATTATTTCAAGATAAAGCACTTGCAAACTAACACTGGTTTAAGTCCATACATGATGGCAACAAAAAAATAGAATTAGAATATATAGGAGGGAAGAGTTACCTGATTCTTTTGGTTTTAAAGGTAAGAAGTTTGCCAGGTAATTTTTGTGTTTATAATGCAGGTCTTCCCATGCATTATATATCATGCTTTGTCTCTGCTTTACTGTATATCGTAATTGGAGGCATAGTGATAATACAAGGAGTATATCCTAAAACTTGTCACATACGTTGCAAGACATGAGACTATTTGAATTATATTACCTGTGTTCGTGTCTGGTTAATAACAGTTTTGCTTGTCAAGTATGTGACTTTATCCTGAAACAATAATGCATTATTGTTGCAATGTCACACATGGTCTACCTTATCACTGCAGTTAAAATTGTTATTTCCGGTGCTTCCTAGTAGCCATTGTCTTTTCTCTGGCATTATGCATATGCTTTTACTACCTCTCAGTACACTAAGGTATATGGCTTCTCTCTGAGAATGGGTTGCAGCAAGTTACCACCATCACAAGTGTTAGGTGTGGAGAAGTATGATGGATGGTGGAAGTCTCTCTCCTCATGCTAGGTCCACTTACAGCTATTTTTAAAGTTTTGTAGCACAGTCTATATCTTTGTTCTTCACTGGCTTCCATTTCCATATTACATCTGAATTTACTGTATATTGTGTCTTCTACATTTGCTGGATGCTTCTTGAGTACTGTCATGCCACCCTCATGATCTAGTTTGCTGTATTGTTAATCTATAAAAAAGTCATGAATTGTTTATTCTACACTGAATAGCTATTTGATGTTACTGTGTGTTAGAGCAGTGCATCAGCACTTCAGCAATAGTATTTATACCACACAACTGTGGAAAGCTAAGCAGAAACATATTAAGTAGCACTTATCTGATTGTTTGACAACTGCTGTTACAGCGGGGTTAGAACAAAGCTCTAGACTAGCATGAACAAGTCTAGGAGGAAAAAACAAACAAACAAACAAAAAAAGCCTGAGAAGCCCCAGTCTTGAGGTCTTGCAGATTGTACAAACCTTGTGACATGTTCCTAGCAGTAACAATACCATATTTCTTGGACTATAGGTCTGCAGTACTTCATCAAAATTTTAGAGTTCTGTAACTAAGGTTTCCTTTTGTATCTAACGTACGGGTTCTGAGAATATAATTTTATAAGATTACTCCTCTGTTTTCGTTTATTTTGTTCCCTGTTTTACAGACTTTTCATTTCCATGTGCAAAAAGATCTTGGACCAAGTGTTGAAGATTGCGGTTCTTTTTTATTGATAATGAATGCCTGTCAGTAAGATAATTACTTTGATTTTTGAATGTGACAAGTAAGAATTCCTTTATATGGAATAATTCAACTCTATTTTAGCATTTTCTGGCAGATATATTTTGAGTTGTCCCTGTAGAGAAAATGTGTATGCATAAAGCGAGTCAGCTATTCACTGCTACAGAGGGAATTGCTTATTTTGGATTTTGTGCTCTAGTTATAGATGCATTTATTACCCTTTCTTAGTGCAGGTTTTTATCTTTGATTTTAGCAGTTTCATTTGATAAACGTTAGTTGGTTAGTTGGTAACTGTAATTGATAACTTATCAGTTTTTCCATCTCTTTCACCAGTTCAACTGAGGAGGGGTTTGTGGAAGAAGGTTATTGCTTAATTGGGATTTGATCTGTTATTAAAAAGCCTTGAATCAGTGTTCTAGTTACAGGAGTAGATTTCTTGATGGGAAGGTAGGAGGTTATATGAGACAGGGTGAGAGAGATGATTTAGCCCTCTCTATTGTTATTTGGCTGCTGTACCATGTTCTGTTGTGTCTGTGTTAAGGGTATATGGAGCTTCCCCTCTCCCCATTACTTATGATACACCACCTCCAGAGGCTGCAGCAATGCATTTGTTATAATAAGACCTTCTCTCAGAATTAGACAAATGAGTCTGTTCTCCTTAGTTTCCATGAAGCTCACTATTCCTTTAGGATCTGGGATTATACTAAAATCTTAAAGGAGTTTGAGGATATTGTTCTGGCATGAAAGACTTTCTTGGCTTTTATGCATGCAGATTTTCTACCGTATTGCAATACCATAGCATTCATCATGAGCGTTACCTACTATGCATATAAAAGTGTATCTTGAAATATTTATTTTCATCTAGTGATTATCCTATCTATATACTGGGAAATAATACCTTATTTGATTAAATACTGTAATAGATTAACTTAAAATACAGAGATGGCAAGGAAAATCTACTTAGATAACTGCCTGCTAGGCTGTGTGAATAATCCATACCAAAACTCACAAGAGTGATTCTGGGTTTCTTACTTGATGAGTAAGATAATAATTATTATTTTACCTATTTGTTTGAGTTAGAATTACAGAAAAATTTAAAAATTGGCACTGAATAGTTTTCTTGTTTGAATTAAGATGCTGTTCTTGTACAGCCACTGTGGAGAGGTGCTGGTATTTCAAGTTACAATATACAAAATATACATCTTGAAGTAAAAATAATACATTTATGTGTGTTTGACCCAAGACATAAGTTTTCCAAGTCAGTACCCACAGCTAGAGATAAGAATTAATTACTTAGTTACTTATTTTGCAAGACACAGAAGTTACTGGAATATATCTTCAAGGTAAAACCTAATTTAAAACAAACACAAACTGGACTTGAGTTAACTTGTCTGTATTCTAATCTGATTTGAGAATTCTTATGTCAAGACACTGCATTTCACAGTTCCTGTAAAAGGAAATAAATCTGGTTTTTTTACTAAAACACAGAGTGATGGAAAAATCTTGCAACAAGGCAGACATTTGTAAGACGCACATAAAACTGGGATAAGTCTGTACATGATGTTCTCTAGGAAAATATAGATATGAGAAAGATAAGTCTCTCCCATCAGCTACTTACTCAAAGAAAACTTGGGGCCATAATAAGCCTATGTAAATTACTGAGACATAACAGATGGCAGGAATACTGAAGTATAGTAGTCAATAGATCAGATTATTGACATTTACATAGAGCCAGATCCATAGGTGCAGGTGGGAATGAATGATGTCCCATGTCTGCATATGCACACTGAAAACCAATTAAAAAAACCCAAGGTTTAGTCTTCATGAGCCATTGTTTTTATTTATCTCCTTTCTTCAAACTGTCCATGTCTTTGAAGAGAAAAAAGCATCTTTAAAAGTTAAACTCATTAAACTAACATTATGTGAGTGTCTGTAATACGGCATAGAAGATTGTACTTAATCTGTGTGGTATGCTGGGGATTACCAATTTGCAAATAACTATAAAATGTATGTAAGCAATAGTAGATGATGCCTTGAACTATTTTACCTTGCAATCCTAGCCCAACTCATACTGGTCTTATTTCTAATGTGCGATCTCAACATCGGATCCATTTTCTGGGCTTGCTTGATCTAAATTGAAATCACACAGCAACTGACTTTGTGTGACTTTCTTTCAGGGTAAACATCATCTAGTTTGTACAGCCTTCTGGAAACTAAGTTGGTCTTCAAGCTTATTAGTAATTCTGATGAACTTTCTAGTTCTATGTTATAGTAAACACTGAATTCTAAGTGTTTAAGTAGGAGGAGCTACTAGATTCTGTTGCCTGCCTTGCATCTCAAACCGCTGTATATCACCAAGGTGTTATCATAAAAAGCCAGAAGAGTTTAGTTACACTAGGTTAGTTATAAAAGGATTTTTGTGTGCAGTTTTGAAAGGAAAGAGCTAGGAGTGCTTTTACAGCCTTTTCAATGGGAAAGAAGTCATTATATAGTACATGTCATTATTTGAGAAAGTATTGCATGTTTGTGCTACAAGTGCTATGGAGAAGTAGATCACTTCCTTATTTTAATTTATCCCTTGTCTGTGTCTAAAGAGGATAATATTGTAGCTTCCTCTTTGTTACACTTTTCTGTGGAATGGTCATATTGTCATATGGAATGACCTTAAAACCTTTGGGTCACAGCTTTTTAAAACATCATCTCATTCTGATGAATTTTTAATTTCCAGAAGGTTATTGCATGTAATAATAGTGACTTTATCTCACCTATAATTATCCTGTTACTCTCTATTTCTAAATATTTGCTTAATCATCTCTGATAAGCAGGTATTCTGGAAGATCCTGCTGTTTGTTGGAACAAAGGGAAGAGTATAGTTATCTTAAAGTGTGACCCATTGATGTTCTCCAGTGATTGCTTGATTCATATAGAGTAGGGACACTGTCCATACAACTGATTTCCTCTTCTCTCCCTTTTCTGCAACAAGTCTGTTACTTGATTTTGGGGGGTTTTTTTTGGTGAAATTTTGAGTGTCCTGTAGGGTTTGCATTGATTGAAAAACCTGCCTCTGGAATTTCATAGCAGCAAATGAGATTTGCCTTTTTTGTGTCTTTTGGGCAGTGTTTTTCTTCTAGACACATCTATTTTTACTGTCAGCAATGGCCTTGTCCTTTTGTTCCTTTCCTTGTAATATCTGATATTGACACCAAGTATTTCTTATCTCTTTTGGGAGGAATTACAGTGTTCAGTCCCTTGATGATCAATTGCATGAACTGTTTCCCCTGACATTTTCCTAAATTGTCCTCTGCTGCATAGCACTGTTCATGTTCTATAAGGTGTGATTCTGAGACAGAAGCAACATCAACTCTGCTAGTGGTTGGCTTGCTTATCAGAAGATAAACAATGTCTCAGTGGTGTAACAAGGTATCACAATGATACTTCAGCTTTCCAAAATAGATTAACTGGAACTTGCACAGTGCTTAAACCCATACATAGGTTATTACAATGCAAAGATAAACTAATTTAACTTATTTAAAAGAAATGTTAATAGGTTAACTGTCTGCTTGAGCACTAGTCCCTAAGAGAATTGTTTTGCTTTGTTTTCAGTAGACTGCAAGGCATTTCTTTCAGATTAATTTAAAGTTTCTTGCAGCTGATCTTGAGGCTTTTGGAATACTCAAAGTAAAAAGGAAAATGTTTAAGTAGCTTAAGAGGCATAAGAGGAAATAATGAAGTATGAGGTTATAAGAAATTTAAGATTTTAAAACTGAAGTTTTGGAGTTTCTGAAGTCTTTTAAGAGAAGGGGAGCCATAGTTAATGCAACAAAAGATTTGACTTTGGTTGTTGGTAAGATGCCAAGTATTCTTCAGTTATTTAAAAGCAGTGGTTTTCTGAAGCTGAAGAGGGAATCATTATCTGAGTCCATTGTTTACTAGTTAATTAATCTTGTGTAAATTTTTTACAATTAAAAAAAAGCATAATAGTAAACAATATATTATATGTTGATAAGTAACTAATTCCTATCTAGGTAAAGGAAAAAAAACCTGACTTCAGGTTTATGGATAAGTGTATTACTCACCAGTTTACTGCACAGAACAGGGATGCTGCTTCTTCCTCCTGTGTTTTTGGACAAACATATCTGATTTTTTTTGTTTACTTGTTTAGTTGCATGGTGTTGCATGATTTTGTATTTTGATTGCACTAAACAAATAGGAGACTCATGGAGAGACTGGGCTGTTACTTCAACTAAGTGCATTTCAGCATAAGCAACTCCAAGTTAATAGAGAACTTTGAATCTCAGATGGTGTTGCCTGTTGATTACAAGCAATATTACAAATTTTTAGGCTTAAATAAGAAAATTAATGGTTGTGTAAACTGACTGGATTTTACAGTTGACCTTTCTGTTATCATGCTTGCCAAGACACAAGGCTTATCAGTCACGAAACAGGATAAAATTTCCAATTAGACTTTTCCAAAATGAGGAATCTGGCCTTTGAAGTAATGACTGTTATTTACTTACAGTTTTGAAATACATTGATTTGAAGATCAAATTTAGTACATGGGAACAAATGCACATTCAAAAACTATAAATAGATTATAGCTTATGAAAAGTAATGATTCATGATAAGTGATTAAGAATGTAAAACATGATAGAAGGTTTCAGGAGCTGGGTAGTTCATTAGGGTAAATTGGTTAAGGAGGCAGGAAAAACAATTGGTAACATAGGACACTTGAACATTGAACACACATGGCTGACATTTGTATGACTTATTTGCAATTTGGCAACATTCACAGTATGGAAAATATATAGTATCTGAGTAGAAGTCAAAATTTTATTTTTTAATTATGAAAAGTTAAAACAGAAGGAGGTTTATGAATTGCTTTTCAACATATTAATCATTGGATGAGCCCTGTCTGCCTGTCTCCTCAGTTTTTGCCATACTTCTTTCCTCCTTTTCAGGTAAAATCAACAAATGTTTCTGTAAGGTTTGGTCGATATTTGGTTTGACATTGTCACTGATTTAGTTATTTAGTGTTTTGAGTTGATTAAATGTTATTCTCTGGGTGGGCAGGGATTGTTCATCTATCTTATTTAATATGGTTATAGCTATTGTACATGCATTTCTAAACTTACAGCGTTTCCTTCAGCTAAATGAACAATACAGATAATTTATTTTCTTTTTGTTTTCTTTTCTTAAAGCCGATCAACAACTTATCCTTACACAGAAACCCAGATGTACAGCCAAAACACTGGGGGAAATTATTTTGATACTCAAGGAAGTTCTGCACAGGTGACAACAGTGGTTTCATCTCATAGCATGGTGGGCACTGGAGGTATTCAGATGGGAGTCACAGGAGGACAACTCATTAGCAGCTCAGGAGGGACCTATCTGATTGGCAATTCAATGGAAAATTCTGGTCATTCTGTCACTCATACAACACGGGCCTCCCCAGCAACAGTAAGTATATCAGACTGATACATAATCTTTGGGGCTAGTTTCTTAGTCACTCAGATGTTCTTGTGGACTAACATGGCTTTTGTTGTCCGAATAAGGACTACACAATACTTTTTGTAAAATAAATAATCAGTGTAAGTAAGACCCAGAAATAAGAATACTATGAAAACTTAAATATGAAGGCAGCCCTTTCCCTTGACAGCTTGCAAATAGTTACATTTCATGTGTTAAGTTTTTGCATATATCAGTGAGTGGTTTGGGAGTGCTCATATGACATTTTGTCTAGCTTGAATATCTGTTATGATGGAAACTAAAACACCCCCCATTAACATTTTATAATTTTTTTCTGAAAACATAAGAAAAACACAATGTTGTTGAGTATGACTATGTCAAGATGTAAATATTAAATAGTTTAACGTACAGATAGGTATCTAACTTCCCTGCCTTTTTTCAGTTGGTTTGCTTGATGTTAGTGCAAGTTTCTCCAGTTGTTCAGAATATTGAGATACTACTTTTCAACTGTTTATTCCTACTTACCTATGCTGTGTCTCCAAAGTTGTCTCCAGATTAAAAGCTCATTGTGGAAGTATCTTACAGTGCTGTGGCAAGATGCATTCTGGTTACAGCTGTGATAGATAGTAACTATTGTGGACACTTAAACACAAAGTCAGAACTTTCCCTTATGAGTTTACTCATTCAGACATTATTTCAGTTAGGGAAGTGGGTTTATACTTTGCTGCATAGCCTTAATGAACACTTCTACCTAATTCTTCTGGGTATTCTGGTCTGGTATTGAGGCATTGGAACAGGTTGCCCAGCGAAGTTGTGGAAGCCCCATCCCTGGAAGTGTTCAAGGCCAGGTTGGGTGGGGCCTTCAGCAACGTGATCTAGTGGGAGGTGTCCCTGCTCTTGGCAGGGAGGTCGGAACTAGATGATCTTTAAGGTCCCTTCCAACCCAAATCATTATGTGATTCTATGAAAATACTAAGAAATGTGCCCTATCAGAACTACTCTTGTGTATACATGCTTGTGATTTATCTTAGCATGTCTGAAGAACATTTGTTAGTGTTTTCTTTGGGGATTTTGTTTCCATTTCTTTCATTACTTCTTTCCATTAAGTACTTCGCTGTCCTATTAAAATGCTTTTCTACCTACTAAAAAAGATTTTTCAGCAAAACGGAAAGGCATTCCGATTATAAGACCTTCTATACAGGATATTAGGAAGATAAAGAGCTTTCCAAGATGACTGTTAGCATGTGAATATATGTGGATTGGTCAAGAATAAATTGTGATTGTGTTGAAGAAGTGATTTACCCTAACTTGGTGTCTATTTGAAATGAATTTGCATATTGAAACCTGTTTGAAAGAGTAGTCTGTTTGATTTATTGGCAGCTATCACTGAAGAAGGGGTAACTATATTGAAGAGACTAACTAGAAAATAGGATTGACATGTTAATAATAAAATCTGAATCACATTCTTTTTTTTTCCCATATGTAAAAGAGCGGCTGAGAGAGCTGGGGTTGTTTAGCCTGGAGAAGAGGAGGCTGAGGGGAGACCTCATTGCTCTCTACAACTACCTGAAGGGAGGTTGTAGAGAGGAGGGAGCTGGCCTCTTCTCCCGGGTGTCANAGGAGTGATCTTATCAACATTTCATAATATCACAAGGTTAAAAATTTAATCCCATTTCTAGTAATAAATGTGTTGTTATTCTTGCCAGCCAGGCTTTTGTCTGTTAGTCCTATTTTCTAACAAGCTTTATGACTGATCTGCAATTACAGTTGTCATTCATCAGTCATCACTGACCGTAGGAGGTCTCCACTCATGCTGTTGCAGAGATTTATCTTATTTCAGTGCAAATTTAAATGTACATGAAAATAAAAGCAATATTTATAGGACTATAATGTATCACCACAAGTTATTATTTCTCATAGTAAGCAAAGTGTGCAAAATTTGTTCTTAACTTCAAAGGAAGAATGGTACCTACCCAAAATAGTAATTAATGGAGGGAGAAGAACAAGAACTAAGAAGTTTCATTGTAAATATTATGTCCGGATTGTATAATTGTAATGGAAGGATTTAACTGTTTTAAAAACAATAAGTAATATGTTTAAATGGTTCATTAAAGGTGGAGGGTTGTAATTTGGAAAATAGTTTGTGATGAGGTTTAATTTATCAATCTCTTTCTTGGTAGAGGAACTTTGTCGTCCTCTATACAACAAGGCAGATAATCTTTTTTTTCTTCTTTTAAGTGAGTTGTAAGAATGTTTAATCACTACTACTGCTAAAAAAAAATTATGTGATATGAGTTCATGGGAGGGGTGGGAAGAGGGTTTGTGGGTGTTGGGCCTTTATAAACTTCTGCCTCTGAGACTTTTCGTCCTGCTTTGCTTTCTCCTTTAGAGCTGTGGATTATCATTACTTTTCTCTCTGTCTTCCAGAACAAAAGAGATGTTTCAGTCTAGCAATGTGGCCAAAATAGTTGTCTCTGTGCCTTTGAGTGCCTCACTGCTCCGCTGTAGCATCTTGAATTAAGATTCTAGTCTTTTCACAGGACAAGGATAGGGAGAAAGGGAGAATGACTCTACTAATGTCAGCCACACCTATGCTGTCTGATTTCTGGCTTCATCTGTCTCTGCTCCCTGTTTGTCTTCTGGTACAGTCTGGCTTTGCCTTTCAGTCATAGGCTTTTCTTTTGCTCCCTGACTTAAAAGCCCTGTAGCACCTCATAGGTTGTTTCTAGTTTTGGCAATTGAATATTTATTCTGGTATTTATGTATAAAAATCAAGATGTAATGCTGTTGGAAACAGTATTTATTCCCATATAGCATTGTAACAAATATAATGATTTTTATATTATAAGATATTAAAGCCAGTTATCTTTGAATCTTTGGGAAGACTTTCTATTAATTCCTGTTATTTGAAAATGCATAAGCTGGGTGCAGGAGGACTTGCCACTGATGTTCTCATAACAGTCTGATTATCAATGGCATTGGAGGTGTCACCTTTCCAATTAAGTACACATTTGTTCTTAACCAGCTGCTCTACCTCTTTCTAAGGCTGTCTTGCCATAAGTGTTTTCAAATTTACTTTTAATAGCAATCTGAACTAAACTTTTCTTGTAGTTTCTTGTCCTGATTTTCTGATGCAACTTTTAAGGTGTTTGCATGTAGTTTTCAGTGTTAGGTTGAATTTGCATGTTCTAGAAGTCCTTGTAATCAGTTTGACAAAGGATTTTCTTTTGTTTGTTTTCCTTTAAATGTTTGTACCCAGTATAGGGAAAACAACCACAAAGAAGAAAAGTTTAGAATCTGTTTGAAGAGGAGTATAGTAGAAGTGAGCTGTAGAAGGTTTACGGCTGGACTTTATGATCCTAAAAGTATTTTCCAACGTAAACAATTCTGTGATTCTGTGAGATGGTGACTTGTTCAATTTGACTACATGTTTCAGAACTTCTAGCAAGGAAAATAAGTGTAAGAAGCAATGTTTCTTCAGAAAGTTTGGAAAGAGATAGTAGTCTGACCTAAACTCCAAACGTTTTTTGTTTTTCCAGCCTATGGCTTTTAGGTGTGCATTTCCACCCTGTTTTGACTCCATATATTCTTTTGTAATCACTAGAGAGCATACGTATGCATGTCTTATGTACATGCAGACTACTGGAGGCATGCATTTGCAGCAGGAATTTTGAGTAGTATATTTTATGTATATTTAACTTGGATGTTATATTTACAAATAAATCAGTTTTAGAAGGGAAAAAAGCACATTTTTTTCTGAGTTTCTAAGGTTTATCAGGGTCCTTTTATGGTTAGCATATGTAAAATACCATGTTTATTTTACATGCTTGTGTTCTTCTCCTAGTGAATATACTTAAAAAATATCTTTCCACCTTCATAGTACTGTTTAATTCTCTTGAGCCAAGTTTCATATAACCTGTGTGCAGGTGTTGCTACAGCTTTGTCTGCTGGGAATGTAATTTTTTTTATATTTAATTCTTCCAGCTCTAAATGCTGCACCTCTGTTCTTTTAGTGTTGTCAATTTTTGCTGGGCACACTTTTCTGCCCAGCACAATGCTCTTTAGAAAACAGTACAGCAGCTGTAAATACTCTGTTCTGAAACAGAATTTAGCGTCACTGTAAATAACATGTTTATGACATCCTGAAAAGAGTGAAAGCATCACATTTTCAAATGCTTTCAATCCATTTATACTCTAGTTTCAGGTTAGGTCATTATGCGTGTATGCTTTATTTAGGTAAGTGCAGTTGTCAGAAGTGCCCAGGACTTAGCTAGCTTTATCAAATTAATTGTTCTTGTACACATATGATGAACTAGTAATTCCTTTAAAGAGAGAATGCGATGAAAGCTCCTTTAGAATGTAGCTTCTTTCAAAGCTTAACAGGGCAAACCTTTAGAATTGGATTTAAAGGCATTTTGACTGGGAGGTGCCTGTGCAGATACAGACAGGAGCTGTATTTTTAAACATGATGCAGAAATGTATTGAATTTTAACCACCTAAGGTTGTCTGCTTTGCTGGTGATGGAGGGTGGTTTGTAGGTGCAGACAGGGAAAGAAAATAAGTTGTAGGACATCCAGATTAGTCACAAGACTCAGTGCTTAAACTACTGCAGATTGTTTTCTTTGTCCTCACTTCCCCAACAACTTACTGTAAATAATTCATGTTAATTAGTTGAATCATCAATTAATCAGCTGAATCATGCAAACATACTATTCTTCCCTTCTTCCTAAAAGAAAGGCTTTTTTTTTCAAAGAAGTAGGTTAGGGATAAGTATTTGCTATGTCTGTGCTAAACACACCTGAGACTATTATACATAATAGATTTATCTAGTAACATGTTGATGAGCACTAAGACATAAACTAGCAAGAACATTTAGTAAATTCTAAATCAGTGGATCATGTGAAGACTGAACATTGTAGGATTCTGGAGGCATATAGTGGGATCAAACTGTTGCAATTTTTTAACTGCAGGAAAATACCCATAATTGTTAACAACAATGTCAGACTATAACGCAGTATTTTAGTTGGCAAGTGAAGTAAATTGAAGAAGTCTACAATCATAGTTTTTCTAGTGATTGTGCTTTAGTTTATTGTCTGCTTATGTTCCTGTTAACTTTACAAACTGATTATATCTTCTACCTGTAGTTAACATTTAACATTATTTAGCTGGAGTTGCAGTAGGAATAATAGTGTATATTTCACTTGTTATTCACAGCATTTTAATAAACAATGTTTTAAGTCTTGTTAAGGGAAGAGTAGGAGAAATGTATAGCCAATCACATACTCAAATAAATGAATGTGTAACTCGTGTTCACAGTAAGCATTTCAGATACATATCTAGTTAGTTGTGGCTGGAATCTCTCATTGCTTTGCATTGCTAAGAATGCAAGGGTATCAGTCTTCTTTTTATACTTAAGCAGAATGTTATTTTAAATCTTAAAATTATTTTCATATTCTTTCCACAGTATACTGTATAAAACCTACTACAGTAGCTGTGTAATTAATCTGTACATGGGCTTAACTGCTGTTTTGAATAGAAATGAATTTCTGAACGGTTTTTCTGGAACCTGGATAGAAGTCTCTGACCAAAACTTAAAACTTAAAGTCTCAAAGAAATAGATCCTTCACATAAACAACTTCTTGCTCAGGTAGCTATTATTCCCTGTACACATGGCATTCTGTGTCACATAGATCATCTTGAACACCCAGAAGCTTGGAATAAGGAAAGAGAATAACCAGACCATTTTGATGGGAAACAACCTACAACAATTATCGAGTCCAACTGCCTGACCACTTCAGGGATGACCAGAGTTTCAAGCATAGCAGTAAGAGCATTGTGCAAATGCCTCTTAAACCACCATCGACCACCTCTCCACCTTGACCACCTCAAAGCCTGTTCCAGAGTTTGACCACCCTCTCTGTAAAAGACTTGCTTTCCAATGTCCAGTCTAAACATTTCTTGGCATGCTCGGAGCCATTTCCATATGTCCTCTCGCCGGATCCCAGGGAGAAGGGACCAGCAGCTCTTTCTCCACTTGCCCTCCTCAAGAAGCTGTAGAGAGCAATGAGGTAGACCTTCAGGCTCCTTTTCTTAAAACTAGATAAACCCAAAGCCCTTAGCTACTCCTTATAGTACATGTCTTTCAGCCCTTCCACTAGCTGTGCTGCCCTCTGCTGTATACATTCAAGGACCTTCACGTCTTTTTTAAATTGTGTGGCCCAGAACTGCACACAGTACTCATGATGTGGCTGCACAAAGGCTGACCACAACAGGATAATCACCTCTTTTGACTGGCTGGCTATGCTGTGTTTGATGTGCCCCAGGATGCAGTTTGTCCTCCTGGCTGCCAGGGCACTGCCAACTCACATTGTGCCTGCTGGGAACCAGCATCCCCCCAGATTCCTTTCTGCAGGGCCACTTTCCAGCCACTCCTCTCTCAGTTTATACTTGTGTCCAGTGTTATTCTGTCCTAGGTACACAATGACATTCATTCTTGTTAAATTTCATGCCATTGATGATTGCCTCATGCTCCAATCTATCCAGACCTCTCATCTCTCGAAAGAGTCCACAACACCTCGCAGTTTATCATCAGCAAACTTGCCAATGGTGCATTCAACTCCTGAATCCAGACCATAGTTAAAAATATTCAATAGAACTGGCCCTAGAATTGAGCCCNCTGACCACAACAGGATAATCACCTCTTTTGACTGGCTGGCTATGCTGTGTTTGATGTGCCCCAGGATGCAGTTTGTCCTCCTGGCTGCCAGGGCACTGCCAACTCACATTGTGCCTGCTGGGAACCAGCATCCCCCCAGATTCCTTTCTGCAGGGCCACTTTCCAGCCACTCCTCTCTCAGTTTATACTTGTGTCCAGTGTTATTCTGTCCTAGGTACACAATGACATTCATTCTTGTTAAATTTCATGCCATTGATGATTGCCTCATGCTCCAATCTATCCAGACCTCTCATCTCTCGAAAGAGTCCACAACACCTCGCAGTTTATCATCAGCAAACTTGCCAATGGTGCATTCAACTCCTGAATCCAGACCATAGTTAAAAATATTCAATAGAACTGGCCCTAGAATTGAGCCCCGAAGAACACTGGTAGAGGAAAACAAGAAGTAGCCAGAGATTTTCAAAAAGCAAGATGAATGTTTTAATGTCTAGAAGATCTATCTTCAAATCAAGCATATTTTATACTCAGAAGTATTTAAAAAGTGATTGTATAGCGTACAGAGGAAGAAGGTATCTGTCATTAAAGAGGTGTGTATTGGTCAGATAAAGCTGAAAAATTCATTTTATCAAAATTTAGGCTAGAAATAATGAACAGAAAATTAGTAGTGATAACAATTTCTCTTGAGAAACTCGCCCTAGTAGAATCTGATGAAGATTCATTTTAAATATAGATCACATAACTTTCTGAGCTTGACGAAGTAATTAACATGTTTTACTGATGACCAGCACTGCTTGGCTTACGCTGTGCCATATAAGTGAACACAGATTCATTGTCTTTGGTGGCCATACTGATGAAAATCACTTCAGCAGTTACTACTGCTTTTTAACGGATTGATTCTCTGAACAAACTAGGCCACAAGTTGTAGCAATGAGTACTGTAGTAGTGGGAATAGGCAACAGGAGGTGTAACTTAAGCACTATAGTACTGCTGCAGACTAAGCATTGTAGAACAAGTAACCTAAAATTCATTCAGAATTAGGGTTTAAGTGTGTATACAGTGTTACTGTTTGATTGTAGCATTATGTTATGAAGGGAACTTCTATAGCTACCGGTATAGGTAATAGTAAATGAACTTTAATATAATGATGTTTTACACTTGTAGTTTTTACTACACTTTATTCATTTAAAATTTTATCTTTCCTATGTGATTGAACATTTTGGCCTTATAGTATTTTTCAATTGAAGTAAGAAGAAATCAGAATATTAAAAAATCTCATTATTGCCATGTAATATTATGTTTTCTTACTTAGTAGTTGTGTATTTTCAATTATGTACTTTCTGTTAAAAGACTTGTACAGCTAGCACTAGACTAGAATTTTTCGGTTTCTGAAACTGAAGAGAATGAATTCAGAGAATGAATACAGAGAATGAATTCAGCCAATATTGATAAATGATGCCACTAAAATTATGAATGCTACTGTGGCAGTTGAAGTCGGGTAGAGAGGACTCATTTAAAAATGCCTAGTTGAAAGATCCATAAGTGTTTTTAAAAGTATTGTTGTTGGTTTCCATTGCTTTCATTTTGGCATTTAATAAAGCTAATTAATTGCACGTGTTTTCTTACTGTACATCTTGTTGTCTCTGTCAGTTTCATTGTTGTTCTTGTTCTCTTAGCTCCTCAGTTGAATTACAGTCAGATTCTATTTATTTTTTTTAATGCTATTTTTTGTTATGAACTGATCAGAATATCCGTTGATATTAAAAAAGGAAATGAATGTGAATGGATGTAAGATATTTGTTGATTTGCATTTGAAGAAATACTACCTTATGCTTTAGTAGTACGTGTTTTATTTTCCTATTAAAAGGCAGAATTATTGTGAACAAATCTACTTTTCCAAAGGCTGGATTCTACAGTCTGTATAACTGAGTTTCCATTTACTTGGACAGCTGGAGCTATTCAAAGGGTGATGGCAGTAGAAGGGTTATGTCTTGTCCCAGTGGAACTAATTGAGGCAAACCTATTTAATTATTTGTGTTGTGATTTAATGTTGTGATTTCAGGGAGCTGAGGTTTTGTTTCTAATTCAATTCTTATTATAAGGTGTGAACATCTCTTTCTGATACAATTGGAGGAAAAACATATGGAGGCCTTTCTTAAAATTACGCTTAGGTATTTTATTTTTATTTTAATTAAATATATTTTTGTTTAGTCAGGATTATTTCTGTTTCAGCATAGCTCACTAGTAAATCTACTCATTTAATTTCCTGAGCAGCTTGAAGGCAAAATGGAGTTTGAGACTGTGATCCTGCAGTATACATGCAATGAAAATGCCTTTCTGACGTCACTGAGGAGGCTTGTGTTCACTGGGACTCTGGAATATGAGGCTTTTTAGTAGAACATATTCCGTAGCCAGGAATAAAGCAGGCATTTCTGTTGATCTGTGAGAAATCTGTCAAAACTTCTCTGATCAGGCTTTTTTACTATCTCGTCTTGAGTCCTTTTTTTAATGACATCTATTATCAGATTGAAATGGCGATTGAGACACTGCAAAAGTCTGATGGGCTGTCCACTCACAGAAGCTCTCTTCTCAACAGCCATGTAAGTTGTCTCTTCTTCACATATGCTCTCTCTTGCTTGTTCTGCATGCTTAGCTTGCCTCTAAATGTTTGTTTTATTTTATTACTACTTTTTGCTCTTAATCTTCTCATCTTAGTTGCTTGTAATATTCTACTACATTGCCCATGGCTGTATTTGGTCAGATGGAATGTCTTTATGCTATATTGCGGAGTGTTACCTGTTTCCTGTAATCTACATCCTTGCTAAGACAACACATATGACTGTTTTGCAGATTATAGTGTAAATGTCAAGTTCAAATAATTCTTAAATAGCTGGCTTTTAACATTTTAAGTGAAGTTATCTACAAAGCAAAGTCTGTCTATATATTAATTTCAGGGTGTGTGAAGAGAAAGAGAAGAAACAAACAACATGCCTAAATAATATCTTTAGATAGTTTTTAAGCATTTCTTCATTTATTTTGAGTAGAGAATTTACGTACTTGCAAATCCTGAAGATCCTTATGATGACTTGGAAAAAAGTGAAATTACTAACTTAATTTGAAGTACAGAGAAGTGTTTAATTCAGCTGCTTTTTGTTTTGTTCTTATTCTGTAACTCTTTTAACAGTAAAGAATGTTCTATATAAGAAACTAAAAGATATTTGGGTAAAAACATGATCTCCAAATGTAGTGATAAATCCATTATGGTTAACTTTAAAATAAAGGAAAAATGCCCAAAGTTAATTTAAAACTTATTATATAAATAATAATATGGCTTTGTAATTTCCTAGTCTTTCTTGAAATGTTGGGTTTGGGGTTGTTTTCTGTTAGTACTTATGGGTTTATATTTTGAGTTTTTGCCATGTTGATTAGTTTGTATCTATCTTGCCTCTTTTTTTCTTCTCAGCTTTGCTAATTATATTGAGATTCTTTTATTTCCATTTATGTTTGAGTTGTGGTCTTAATGTAAGAATATGGTGGTAGAGGCTGTTCCTCAGAAATGAAATTAAGAGTGTATGCTTCAGCAGGTTTGACATTTGGATTATTACTGTATAAGTCTGGTCATGTCAAAGTCAAAACTAGAATTATTTTGTGCAAATTTTAAGCAACCTTTTTCTTGTCTTTAGAAAATGCCAGAATTGAAAGAGGAAAATTTCATTTTTAAAAGTTCTAGAAGATGTTAAACCAAAGGTCTTTTAGATTCCACCTTGGATGCTTACAAAACAGTTTTTTGGAAGATAAGACAGTATCAGAATTATTATTTAAATAATAATAGGTATTACTTGACAGATAATATCAAAATAATTATTTAAATATAATTTTTAAAGGGGCTGTAGCTTTTCTGGTGAAGTGTCAGAATGTTGTGTTAAGACTTGAAATGCTTGAGGTTTTGATAGGCTTTTTTAAATCCTATTATGAAGTCCAGAATCTTGGTATATAAACAAGAAGAATTGAAACATAAGCTGCTGCGCCCCAGTAAACTCTGTTCTACTTATTGTGGTGCTCTGCACTGTTGACAATGTGTTACTAATAATGAGGTTCTCATCCAACTATTAATTCTTATTGTAATACTTCTTTCTTAACTGTGAAGGTTTTTTCAAAATGACCCTGATAAGGATATGTCTTTGACTCTGTAGGGGGGAAAAAGATCCCTGTACATATTTGTGTTGCTAGCAGTCTTTCTTAGCCTTGTTACTTTGGAAGAAGTTTACAATCTAGATGAAACTTCCTGGCTGTTATGCCTAATTTAAAGCAATGCTTGTTGTCTTTGAAGTCAACTATGAACAATATGGAGGAGGTTTGAGTATATATTCACTCTTTGTTTCTTTAAGCTGTTCTTGATTTTTTACTTCATTGGTTTGGCATTACTAGAAAAATATTATTTAATAGGTATAAGATAGAATTCCAAATTGGTCATTAAATTAACTTTAACTTCACAGATTATATTAATTTGTGGAAAATTACTGGTTTTAGGATTGGGATACCCTATGATATTTCTATGAGGTGCTCTAGGATTTTTTTCCTTGCCTAAATTCTTGTGTGCTCATTTTAAGATGTTTGTAGTTTTTTCTCTGTTTTCTGTTCTTTCCTGACTTATTTCTGCATGAGATTGACTTATTTGATTAATTGCTAGTTGGTGTTTTCTAGATGTTGCAACCTAATTGTCAATCACAGTTACAACACAGTGAATTTAACAGGTCTGACTCTATAACTGATGCCAGTGATGTCAGCACTAGGAATTAAAAAGCCAGGATTCAAACCTGAATAATTCCGCTTAGAATTATGTTTCATCTTACTGGAAAATTTTAAAGTTGTTTACACAAATTTTATAATGTTTGGATTTTCCTTTTTAAGTCATATATTAACTGCACTTTTTCTTCCAGGCTACGATCTAGCAAATAAAGACTTCAGGACTTTGCTGCTAAGTAGCTCCATACAGAAGCAAAAATCTTTATATTAAACTTATCTTCTCATATGTTTGATTTTGGGTTTTTTTGGTGTTGAATAATGCAAGTTATGGTTGAAATAACATTTGTTAGAAATTAATATCATTAATGAAGTTCATTTAAAGTGGTCCATAATAAGTTAGAAGCCATCTGGAGGAAAACATCTTTAATGCCACCTACAGAACTTAATCGGAAAATAATTTCTTTTTGTTTGTCAGTCTGAGATTAACAGAGTTTTTCTCTTTGGGGAAAACAGAAATAGGTCACATACCATATCTGTTTTAATTAAATTATTGTTTAATAATATATTACAAATTATATAAAAATTGATATAAATTTAATTGGTTATTCAGAATATAAGTAAAATACATAGTTGAAAGATATCATTACCTTTGTTTTTAAGTCCAGACAAGTTTCTGCCAGGTTGTTAGGGAAATAAATTTAATACATTCAGATAAAAGTTAATATTTATTTTTATACTTTTTCTTCAGCTTTATTTTATTTACATGACAGATGCTCAGTTTGGAAGCATTTCTGAATGCTAAGACACTTAAAGTGATTCAATGACTAAAATAAAGATGAACTGTACTTTCACTGTGTCTATTTGAAGTGCAAAATTATCTGCAAACAGCTAAAAATTTTATGTCTTGGGAGCATTTACATCTCACTTCTGTGTCGTGGGAGCATTTACATCTCACTTCTGTGTATATTTCTAGATCTTATGCTTCTGAAACATGGAAAAGTTATGGGCAAGTTTTCAATAAGGAGCAAATATGGAAATGATATTTGAATGGTCTAGAGTAAATTTTGTAGTAGTATTTTTGCACTTTTATTGGTGGATTTCTTACTGTGACTAAAACTTAGCTATACATTCAATATATTTGTTATCTGTACTTTAGTACATAACAGGTCAGGACTGCAATATTTCATGGTTATTGCACACTAAAACATTAATGTTGTTTGCATGATGAGCTACTCTAAACATTGATGGGAAATAATTTGTGCACTGCTCTAACAGAAAATTTTGCAAAGCAATAACACATAGACCATGTATCTTTTACTGTCACTCAGTAATTTGCATTTTGGTTGTGTTAGTTACTGCTTAACTGGACTGAAATTTTTACTCATTTATGTGAAGACACAATATCCTCAGTTTGTGTTTTCACTGGATAATCAATTTAAATCTGGAGGTTTGGTACGATCTCTAATCTTAGCAAGCTTTAACATTCACACTGTACTGTTTTGGTATAAGTACTTAGGAAAACAGAGAAATAAAAGTCAAACAGAAAACTAAACATGTGAATCATTCCAGCTATAACTAAAGGAGAATTTCAGGGAACTGAAATCAAGTGTTTGGGAAAGATAAGGAAAATGTTATCATAGGACAAAACTAGAACAGCAGAATTCAAATGCATCCTCAACCTATATTATTTTTCACTTGTATTGTGATTCCCCTAAGTTCAATCTAGGAATATTAAATTATCCTTTTTACTTTTTTTTTTTCTTTTTTGTCTTAGTGAAAGCTAGAGGTGTTTCTTCACTGTGCACTACTTGAAAAATTGGACAGGGAGGTGATTAGAGGCAGCTAGCATGGCTTCACCAAGGGCAGGTCCTGCCTGACCATCCTAGTGGCTTTCTATGATGGGGTGACCACATCGGTGGACACAGAAAAATCAACAGATGTGCTCTGTCTGGACTTCTGTAAAGCCTTTGACTTGGTCCCCCACAACATCCTTCTCTGTGAATTGGATTTGATGGGTGGACTGTCCAGTGGATAAGGAATTGGTCACTTTCAGAGAGTAGTGGTCAATGGCTCGAAGTAGAGATGGAGATCTGTGACAAGTGGTGTCCTTCAGGGGTATGTACTGGGATCAGTGCTTTTTAATATTTTCATCAAGGTGATTATAGACAGGCTGAGGGAGTTGGGTTTGTTCAGGCTGGAAAAGAGAAGGCTCTGAGGAGACCTTATAGCGACCTTCGAGTATCTGAAGGGGCTACAGGAAAGCAGGGGAGGGGCTTTTTATAAGGGCATGTAGTGATAGGATGAGGGGGAATGGCTTTAAATTGGAGAGGGAGAGTTTTGGACTAGAGATTAGGAGGAAGTTCTTAATGATGATGGTGGTGAGACGCTGGCACAGGTTGCCCAGGGAAGTTACGGATCCCCCTGTTCTTGGAGGTGTTCAAGGCCAGGTTGGATGGGGACTTGAGCAGCCTGATCTAGTCAGAGGTGGAACTAGGGCTGGAACTCAATGCTCTTTAAAGTCCATTCCAACCCAAACCATTTTATAATTCTATGAAATCCAGTGGTTTTACATAAAGTTTTTCTTGCATGTGTCTAAATTTACCTGCCACAATTACATGAAAATATAAATATTTTTCCAGGAATCTCATTCTGTTCCTCCTTGAAGCTAAAAGCAAACAGGATACAACTGAAAGAGATTTTATTAATGCTTTATAGATGTAGCAGTTATTTTCAATGTTATCTAGGTTTCTTTTTGAATTATATGCAATAGCTTTTTTGGTTTGTGTATCTGAGAATAGAAGAATATCCTGTTAAGTGTCATAATGTTTTTTAACATCACACAAAGGAAAACAGTATGATATTCCAGGTTTACAAATGCATTAATTGAATATTGTTTGTCCAAGGAGTATGTTTTCTGCAATTTATGTGAATTACATTCGTGATTACTTTTTTTTCTTTGCAGTGCTAACAGTTTGCCTCCACAGTAAAAACAACTATAAAGTATCGGTGTGTAGTAATGAACCAAAAATATTTTGAGAAGTAGAATCTTGTCTGAGGTCACAAGTGCATTTCTGCTGCTGCCTGGTAATTCTGAAGATCCTAAAGCACTGTGGTATAGCTAGCATTTAAAGAACATTTGAAGAACGAAATAATTGTTTTAATAGACCTGAAAAGTGTTTTCAAAACTGTCATAAGTTAATGTTGTGTGGCTAAGGTATTTTCTAATAAAGTAATAATAATGATTTTTTTTTTGTTTTTTTGTTTTATGTGATGTAGCTTCAGTGGCTTTTAGACAACTATGAAACTGCAGAAGGAGTGAGCCTTCCAAGAAGCACCCTTTACAACCATTACTTACGACACTGTCAGGAACACAAGTTGGATCCAGTCAATGCTGCCTCCTTTGGAAAACTCATAAGATCAATCTTTATGGGATTACGGACCAGAAGACTTGGAACTAGGTTTGTGTTGATGAAATTCTGAACTGTAACAGAAAATACAAGTAAGAATTATAAGAATTTTGTCTGCTAGTCAAAGAATATATAAAATCTATGTTTAAATAGTACACTGGGTTTCTGTCAGTTCTGTCTCTTAATATTAAACAGCTTTATGCTTTTTGAGATGTTATGATACTTTGACTTCTATTTTTGACTGCTTGGATATTTACATTTTGCAAAATACACTACAGATTTTCATCAGTACAAATAAAAGGTACTTGTTTTATGGAAATTACTAAGAACTCTGTTTCCCCATGGCTAGGTAAGTTGTATTTATTTGCATTTTATTTTTCTTACTCAAGTGGATTACAAGTTAAAGTGCTGGATCATATTTGTTTAAAAGTGAATTTATTTCCCAAAGGTGATAAAATGACATCCGTGTTAAACAGGTATGAAAGGAGAGTCAGGTCTGTATGGTTTTCCAGTCAATGTGAATTGTAAATTAAATGTAATACAGATGCATAAAACTAGTGTTACTGTTCTTTTATTTCTTGCTCTTTCATAAAGGGGGAACTCCAAATATCATTACTATGGGATTCGTGTCAAGCCAGACTCTCCTCTTAATCGACTGCAAGAGGACATGCAATATATGGCTATGAGACAACAACCCATGCAACAGAAACAGAGGTAAAGTGTGAAATGAACATAGGTACTAGTTCATTTCACCTTAATTTATTCCTAGTTCATAGCACCTTACTTTTCCTTACATGGACAAACTGAAATTCTGAGTCAACTTTTGTTCATCTTCTCTGCTGTGTAAAATAGAAATTTTCTGGATATCCGGTTGACATCACTCAAGTTGGTTATCAGTCAACATGAAAAACTATTTATCTAGAAATTGTCATAAATTTATAAAAAGTAACAATAGTAAAGTGATGTAGGATAAGAGCACTCTGTCTTAAGTTCTTGCCCCACAAGCTGAAGAAAAGCAGTAAAAGCTTGAACTTCAAATTTTGCTGTTCACTCTTCTGTCATTTTATGTGTAAGCTGTTTATAGGAGAGCTTATGATTAACTTCTATTTTATGTTTTTTATCTCTCCTTGCTAAGAATGAATGTGGCCATAATGCTTGCCTGTAAGCTGATTTTAGTATTTTCCTTTGGCATCTGTTTTTCCTGAGGATCAGGAGGCATACTTAGAAGTATTTGAAAACAGTGGCACAGTGGGCCTAAATGGTTATGCTGGCAGCGAAAAAATGTGTGAATATGCATATTCTTGAACACATGACTTTAGCAATAAAATTCAAATAACTACACTCATTTGAAAGTAATTTTTATTCATCTTATGTCACTAGCCTCCCATATTTTGCTAAAGAGAAATATGTATGATTTCATGAAAATCATAGGTAGAACAGCAGCATATCAAGCAAGACATCTTTAGAGCTATTGCCCAAAAAATTCCATTTGATTGAACTGTTTGGTACAGTGTAAAAAGCAATGTGTGTGACACAATTGGGATATGGAAAACACCTTTAACTTCAAACACAGATATCACTTTATTCTGAAATTATTTTACCATCACTTCTAGAAGTAGTTACAGCCCTAAATACATGTTCATAGTAAGATACACGGTTTTAACTATTGTGCATGTGGAATGATTTCGGTTTTTTGTTAAACAGGTTTTCTTGGCTAATTTTTTCCTGAAGTAGCACGTTACTGAATTGTTTATATGATACTAACAATTACAGAAGTGTGTAGTATTGTCTTGTTTACCAACATAATATGTTTAACAATGTGATAATGCCTTAATGATTTTATCCCTACTTCATTAAAGGGGAACTAGAGTAGGAGAAAGGAGGTACTGAAAAGCTTGCTTTCTCTAGTAAACAATCCACCTCTGTTCTTCATGAAGATGTTACGAGACTGAGACATTTTTGTTTAATGTAGTATTAATTTTTTTTTCAGGAGATTGATCAGGTTCATTGTAGTGAGTTTACTTTTTACTTCCCCACCCCTCACCCCCTCCGATGAGATTTACACTTCATGTCAAGGCGGTAGCTATTTCTTTCTTTGGCTTGAAGGTGGAAGATATTCTTTAGCTCTAGTGGAAGGTGTCCCTGCCCATGGGCAGGGGTGTTCAAACCAGATGATCTTTAAGGGCCCTCCAACCCATACCCATTCTATGATTCTATAGTGTGGAAGCATGAGATGTCTCCCAATATTATGATGTAGGGAATTTTTGTTACAAAAATCATCACAGATCTATATGGTAAGAAGGGTTGACAGATATTTACAAAATCTCCAAGCAAGCTTACTTTTTATCCACGCAAGCTCGTTCAGTTACAGATTTCATTCACTTACAGATTTAATTCACTCACATGTGCATACCAAGACATGCCACAATGGTCTAACTGAAATAATTTCTGTGAAATTCTTTCTGAAGAATGTATGCCAGTTATTTAATCATCGTCAGTTCTCTTATCTTCTGCATGATTCACAATAACAAAGTGATTTTGAACTTGCATTATTCAACTCTTAGGAAGGGATGCTACTTTATTATACTATTTGCTTTATTATTTTGTTTGCCACTATCATATATCTTACATAGTTCCCTTATTTTCTTTGCCTACGTATGTAACATTATCATTCTGTCAGTTTGTTCCTTGGTAGTATTTGAATGAAATCATGCATAAGGTGTTGTGCCACAGTTAAGTGCATACCTTGCTTTAACCCATCTTTTGCATGTGCACACACACCCAGTTCATACCGATCTTAAGCTCTGCTGCAACAGGTAAAGATATTCATGAGGGATGGGAACTACAAGGCACTGGTTAATTATGCTGGATAGATAGCTGTTAAATGAAAAATGTGCTGTAGTAGAAAACTGGGTTATACATTATCTTCAGTTTAAGCCAGCAGTAAGACAGAGGAGGATAGGAAAAGAAGGAAATTAAAACCTCAGTCACCGATCTGCAATACTATCCATATTTTTTCTACTGTTCTCTTTCCTGTATTCTTGTGTTTCCTGGATGTACTGTCTTTCAGGCACTACCTTTGCACCACATCACTGTGAATCCAAAGCTTCAAGTAGTTATAGGTCTTTTTAAAAGGAGCTTGGGTTTATGGACCACAGAGAAAATATGCACTTTTACAGTGGTTTTCCTTTTGAAGGTAGAGAGCAAAGTTTCATAGTCCAAATACTGATATCTGTAAATTAGGCTATGGGATAATATGCTAAAATGATAATAAAGAGTCCTTATGTGATACACTACTAGTAAACAGTTTCCTAGTAGAGTAATTCAGAAAAAATGACAGCCTTTCTATTGAACAAACACAGATACTTTATTTATAGTACAGTTGTGATGCTGAGGCAATTGTGGCTTAAAAACCTAGGAAGTTCTGCTTAAACTTCTAGATTAGACATATCTCAACAATGGCTATTGGACCAAGGAGAGGCATTTTAAAAGCACACACATGTAATTTATGTTCCTTGACTTTTTTTAAAGCTTTATGTTATTTGATTTCAGATAACCATGCTTTAATGGAAATTAGTTTTGCATTATTTTTAAGGCTTTATGATGTATGTGCAACATTATACTTGGAAGTGTTTTTATTTTCTTCAGACACTAGAAAACAACTAGTACTAGTCTAATTGTACACAGTAAAACTTTATCATAGCATCTAGATGCATTCTTTGTTACTTGCATGTTTTGCATCTTCAGTAGAGTTCTAAACATTTGAGTTTCTTCAATTTTCCTATAGCATAACATGTATTTATATATATATATGTGTGTGTGTGTGTGTAACAGCCTTAGTATTTGTTGCCTGTGGTGTTACAAGCTGTTTGAATCAACTTTTGCTTTCTGCTGATTTTAACAGCTGGATTTTTCCACTTGTAGCAACAATGACAATATTTTATTTTCATACAATAGTAGAAATGCTTTAACATACTTTACAAATTATTATGCATAAGGTCACCATATTGTTACATAGTTTGGTCCATTAACTGGTCCATTAGTGAACTGTTGGTGTTAAATCACAGTAGCAGATTTGAAGAAAAAGAAAACAGAAGTGAATCCTTAGAGCCTAGCTCTGTTTCTTTCTAGAGCCCCAATAGTTTGGTTTTTAGTGAACCGTAAGGATAGAAGCATTCGCTTTTAAGAGAGATTATTATAAATTACATGACAGCATGATTTGATTTTTTCAGAAAAAAATACTAAATTCTAAGACTTATAGTAAAATCCAGATAGTCCCAGCATAGCAACAGTACAATCAAACAACAAAATCTGCAGAAGATTTAACTGGAAAAACAGTTGTCTGATTTTTGTCCATCTCGTGTCTTGGTCAGTTGATTTTGACTTCTCAAAGTTTTTATTGTTTTCAGCTTGTTTCTTTTCCCTACCAATTTCATATGTGTATTTCAAACTAAGCAGGCATTTTATATTTCCTCCTTCTGCTTTATCTTATTGATGAACAGGGATTGCTTACTGCACAAGGATTGTAGTCAGTCAAGTTATTATACTGTTCTGCAGTGAGGGAGTAATTTCTCTTAATGAAGTTATGTCACAGTTTGGCTATGGAAGTCAATTAAGTTGTATGCTAAATAAACTGCAAAGCGAGACCAGCCTATCATTCAGTGTCATTTCTGAATTACCTGATTTTGTGTTCTGGTTTCAGTGGTTTAGGGGTTTTCTAATCTTTATAGCTTTGTACAAATTGAGGAGGTTTCTGTTGTTAACTGAAGAATACACAGACTTCTACTGTGTTTATGCTTACCTATGTAAAATTCAAATGGTGTCCTTTCTGGGTCAAGTGTCACTAAAAAGCTATAATAGTTGTGTAAGTTCAGTTATTATTTTCTGCCCCCAGTATCCTGGTACCTAGTAATTTAAAAGAGTTAAAGATGAAAGAAGATGTAGGTTGATAGTGAGTAAAACATGGAAAAAGAGTAAAAGTCTAGGTAACTTTAGAAAATGTAACTCTTACCAGTATGGAAATAGTAACTATTCTTTCTTTGCACAAAAAAATGGCTCAAATTTAGCTAAAGAATTCTAGAGATCTGCTTGATGTCTAAACTGCTCAAGTTCTACTAGTATGTGGACAGGAGATCTAAATTTGTTAACCACTGCCTGCTTATGTTTAACCTGAGGATTCTGCAAAAGAGGTTTTTTTGTTCTTTGGTTTCATTTTACTAGTGATTTTCTACTGATGTTGAAACTGGTTAACTCCTGTGACAAGTTACCTGTCACTGTGCCAGAATTAAGAATTTTGCTCAGCATATTTTATATCTAGAGCAGTGAAGTAAGTAGGGAGGTAATCCTGATTCCTAGCAGCAAAGGATTAAGTTGACTTTTATACTTTTTAATTAAAATATTTTCTGCATAACTGAAAGACTCTTAGAGAAGAGTGTTATTTCTATGTATTAAAAACATTTTAAATCCTCTTTTAGGAGTTGAAGGGTCAGTAAAATAATATGTTTTGCAGAAAGTAATGGAACTGTCTCAAAGTAGATTTAGATATACAAGTATTTCTAAAAGTTGATCTTCTACCTGATATTTGTCATTATAATGTATAATAGAGAGAAGTTAAGAATTCTTCAGAGATGAGCTGCCTGCATTGCAGGCAGATTTATGAAGTAATAACAAGCTCACCCAGATGAGTTCAGTGCTACCAGGATAATAGAGATGAAATTTTATCCTTGAATAAAGTTGATTAGAGTTTCACTGTTTCCCTCCACAGACATATGATTTTGCACTGGACCATTGCAGAAAGAGAGATTTGATATGTATGTTGTAGAGATAGGATAGTCATAGATATTTTCTTTTTTTCCCCAAGCACTGAAATTTCTGAAGTTATAAAGCTATTTCCTAATTGGGCCAGGAATCTTTCTGTTGCGCAGTGTATGTTCTGTCTGTCTTGTTATTGAGTATTTAGATTCATGTTAGGAATACCATAAATATTGAGCAGCTGTTTTTCACAGGAGTTTCCTTTTAAAAGTTTAAATCTCAGCAATTCCACAGACAAAGCTGGTTCATGTTGACTGGAGTAAAAATGAAATGTTCCCAACTGATTAAACTGCTTCTCAAAATAATGCACTGAGAATGGAATTTGTCAGATTTCTGAAGTTAGCGTGGTAATTTATAGTCTGCATAACAATTGCAATATGAATGATTGTTAGAACACATTTTATTTAGCTTTGGGCTCTCTCTGTTTTTATTTTCAGTAGCTATAATTCTCTTTCAAAAGTGCATTGTGTACAAGATACTACCAGTAAGACCTAGGGCAGAGTAAATTCTCAGTTGTGTTGGAAATGACAGGCATGATCTTCAGCCCATCAGACAAATTTTCAAGACAACACTTAAACATCTAGACCAGTGTTCCCATTTATATAATTTTGAGTTTTGTCCTTTATGACTTGAAAATAGACTAGTGAAGACTTTAGGTTTCCAGGTAGCTTTCTGAGGCCTTCTGTGCTTATGAGAGAAGTTTGTTGGATTTGAAAAGTCTTTCACTATCCTCAGACAGTAGCGTTGCTTTTCCTTAAGGTAATGAAACATTATTTTTGAATTACGAAATTATTGGGAAGTCAAGCTGTTCGGAAGGGGAAAGATTTGATTCCTTTTGGTGTAAATTAGCTGGTCTTATGGTATGCTGTTCCTAAGCTAAATTCCACAAGTAGTGCTGTAGTATCACCTTTATGAATTCTGTAATGCTTTCCTAATGTTCTGGCTTCCCATAATAAACAGAATTGTGTAAATTATTTCGCTACTTCTCAAAATTTTCTTTTGAGATGGAGTAATCACAATGAACTTAGATTATATGGTCTGGTTTGTTAAGAAGTAAACAGAAAAGTATAATTTTGTACTTGATATTTTTGTAGGTATAAGCCTATGCAGAAAGTGGATGGAGTTGCAGATGGCTTCACAGGAAGTGGTCAACAGACAGGCACATCTGTTGAACAAACTGTAATTGCCCAAAGTCAGCATCATCAACAGTTTTTAGGTATGAAAGCAGGTTTTATACTGCTGTAAAAATAAGTAAGTGAGCTTCATTATCACTGTGAATATCAGATCACACAAGTAGAGTATTTGCTTCTAAAGTTATCTTGCCTTCTTTAAATTTCTTACAATGGTACAAAAATGCACTTAAATTACTTGTTGTGTGTTTTGAGCTTTATGTAATATTTGATGCACATCATATAAATACAAAAAGAAAAATTTGTATTTGTATGATATATTTAATATTATATGAATCACAGTGCAGTTGCTCTGCAAAGTTATATTAGACATGTGTATTAAAATTCCTGCAATGAAACTTGTTCCCTGCGTTTGCATTAACAGTGCATTTTATTTAATAAAAAGTGTGGGCAGTGCTGTTGCACTGGTAATAAATGGAGTTAAATCCAGCTGGAGGCCAGTTACAAGTTGGGTTCCCCAGGGCTCAGTGCTGGGTCCAACCCTGTTCAGTGTCTTTATCACTGACCTGGATGAAGGCATTGAGTGTACCCTTAGCAAATTTGCAGATGACACTAAGCTGGGTGGAAGTGTGGATCTGCTGGAGGGCAGGGAGGCTCTGCAAAGGGATCTGAACAGGCTGGACCACTGGACAGAGTCCAATGGCATGAGGTTTAAAACGGCCAAATGGCGGGTCCTGCACTTGGGGCACAACAACCCTGTGCAGTGTTACAGACTGGGAGAAGACTGGCTGGAGAGCTACCTCGAGGAGAAGGACCTAGAGGTGTTGTTTGACAGCTATCTAAACATGAGCCAACAGTGTGCCCAGGTGACCAAGAAGGCCAATGGCATCCTGGCTTGTATCAGAAACGGTGTGACCAGCAGGTCCAGGGAGGTTATTCTCCCTCTGTA
>WAAB01008942.1:106141-128626 GCA_013389865.1 Piaya cayana
TAATTTTTCAAATTAAATTTATATTATCCACTCTTTCTGTATGGGTAGGTGTATGCTAAAGTGCATTGTGGAAGTGATTGTGTCATCCATTTTTTAAATTGCTTGGACATCTACATTAAAGTTGTCCTTTCCCAGTATTCTATCCAATTATTTTAAGCCAAAAAGATCATTCATGCCTCAGCATAATTTATGAGTTGTAGGAGACCTAAGGAGGCGTTTTTTAAATCCATTTCCGTATTACACTACATGTATAGTTCTGTTGGCTGTAGTTGAAAGATCTATGACACCCATATAAAGTAGTTTATTTTAACTCCCATTGCAGGTTTTTATCTGCTGTACATGCATTATCATTTATTTGTTTTGCTATATTTTTCACACCAGCAATCTGAGTGAAATAGAAAGTCGGCTTCCAAAAGCAAAGCTGATTATGCTGTGCAAGAACGAGTCTATTCTGAAATGGATGTGTAACTGTGACCATGTCATGTACCAGGCTTTGGTGGAGATTCTCATTCCTGACGTCCTTAGACCTATTCCTAGTAAGTTGAGCACCTAAAACATTTTGTTAGGTATTTTGTGCATACATGAGTATGGTAGTAATGGTCTTGCACCTCACAGGGCAGCTTTTGGAATAAGTTTGAATGTTAGGAAAATAGAATGTATCATTTATCCCTAATTTTGCTATGAAGGAAGTTGTGCTAAGACTTAATGTATGATTTATATTTTTAAAGTAACTGAGGATTTTAGTGCAGTTGGAAAATCTAGTTTACAAGATGTAATTTCATATTAAAAATACTTTTTTCTCTGTGTGTTATATTTTTCAGATCAAAATTATTTTCCTTTTACTGTGGTTCTAGGCTACCTGATAAATGTCAAGTCCTGTCGCCTCAAAGCAATGTGCTCTAATGTCATCAATCCTTCCACTAAATTCAGTAGTTTTTAGCTTAAACATTACATATTAATCTTTGATTAATCTGTTAAAAACCATGTATGATCCTTGTGATTCCATTTCTGGACAGTTAGTCTTTCATACCTTGTCAGTGGCTGCCAAAATCAGTTTTAATTATTGTTAAGGCAGTGCAAAAATAGCAGAAATATTCAGTCCAATTTATTAGTCCGGTCAACTGCTCTTTCTGTCATACATCCTGCATGTGTCAGTAGCTGGCCATTCAGCCATTACTAGGGTAGAGGTTTCTTTTCAAAGATTAATTTTACTGAAATATTTTGTTCCTCCAGCAGTGCATTTTTATGGCCGTTTTTGTTAGAAAATTAGTTTATGTGAAGAAAGTTGAACTCCTTTATAAAGCATTTATTGTCTCACATATGTTGTCCTAAATACTATAATGAGATTATGTTAGCAACTCACTATAAACCCCATAAGCCCTAAATATCACATCTTTTCAATGAGAAGATAGTATTCATTTTGTAAAATTGGATTAATATTTTCTAAATAATTAGGGCCTTAGCAACCTGCAGTTAGCATGCAGCTAACAAGCCAATTTTTGATGGTATACAGCTCTTCTGCTTTAGTGACTCCACAGTAGTAAGCACTCCATAAGAATATTTGCAGGTACCGCCTTATAGAAAAGTTTAATTGGCTTTTTGCTTGTTATTGAAATAAAATTAGAATCATAGAATAATCAGATTGGAAGAGACCCACCAGATCATCAAGTCCAACCATTCCCATCAAGCACTAAACCATGCCCCTCAGTACCTCATCCGTCTGCACCTTAAACATCTCCATGGAAGGCCAGTCAACCACCTCCTCGAGTAGCCTGTTCCAGTGCATAATGACCCTTTCTGTGAAGAATTTTTTCCTTATGTCGAGCCTGAACCTCCCCTGGCAGAGCTTGAGGCCATTCGCTCTCATCCTGTCCCCTGTCACTTGGGAGAAGAGGCCAGCTTCCTCCTCTCCACAACCTCCCTTCAGGTAGTTGTAGAGAGCAGGATTTAGTATGGATGATACAAAAAAATTTTGGAACCGTAAAGGTGCAAAATCTAAAGGTCAGCCATTTACAAAGCCAATTTTACCCTTTTTTTAAGTAAGGAGTACATTCTTGGTAAAGACTGGTGTAATTTATCATTTCATCACTGTAGCAGAATAAAGGAAAAACGTTTTCTCAAATACATGAAATTATTGACAACCATTACTTGTATAAATTCTTCTGAATTAGGTTTTATTTGGTGTTTTACCTTCCTGTCTAATGACAATGCAAGTAGGTAAGATATTTTTAGAATAGTAGAATCTATCACAATTGAATAGGCAGTGGTAAAAACCCCGCAAAATTTATTATGAAATAGGTTGAATTAGAACTTTCTCTTCCAAAAGCACATTGTTTTCTCAATGAAAAGGTAGTGCAGACATGTTTTTTCATCAACCTGCTTTTTCTTTTTCTTTTGATTTTCACCTGTTTCTCCTGCACAGCCTGGCAGTCACTAAAGCAGTTTTTATGTACAGCATTTCAAGAAAATGAGACACAATCACTTAGTATCAACAACTACAGACATCAAGTCCTTTAATGCTATTTCTTTCTTTCTAAAATTACCAGTCATATTTGAATAATTGGTACCTGCTGTGTTTGACATTATGTTTTGGGGATGAGTGTCAGACTTCTTGATGCAAGCCCAACATCTAATCCCAGGACAAATTCATCCCAAGAGACTTTTGCCTCTATTTTGTTAATAGTACAGTGGTTTTCTGTTCAGAAGTCCTTTCACCAAGCTATCTTTGGAAGACAGCTAATGTATTTTCATAGAATCATAGAATAGTTTGGGTCAAAGGAGACCTTTAACAGCCATCCAGCTCAACCCCCCTGCAATGAACATGGACATCATCAACTAGATAAGGTTGCTTAGAGCCCCATCCAACCTGGCCTTGAATGTTTCCAAGGACAGGACATCTACAACCTCTTTGGGCAGACAGGAGGGCTGCAATTCTGTAAGGAAAACAATACTGCTGGACACAAACTTCTTGAAAGACTATCAGGTGAAGAAATCAGAACTGCTTATTACACAAAAAGTTAAGTCATTATTGCATAATCTCTATCTGAATGAGACATTTTGAACCTAGACTGGATTTGTCTTTTAGTAAATAAAAGCAGCAGATCTCAACATTGAGTATGTAAGAACTGAGGATGCAAAATATCAAGACAAGTACTGTGCTTACTTTTCATTTTCTTTGTATTCTTTAATGCACAGGTGCCTTGACCCAAGCCATTCGCAATTTTGCAAAAAGCCTTGAAGGTTGGCTTTCAAATGCCATGAACAATATTCCACAGAGGATGATACAAACCAAGGTAGACAAAACTATTACAGTATTATTCTTTCAATTGCAAACCAAGTGGGCAGTAGCATCTAAAAGCAGTACCATTTCAATTTTAATGCTAGATTTCATGTTTAGCATCAAGTGTTGTATTGGGGGAGAGGAAATAATTTAGTTTTGTCAAAAAAAATGCAAGGCAAACATTTTTTCATCTGCTACATGGACATAATTCACATGTGAAGGCACTTTGATGTTGAACAGAAAGATGAAGGTAAAGACTGAAGTTGTATAGTGAATCTACAGAGAAAGAGTACAATATTTAAAAATATGTTAATTTCTTCAAAGGTTGCTGCTGTAAGTGCCTTTGCCCAGACTCTGCGAAGATACACATCTCTTAATCACCTGGCTCAAGCAGCTCGTGCTGTGCTTCAGAATACTTCTCAAATCAACCAGATGCTGAATGACCTTAATCGTGTTGATTTTGCCAATGTTCAGGTAAAATGTAGCTTTAAATAATAGGCTTCAGGGGGGTTTTTTAAAGAAAGGTTATTTCCTCAGTGATTTTGAACTTTATTGTTAGCTGTCATTATTCTATCAAGAAAATGAAGTGAAAACATTTTGCTGATTCATATATGCAGTGATTCAGTTCAAATGTGACAGCTTACACTTTAGGAAATGATGAAGTCAGTTTCCATTTACTGTATCCTCCAACTTCTATGGAAATGTAGAGCAGATACATTCTTAGAATGGGTACTATCAGTGACATCTTAGTAATGGCATAAGTTACTATCTTATAATTATGTCTCAGATAATAGCATAGCTTCTAAATGTCTCTAGGAGCTATTAAATGAACATTATTTTTAGTATAACTGTTCCATTATTTCAAAGACAATACCATTAGTATACTTCACCCCAGTGCATATTCTTAAATTTACAAGATCTTCTAAGTAGCTGCTCAGATTGTAAAGAATAGAACTAGTTTCCAGTTGGCTATAGAATGTAAACTTATATTTTCACTAACCTTAATTTGTACATATGTTTCTACTCCTCTGAGAAAAAGCTTTTTTCTTTTTTTCCTTTGGCCCAGCAGAGTGAAATGCTCCAGATTACTGGTAGTTCTGCTTGTCTCTCTTCATTTTAATGTGCTTGCTAATAATATTAACAAAAGTCAATCAAGAGTACTTGACCGAAGATACAAACTATTACGTGTTGTGATCTGTTAATTCAGAGTCTTTGAATGTTAAGGTGTTTCTTTGGCACATAATAGATAGAGTTTAAGGACTTGCAGTTAGAGTCTGCATTTTTGTCTCTTAGTCTCTGAATTTACCGGCTAGCCTTATTTAAACTTGATAGTACTGGCAGAATTACTTACTATTGTATGCACAGTGTGTTTCTCAATTTGCATGCTGTTTCTGTTGTACTTTAATGTGTAATCTCTTGTTGCCCATGGACAGCAAAAAAACCCAATTGCTGTTTACATACAAAGCTTTCTTTTATAAGCTGATAGAACAGTAATTGTCTTTAGGCTTAACTTCTTTAGAATGAAAAGATCCTTTGATTTCTTGCTACTTTTATTACTTCAGCCCTCCAGTATTCCCCTATGTTCTTACTGCTTGCTCTGCCTTTCAGTTACTGGAAAAACTGACAACTCCTCAGTACTGAAAGTAGAAAGATGATGAATGATGAAAGTAGAAGCCTTCTTTGAAAGTGATCATGGAAAACTACAACATATATGTGTCATTTACATTGTTTTTTCTCAATTTTTATTTGATGTTTGGTCTTACGTTAAGTCTATGCTTTTCCTACACATTTGCTTTCAAAAAAAAAGAGGCATAAAAGTGAAACTTGATTCTTGGTTTGTTTAGTAAGTGGGTTTTGTCTTTCAATCCACTGGACTGGTTGATCTTTGAGAAGGAATTACATTCTGTGCTTTGGCTTATGTATTATTAATTCAAGAGTTGCCTTGTGCTATAACAGGAGCAGGCTTCCTGGGTGTGCCAGTGTGATGACAACATGGTTCAGAGACTAGAAACAGATTTCAAGATGACTCTTCAACAGCAGAGCACTCTGGAGCAGTGGGCTGCTTGGCTTGATAATGTAATGATGCAAGCATTGAAACCATATGAAGGAAGACCCAGCTTTCCTAAAGCAGCACGACAATTTCTGTTAAAATGGTCTTTCTACAGGTAGTATTTAATAGACTAAAGCATTCTAACTGTTCTGTTATTTGCTGAATTGTTCACTGTAGTAAAACTGACAGATCATAGAATCATATAATTGCTTAGTCCAAAAAGGCCTTTGAGATCATCAAGTCTGACTGTGTCTGTCTACTACTAAACCTTATCCCGTGGCACTTAATATGTCTTTTAAATACCTCCAGGGATGGTGATTCAACCACCTCCTTGGGCAGCCTGTGCCAGTGTCTGATAACCCTTTCCATAAAGAATTTTTTCCTAGTCCAGTCTGACAACCTCCCCTGGTGCAACTTAATGCCATTTCTTCTTCTCCTATTGCCAGTCACTTGGGAGAAGCGACCAACACCCACCTCGCTGCAACCTCCTTTCAGGTAGTTGTGGACAGCAATAACGTTTCCTCTCAGGCTGCTTTTCTCCAGGCTAAACAACCTCAATTCCCTCAGCCCCATTCCCTGAGACTCCCCTCGTAAGACTTGTTCTCAAGTCCCTTCACTAGCTTGGTTGCCCTGCTCTGGACCTCAGTCCAGAGGGACCTAAAACTGAACACAGGTATGGCCTCACCAATGCCAACTACAGGATAAGAATCACTTCCCTGGTCCTGCTGGTCATACTGATACAAGCCAAGATGCCATTGGACTTCTTGGCCACCTGGGCACACTGCTGGCTCATGTTCAGTCAGCTGTCAACCAGTACCCCCGAGTCCTTCTCTGCCAGCTCTCCAGCCACTCTTCCCCAAGCCTGTAGTTCTGCACAGGGTTGTTGTGTCCCACATGCAGGACTCTGCATTTGGCCTTGTTGAACCTCATCCCTTTAGTCTCAGCCGATCAATCAAGCCTGTTTAGATCCCTTTGCAGATCCTCCCTGCCCTCAAGGAAGTCAGCTCTTCTGCCAGCTTAGTGTCACCCATGAACTCACTGTGGGTGCACTCAATCCTCTCATCCAGATCATTGATAAAGATATTGAACCCAGCTGGACCCAACACTGAGCTCTGTGGAACACCACTTGTGTGCCAGCCCTCAGTTGGATTTAACTCCATTTACCACCACTCTTTGGACCCAGCTGTCCCATCAGTTTTTAACCCAGCAGAGAGGGCACCTGTCCAGGCTATTGGCAGCCAGTTTCTCAAGCAGAACACTGTGAGAAACTGTCTCAAAAGCTTTACTACGGTCCGGGTAAACTACATCTACAGCTTTTCCCTATCCATCAAGTGGGTCACCTTGTCATAGAAGGAGAAAGAATGGCTCGCAAAGTCATGTAAAAGTGAGCTTTTTTTCAGAAAGTTATTGTTGTTAACCTTGAACTCAGGGCTACTTGCAGATCAGAGGGGACTGAAATGATCCTTATTTACTGTTTTAAAGGCCAAGTGCAAATGAATGCAAGTAGAATTTTGTCCTGACTTAGAAACATAATATGAAAGTTTTGGGTTGAATAACTACACAATTCTTAAGCTACTGTTCTTAGTATTACTTACTAAACTACTAATATTACTTACATCTATACTTAATAGATTAAGGAAGACAAAACCTGGTTATATTTGTAAGAAGTACATAAGACAAGCATTCCATGTTAGTTGCTTATTGAAACAGTTATCAGAATATAATCATAGAATGGTTTGAGTTGGAAGGGACCTTAAAGATCGTCTGATTCTGACCCAACGTGCCACAGGCAGGGACACCTCCCACTAGACCAGGCTGCCCAAGGCTACATCCAACCTGGCCATGAACATTTCCTGGGATGGGGCATCCACAGTTTCCCTGGACAGCCTGTGCCAGTGCCTCACCACCCTCATTGTGAAGAAATTCCTGCCTATGCTTAGCCTAAATTTGCCCCTCTCCAGTTTACAGCCATTGCCCCTGCCCCTAGTCCTATCACTACAGGCTTTTGTGAACAGTCCCTCCCCAGCTTTCTTGTACACCTCAAGAGTAAATCTTGTTCTTTGAAAATGACTGTAGCAACTACTTCCTGGAGATAGCAGAATTTGTCATTATAATATGTACGTGCAAGCCTATCTTGTTGTAATTTAAAATTGCAGAGTTTCAAAATCATGGCAATTAAAACCTTTGTACTTGTGAGGTGGGTGCAACAGACAATTTGAGCATTATGTTTAAAAAAATAGTTTTCTTACTATTTTAGTTGTTTGTTTTCAACAAAGTTTTCTTTTATGTTTTACACATGCTTAAGTATTGGCAGTTGTGCCTATATCAAAACAAAGAAAAAATGAAACCAAAACCATCTGGTTATTTCTTATGCAATGTTGTGTCCAACAATATGTTCAGAGAAGGGGAGGAGCAAATGCTTACCTTTCCTGGACACGTCTTCTTGAAGACACCATAAATCAGACATCTGTAGATAATGTTACTTTTGAGAAAATTGATTTTAAGGTGAAATACCTACATGGATAAGTTTTAAAATTACTGTGACATATAATACATGAATATGAATATATATTTTTCTGTTTTTGAATAGCTCAATGGTGATTCGGGATTTAACCTTGCGCAGTGCTGCTAGCTTTGGCTCTTTTCATCTGATCCGCTTGCTTTATGATGAGTACATGTTTTACTTAGTAGAACATCGTGTTGCTCAGGCAACAGGAGAGACACCTATTGCAGTTATGGGAGAGGTAAGATAATATATAAATTGATAGATTTAGTGATGAATTCGGGTATGTGTCTGCAAAATTTTTAAACATTTATGTAAAGCTGTGGGATACATAAAACAGTTTCAGACTTGTTTCTTTGGTTGATTGTCAGAATACTAAAATCACATTGAATTCTAACAACCAGTTATTTCCAAATGGGCTTGCTCGTTTACAAATCTACATGCCGACTCTTGTACAGAGTTTGAAAAATGTTGATCAAGGTACAGCCTTTATTCCAGTTTTTGAGAACTGAGTACTTCATGTGAAAAAAGTAAGAACAGAATAATAGGAAAGTGTTGCTGCTGTATTTGCAAACATTTTGAATTCCCACACAAATGTTGAAATGAGTGAGCTGAGTACCCCCATAGACTTGAGAAGGATGGCTTACCGAATTTTTGCTTGTAGGGTACTGTTCATATACATGTAAAAAAACCAGCAGACAGAGGTTTGCAACACAGTTGATTTTCATACATGTGTTTCAGAGATTATTCGTTCGAAAAACAGAATAAGAGTCTGAATTCATAACCAATTTTTTATAATTATCTAAGGCATCTGCAAGGCAAACTTTATCTTATTCCTCTTTTTAATCCAATAGTTTATCTAGCCTTTTATTTTGAGTAAGACGGTGATGAATTCATGAATTGTCATCAGAAAATTGCACTTCAAAAATGCTGGAAAATGGATATATTTGAAAACATGACAAGTAGTTTAGGGGATTGATTTGTTACATTGTTACACTTGGGAGTCACTGTGTCATAGTCTATGTTACTGATAAGTTGCAAGTCATTTTGCAAGTTGATGGCATCAGGTATCATTCTTACCTCAAGATATATTGTTAGGCTCATTAAATACTGTAAAGAGATGCTGTATTTTCAAGAGACACTGGAGATGTTTCAGGTTTATTTGTCAAATATTATTATGAAGGAGTAAGTAACTCAACTTTTTGGCAAATGGCAAGATGCAGAATAGAAGTAGTAAATATTTATTAAATGCATGTTGTTTTTATGATTCTCTGTATTCAATGACTGTGACTGAAATAAAATGTGAAAGTCTATGGTCTAACACCATAAGGTAGTATAAATGTATGCTGCAGGTGAGAAAAGCATTCTTATTTTTCTTCCTTCCCCTTCTCTCAGCTTCGGACAGGTATTGGCAAAATTTTTGTGAAAAAGACTGGTGTCATCATTTATGGTTAGAAATGTATTTATCTAAATTATAAACTTCTTACATTTGAGATTCATTGATGGTATTTTGTTCTGCTCATTCTTACTTGAGAGAAACTAGGGGATTCAGAAAAGGAAAAGGAGGAAGGTTGTATATCTAGATTGTGAGCTGTTTTGAAAAGATTTTTTTTTTGTAAGTAAATTGGTAACCCTTTTGCAGCAGTGCTTTTAGTCTACCTTACACATAGATTTGCAACATTGTGACCTACCTTTATTTTTGTTCTAGCACAATTAAAGTTGACTCTGGGAAATTTTTTAAATTGCTTATTGTTAAATTATTGCAGTTCAGAATGGTTATCCATTATAATTTATGGCTTTATACAACACAGAAATAGTTCACTTCAAGCAACAAAGGCCCTGATGAAGTAATCTTTTAAAAGTTTGTACTTCTCCCTTTTAATTTTTGAAGGTTTACTTATAGTTGTCTTAATAAGCACAAGAGTAGGATGCAACAGAAAATGAATTGCTGTGCTATGGATGTGGCTGTGCCCAAGATCATACATTTGAATGCTATCCTGAGACCCTGGAGCACAGCTCTGCTCCATCACAGATGCTCTAAGTTTATATTTATTAAGACTGTGTCCAGGGGTTTTATTGTTTATTTTGCAGTTTGGTGATTTAAATGCTATATCCCCTGGAAATATGGATAAAGGTAAGCATTTTAATCTCTCCAGTGCATTGTTCTGTTTAGAGGTAATAGAGCTAATGAGCCTCTTTGAGCAAAATAAGTCCTCACGTTTGAAAAATACAGTAAAATTTAATTTAGAGCTGTATCATGCTTTAAAATGCATGTATATGCTCTGCAGATATGTTAATGTTATATGGCTACAATAAGCTATCTATTTATGTAGCTTATAATAACAACTAGAATATTGTAGGTTTGTTTATAATAAGAATATATTTTGAAGATGTATATTACTGACACAAGAAATACCCTGATTTTTATGCAGATTTAGGTTGTTGCTGATAGGGTAGGGGAGAGTAACACCTCTGGAAAGACAGACAGGAGTATTCTTATGTGTGTTTATTTATTGTAAAAATTTTGCTGAGTGAAGAAAGCAGACTTGCATGCAAGTAGTTTAGATAACTTGTCAGTGAGAAGGATAGAAAGACCTGAGTTCCTTATAACCTCTTCATGCCATATTTTGATATACATTCTTATACTGACTGCTCGAGTGACTTGAGGTATCATGATGCCAATCACTCAACCAGCTAATGAGTATAAAGAACTGTATGTCTAAATTTGGGGTCGAGTCACCTCAAATCTCTTCATCTCAGTTTCCTGCCTGTAACTAAGGGTAACAACTCTTGTTCATGTCTTAGAGATGAGAAGCATTTTGCAATGTGAAGTTAACATTGTTAGAGATTGGTTTTGACATTGCAATTGTTTTTCAATATGTTGTATCAACAGTGTGTAAGCCAAGTGATCAAAGCTGATACTCTGTTTACCTCTTTGAGATAATAATTGACTTTTTCCATTAAAGATTTAGAGTTTCAGTTTGTGCTTTATCAGATTGCTATTCTTCTCTATATTTTTGTATTTCAAGTGTTATTTACAAAATATAGGCCCTTGTAATACAATTGTTTCCCTTCATGCTGGTTTCATGGTGCTTTGTTTGTGCAGATGAGGGCAGTGAAGTTGAAAGTGAAATAGATGAAGAGCTGGATGAAAATGGAGAACCACAAGCCAAGAGAGAGAAAACAGAGTTAAACCAGCCATTCCAGGTGGGCTGCATGCAGCCAGTGCTTGAGAGTGGAGTACAGCAGAACCTCCTGAACCCAATTCATAATGAGCACATTGTTGCAACTACTCAGACTATCAGACAATGCAGTGCTACTGGAAATACATATACTGCAGTCTAATATGAAAACTCTCCCTTGACACACATCCAATTACATAACCCTTGGGGATTAATTATAGATATAAAGTCTGAAGGTCGACTGTTGTCAAGTTTTAGCTGTGCTGAACATTTATTTTATTTGAGTTGTTAAATGGAATGGGTGTATGTATTTTGCAAGATTTGTTTAAAAAAAAAAAGGTTTTTTGTAAACAGAATCATTTTACATAGGCCGCTCAATATGAAGAGTTTTCTTAGTATCAAATGCAAGGAGGATTTTTTGCAAAGCTTAATGTTAATGTTTTTGTCCTCTTATAATAATTTAATTTTTTTCATAGTTTTTAAAAAGTATTTTGACGTTAATTATTAGTTATGGTGATGATTTCATATACATAGGTTTGTAATTAGATGCACTTCTGTGAAAGATGAAGTATTTTCTTTCAATTACACTGTAGGCATACTTATTTGACAGCAGATGTATCAAATTTGTTATAAAAGGTGCTTTTCATTGGACAACTAGAGGACACTATTTTAATAAAATTGTGAGCATTCAGGGGGATTTTTTTGTAATAACGCTGGAGGATTGGGAAGATCTCCTAGTTTATTTCTGTGAGCTAGAAGCAAATTTAGGTGACAGAATTTAAACAGATTGTGGTAATGCATACATCGTAATTGTACCCAATTATCTGACCATCACGTAAACAATGCAAGCTTCTTTTAAAATCAATGATTCCAGATGTTATTTGCATACCAGTGTCTCTGTTTTGAAGACTACTGATTCTATATGTGGGGCCACTGAACAGGTGCTTTTGGCTGTTGAGTGGTACTGTAGTTGTTAGAAAATGAAGCTAAAAAAATAAGCAACTTGATGATGATTATTATTAATTTTAAGTGTATGTGCTACTTATGCTGAACTGGACATACAAGAAAACATCCCATTTGGATGACTTTCTTCTATTCCAGGTCTTTTCCTACTAGTGGTTCAGTCTGCTGCTCTTAGAAAAGATGATTTATAGAATGCAAGGAATGTAGCAACCTGCATCATTTTCTTTAAAAAAATTATTTCCTTGTTGTTAAAGTGGATTTAAATTTTTACAAAAATTAGATAAGGCAGTGTAACTGGCACACCTCACTTGTACTTATTCCCAATTGTGTAGAAATTGAATAGGTGGCTAGATGGACCATTGCCATTTAAGAATGTACATCAGGGATCATTGTACCTCGGCTATTACCTGGTGCCTTAAACAGAACTGAAGCTAAGACTTAGTACTTTTTGTTATTCTTAACTCTTAAATTAATTCTACA
Source organism: Piaya cayana (assembly GCA_013389865.1). Lineage (NCBI taxonomy): Eukaryota > Metazoa > Chordata > Aves > Cuculiformes > Coccyzidae > Piaya > Piaya cayana. The sequence goes on from WAAB01008942.1 coordinate 118,600, forward strand.
AGGTGTGCCTGTCATTTTCAAATTCCCTAAGAAGTAAGGACAGGTTACATAGACTTCAAGAGAAAGAAGGATTTTTTTATTATTAAATGGTTTTAATATCCCTCTTAGAATGACAATAAACCTATTTTTTCTCATTTCTAGCTGGATTTCACTTTATTAAAAATAAAATGTGCTTGGGAATTTGGGAAGCAAAACTAGCTTTAATACCAACTTCAAATGTCAAAGTAGATTGACCATAATCCCAAGCAAGATTATATGTTTTCTAAACCCTTGCTTACTTTTAATTTTAAAAACTAAAAAGAAATAAATGAGCAGGTACATAATGCAGTGCATGTTTTCAATTTCTATATTTTGTGGGATATCAGCCAGATATTATGACAGTTTTTGGAGACCATATTAATTGACATTAAACAACTCAAATTTTTCTTCCTAAACATTTCATTATGCAGACACATGAATTTGCTACACTAAAACAGTTGAATTAACTAAGCAAAAAAGCCAAAAAGTGAAGGAGACCACAAAAAGATCAACATTACAGAAAAGACTGTGTATGAAAATAAGAGGTTCTTTTATTTTGAGATATCTAATGTGTCTGAAAATGACTTTAAAGTCATATATACCAAATGGGAGAAGAGCATGTAACATAAACAGCATATTTAGCAAACAAGTTTGTTGCTAGAGTTTACTTATGCTCCAAACACAGCTGCACATCAACTGAAATATCCTAATATTATTGGTGCACAAAATTAAATTTTAATTCATATTCAGAATTAGGGAGGTGAACCCATCCTGCTCATTCTACTAATGTCAGTAGATGGCTTTTGCCTCAGTAAAAAGTGAAAGTGAGGTTTATATTCATTATTTCTGAACTCATAAATGCACTGAATCTCACTCATTATAGATTTTGTTCTCACGTATATCACTCAGTGTGTCCTGATTTTTCCTTGGAAATCAGTACATCTGTACCTTTCACCAAAAATGCTAAAACTAAGCTGTGATAAATATTTACTCCCCTTCATTGTGCATTATAAGATGTTTACAAGTAAAATAAAGTGAAATAATTAAACATTTTTTTTCATTTTCATCTTTTTTTAATACTGTACTACTTGTTTCAGGTTTTGTGTTGATAGACCTGTAATGTTTTCTTATTATTGTCCTTTATTGGTTTAATGTTGGATTATTTGTTGATGAGAAAAGAGTACGATTGTAGTAGGTGAATCTAGATTGCTAAAAAGGTGGGACCTGAATATCTTTTATTATTTAGCTCCCCACTCCACTCAGTTGTTCAGTGTTCACAAAGTGCAAATCAAAACTGAACAAAAATCTGAATACAAAAATGGAGTGTATTTCATTCCTTCCAAAAACATGGAGTTATCAAAGCAAATTGGACCTATCCCAGGCTCAGAAAACTGAATGGAGTTTGTATTTCTATGCTTAAATTCTATAAATATTTTACCAGATTTTTTTAAAAGAACTGTGTTGCTGTAAGGTGTGTTGTATCCTTACAGATTTGGGGATCTTCTGTTTTGTTTTTACATTCACTGAGATTTTAGTCAAACATTTAGATAAAACATTTTGCACACTCCTGCTATTTAATAGTTGGGGTTTAGTAATCATTAAAGTACAGAGATACAAATACCTCAGTCCATATTTTATAATGTGTAGCATGCGGTTGCATTGCCATACCAGCTCTGAAGTCTGCTGTTAGTGCTCTGGAGAGGTGTAGCATGTACCCACAAGGTAGACATTATGACAGTTGACATGGATTATGTGTTTTATCTAATCTTGACATGGAATCCAAATTAAGTATTTCAGAGGCAATTCCCCCATTAGCTCAAATAATACAGTAAACAGCGTGGGGGAGTGGACATTATTGAACTACCTTTTCAAAACACAGGGCCCAATTTTCAAAAGTTTTATATTTATTAAAATGTATTGGTACATTTTCATCATTCTCACAGTAAATCAGTTTTAAAGCTTTTCTGTTTGCAGTTATTATTTCTGTGTTTTGCTCTTGTACTGTAGCATGCTTTAAGCACCTTCTTTTAAAAATGTTCCATACAAATTTGGAAACTAGATTTTAGATTCTTTACCTATAAAAGTGATGATTTACAGCATTACTGCCTTTAGTTAAAAAGTAAGAAAATAGATAATGTTCTGTCATTCAAGAATGTATGGGTCTATATACAAATTTAATTTAAAGCAAGGTATTTTTAAATATCTAAACCACTTCATTTGTTCACATTGCTTTCCCTAGGAGAAATTATGTGATATCTTTGTCATTCTCAACAACTGGCATCTGCACTGTATTGTAAAAAAAAAAAATTATATTAGAGATGCACTGCAATCAAAATTAATTCAGAATATTTTCACAAAGTAAAAAAAAAAGCCATAGAAGTGCTAATGAGAAATAGATCTATTAATATTGTAAGTATACAACAGTAATTAATTTCAGACTTTAGAACATTCAAAAGAGTGGTATGAATTTCTGAAAATTGGGCCCTTGTCTCTCTAATAAGACTTCCTCTTTGTATATGGTTTAAAACACATGGATAAATGGAATTCTAGTATCTCTGCTAATTTGTCTAGTGATTTAAGACAAACAAACAATAAAAACTGGAATAGAAGCATAAACACACAGTGCTTAGCTCTTGTATTAGAAAATTAATTTGATATAATGCCTTGCATTAACCCTTTGAGCATTGTAAGTAACTTGATGGGAACAAAGCTTTTTAGATAATTTAATTAGTCCATTGAGCATATACTTTGAAATAGCTGATAATGTTGTAGGTTGTTTTAATTATGTCTCAAGTAAATACTTGCATACTATACAGGAATGCTTTCTTTATAGGAAGAGATGTAGTCAAAATATTCACTGCCATTGATGTGTAGTGTCTAATAGAAAACATTAATTCAGCTCCCTTGTTTTCATAATTGCTTAAATATATAAAGAAAATCAAACATATGTTTCTACAGATAGGAAGTTGTCTGCTTTAGAAGATAAAGGTTTAGAAAATATATTCAGACTATTTTGAAAATCTCCTGAGGTAGGTTAGTATTGGCATACTTTGGTACTGTAAAAGAGAATCTTTAGAATTAAAAGAAGGCTTACTAAAGAGTAAATTTTGCAGAATGTTTGGTATGCTTGCATAGAAATTTTTCACAGTTTGTGATAAACTAGAATACAAAGTGCGCATTTACATTGATATTCCTCTTAAAACTCAGTCACTGCAATAATGACTAGCTAAAAGATGAAGGTATTTTATTTATGTTCACCTACAGGAGTAGTTTGGGTGACCCTTATTGAATGTCAGAAATCTAAAGGCGATTTAGAAATTGCACAAGCCTTTTGCCATTTCAAAAAGACCCTTTTGTTCTTACAAATACTACTTACAAGTAAAAAAGTAGCAAGTGTAGTAGCAAGTAGAGATTCTTTGAAGTTGCAGTAGAAATGTCACCTTACTAAATGGGAGTACAATACATTTTCTACTGGTTTCTTGCAATATCAATCAGTCAGCAAACACTAATTGCAGCTGTCTAGCTGAAGTTGAAATGTAGAGTCTCATTTTAAGTTATTTAATGGAAATACGTCAGTAGTATAGTGCAAGTAAGTTGTAAACATTTTTAGTCAGCTAATGCATAATTATTCATGCATAATTAATTAACAAATGCAATACTCAAAGGGTTTTATTTAACAACTTTTTGATTCATAATTTACTGTAAATGCTTCTAAGTTTGCATGCCTTGATCATTGCTGCTAGTGATTTTATGTGCCAGTAGACCTGAGTTTAATTTACCAGTTTAACTAAGAAATAGTAAAAGCCACTTACAAAGTGACTGCCTAGGGTTTGTTTGAAGTAAAGTATGCCTTAGTTTGAAAATGATAATCTTAATTCTTATTTTATTCAATATTCTTATTTTTCCTTTTCCTATTGAAAAAATAAATTAGCATTTTGGCATTGGAAGCCCTGAGTAGTTAAATATTTGGTAAGAATTGTAGATTGCTCATTAAGGCTGAAATTCACTGTTGAAAAGAAGGCCCAGAACAAGTCTATGAGCATCAAATGAGCCTCACTTAAATCTAAATCAGGAAAAATTTCTTTATATATTCTTAAGCACTTTCTTGATTGCGGTGCAAACATCTTACAGGAGTTTTCAGTTCTGGATGAATTTTAGGCTGAAATAATAGATGTCTTTGTAAGAGGAATTTAGACTTTCAGAGGAAGAACCTTACATGGATTAGGATTTATCAGGAACTCAGTTCAATTCTTTTTGACTCACTGATACCAGCAAGAGCTTTTTACACAAAGAATACTTAAAAGGTTCCCCAAATAAAGTTTCCTTCAATACAATATTAAAGTGATTGCCTTGTATTCAAACATTGAATATCCATCTTAAAGTAACTCAATTAAGGAATTTAAAATACCACATTGTACCAAAGCAAGTTGCCCATCTCCACTCATCTTCACTGGAAATTTGGATTTACAGTTAATAACCAATGAGGCTATTAAAGAAACTTTGAGTGCCTTTCAAAAACTTGGAAAATTGTGCCTGAGGTGGTAAACTTTAATTAGGTTAATTCTAGAGCTACCAATCAGTAATTTTATCATCACTCAGGGCTTTCTTACCTTCTAGAAAACTTCCTTTGTTGCATTTCTTTTCTACTGTATTTTTTTTAAGTGCCATCGTTTAAATTTCGCTTAGTAAGTGGCAGTTTACATTATTCAGTCCCACAGAACAGAAACATCATAACGCTATGACATATTCAAAATTTATTTTCCTGTTGACTGAAAATATTATGTAAATGAGGTAAGCAACTTTTTGTAGATCGTATGTGTGAGATAATGTAATGTTCTTTTCCAGTTTTTGGACTACATTTGAATATACTTTTTAATTATTTAAAGAAGACATCTTTACAGAATAACGTGATGGGTTTTTTGTATACTGTATTTGATTTTGTAAATACGTATTTCCTGATGTGATTTTTGTGAGAAATGCTAAATCTTTTAGTATATCATGTCCTCTCAAAACTGGCAGGAGCTAAATAATAGTTTGTGGGCAATTTGTATTGTGTACTGTAAAATAACTGGGGAACTTTTATAATTATAAAAATATATATTAACTTTTAGTGTGTTGTTTAAAAAATGACTGGAACATACTAAAGACAGTAGGATTTTTCTGAATATTTCAGACTTGAACTCAGGCTAGCTTTCTTGTGTTTTTCAAAACGAAATTGTGTCTTGTCTTTTAAAATCAATAAATTTGTTTTCTTGTTACAAACATATCTGAATTGCTTCTGTTTTTATATAGACAAATATTTTGGATTTTGATACTATTGTTGAAAAATTGTTTCAACTTATTTATTTTAAATAAGACTGATGGTTTTTTTTAACTTATCAGCAACAGAACTGAGTAACCAGTGTGTCTCAGACTCCAAAAGAAACTATTTTGAAGTGTCAGTTCAATTAAGTAGGTGTCAGATTGACAGTAAATATAGACAGTAGTGTAATTATTAATTTCAGTGTTAACAATAATTTCCCATTACAGATTTAGCTACTTAACAGCTGTCAGTAAGGGGTTATGCGGACTTGATCCTCCAGGAATTAGTAGTGTCAACTCATTACCAGCAGGACTTACTTCTGCAAGATTTGCTCTAAATATTCTACAGTATGCAACTGCATTGGATTTTTTGGCAATTTCACAAAATGTAGTAAAAGGCCTAATCCTACTGGGTTATATATCTTACGGGTATGTAGTACATGTTGCAGGCAATGTTTTATATAAAAAAATGCAGTGTTGCTTTAACTGGGAAGGACCCACTGAATAATAGAGGCTAGAATATCAAAATGACTATTGGGTACGAAGATTAAAACAGGTATTTCACACAAAACTGTGGTAAATATAGATAAGTTGCATCTTAAAACTTACTTTTCTTAGGAACTTCAATGCTAAGCTACAGTCCAGTCATTGCCTATCTAATTTCAGCCACGCCTATGTTCACAGATTAATTCTAATTTGTTTAATAATCAAGACTTCATTTTCTAGCTGGTTGCTTGCTGAGGCTAAATAGGTCTTGCTCCAGCACACCTGCACAAAAAAAACATCTATAGAGGGACATCTCCCTCTAGAGGGATCTCACAGCGACTAGCAGTTGGTATAGACAAGACACTACATTTAATATATAAACCATTTCCACTGACAGAGTTACCAGGAACAGCCTGCAGGTTTCAACCTCTTCTGCTATTTATATTAGTTAAAGTAGTTTAATTAGCTAACAATGGAAGTTTATTTCAGCATCCCAAAATACTGTGATCCAGAGTTCAGTGCATGAAGCATAGCTGAAATGTAGGAGAAGTTTGGAAGTGGGAAGTACTGTAAGAAAACATAAGGAATCCAATGTGCACCAGCTGTTTAGTTCCACATCCAGGTTTATGCCAAAAGGCACCTGAAATATGAGCCAGTTTTTTTTCCACAAAGGTGCTTGACCATGGCAAGAAAGAAACCTTGATCCATTTTTGGCACTGTTACCAGTATGCTAGAGAGAGTTTTTATTCTGACTTGATTTTGCTGATCTTATTTAAAATTTTGCTAAATTCTATTGTATATGTTATTCCACAATATATGAATTAACCTAACCAGCAGGACTTTTTCATTCAAAAAACAAAACTACCCTTCCTTGATCACAATATATTGCTCATGACAGTTTATTCTAAGCTATTCTATAAGCACAGCTGTTATTATGTTAGTAAGAATCTCTCTGTATATAGACATTTTCCACTGGCACCCTGCACACAAAATCTGCTGCTCCTCTCCTTATCAGAGTTTAGGGCAGACACAGTAAGTCAGTACTTATTTTTTAACTAGTAGTTGATAAATTGAACAGAGATCTAGCTGGAAGTGGTATAAGCAAATTGCTGCTTCAAGCTGTTCTTTGCAGCTGGATATTACTTTTACCTATAATGTGACCACACTAATAGATGGTATCCTGGCACAATTTTGGTTTAGCCACCTTTGCCCAGACTGCTGCTAAAAGTGGTCTGTACTGATGTCTCTGCTACTGCAGCCATTTGTTGTCCCTTCCAACCCAAACCATTCTATGATTCTATAATTCTGTGAAGTATTTCTGGCAGAAGCACATTTACAATACTTGAGTTGTTGAAGCACAGTTTAGGAGAGCTACAAGGTTTGTGAACTGGTCCATTGCAGAAGCCATAATTTGAGGTTCTATTATCTTCCACTAATATTGAAAGGCTACAGAAATAGCTGAAGAAGCTGCTGTAACACATGGACTAAAGCTAGGGTCACAAAGAACAATGTCACAGACATTGAATTGACTGAGAGTGACCAGGTAACTTTTGCTCAGAATGAAAGCAATCACTATAATTTCCCTGGTTTTCAACAGCATCTGATGCCTAAGAAAAGTTTAGACTCATATTCATCCTCCTGTTTCACCCAGGTGCAATAACATAGCTAGAAATGGGACAGACCTAGCCTGGAAAGCTCATTTTCACCAATAAAGAGAGGCATGGAGCTAAATTAGCATGGCATACTCCCTAGGTTCTTGACAGGTCTTTTCACTGGCCTCAGGGCTGCAGAAGAAAGACTTACATCTGGCATCTAACAGTGACCGGCTTGATATCAAAGTAATTCCAGGTTGACATAGGAAGTAAGGAAGCTGTCACTTTAATGTTGCCCAGCTGTTGGATTAATGCTCCCAACTAACTTGTGGAGCTCATCTCTGCATGAAAAAGACACCTCCAAATATTGCTTGTTTTAGGGCTCCAACATTGCTGCCTGATGCATTCTCTCACATTATGCTGTCTCTCTAGATTTTGGCATGAGAAGAAGGCTGGAAAATACTGATGGATATAGTTGTTGCTATAGAGATCAAGGACCATTTCTGAAGTTTTACAAGTAAGGTGGGAGGAGTGGAGACAGGACTGCTGACCCAAACTGGCCAAAGAAAGTATTCCATAGTATATGCATCATGCTCAGTGTAAAGCAGTTAGTTTTCTGAGGATACCCCTCAGCCCCTCTGCTGTCAGAGGTCCCTTGCTCCTAGTACTCCTGATCCTGGTGTGTGGTATCTCTGCGCTGTCTAACCTCCTGCTCTGGGCTGAACTGCTGCACTTGCTGTGATCGCTGTCTGGCTGTCACTGCTGGGAGCGGGCATCCCATGATTCTCTCTCAGATGGCTAACCATGGTTTTGTATTTATAGATTGCATTATTATTCTTATTATATTGTAGTAGTGTTAATATCATTATCCTTTTTTGCTGCTATTCTATCTAAACTGTTTTTATTTCAATTCACGGGTCTTCATCCCTCTTCCTGGGAAAGGTGAGAGAGCAGCTACATTAGTTGCTGGCTAAGGGCTAAACTAGGGCAAATCTGTGTTTGGCATTTGCCCTGTGTTTTAGCTGCCTATAGATATTCAACAAATAGAGTCTTGCCTTACCTGTATTTATTCAACCTTTCACTGCAGTGGTGAATGTGACAGCCCAGAAATCTGCATTCTTCAGCCTAGAGGTTAGTTAAGTGACTGTGAACTTCACTTTGGGTGTAACAATCTAGCTGAGTGCCAAAGCATGCACTTTTATACTTACTTTACAGAATGCTGTGTAAAACACCTGATGGCATATGCAAACTGTGATAGACCTCCTTCATAAAGGGGGAAATAGCAACAAATTCCTTCACAGAAGAACCAAGAGGGGAAATCAAAGCCAGACAGTGATGGAAATGTGTTTTCATAAACAAACCATCCCAAGCATTACTGCAAGCATGGGTTCAGCAAAACACGTGCCACATCAGTACGTTTTGTGGCTTCAGTCGCTCAGAGGAACAAGTGTGTGTAGTTGGGAGATATCTCTTCTTTACAAGAACTCTTTACAAACACTATCAGGCTGGGTGCATTTGCTGCCTTTCAAGCCAGCTAGACAGGACTAAGGCACATAATTGAACACAGGTATATGTGAAACTTCAGCACCCTGCCATCTGTTAGCTCATTTTATTGAGGAACCAAGGCTGAAAATGATGAACAATCATTTCAGTCAGAATATCATAGAATAGTTTAGAATAGTTTGGTTTGGGAGGGACCTTAAAGATCATCTAGCCCAGGTCACCATGTGGGTCCAGAGAACATCACTGACATACACAGAATCATAGAATCACCAGGTTGGAAAATACCTTGCATAATTGAGTCCAACCATTCCTATCTGCCACTAAACCATGTCCGTGAGCAACTCATCTACCCATCTTTTATGTCCCTCCAGGGAAGGTGACCCAACCACCTCCCTGGGCAGCCTGTTCCAGTGCCCAGTGACCTTTTCTGTGAAAATTTTTTTTCCTGATGTCCAGCCTGAACCTCCCCTGGAGCATCTTGAGGCCATTACATACTACAACAACATCTGGAAACTGAATAAACGAAGGCCTCTTTAAACTGTATGCAGTACCTTTAAGGTCGAAGCACTACTCAAATATTCATTAATTAACCTTCACACTTGTTCTTTGACAGGGAGGTACGTGAACAACATAACGGGCAGGGGGGGGGACCCAAAGGAGAAGGGAGCAAAAAAGAACCCCCACACCCAAAAAAAAAAAGTATAAATGAACGAAATGTACCAAGGAAAACTTGCATGGTGAACCAGCTACACCTGCTTAATATTATAGTTTCACTTATGATCTCAGAAAAAGAAACAGAGGAAAAGCACTAAAGAGAGAAACCCCAAATCCTCTGGCGTTTATCGGAGCTTCCTAAGTCACCGCCGCAAACGCCCCGACACGGGCGGGGCGCTGCCCTCAGAGCCGGCCGCCCCGCTCCCGCAGCAGCCGCAGGACCCCCGCACCCCGGGAGGCGGCAGCGCCCCCGGCACCCGCTGACCCGCGGCTCCCCCTGCGGCAGCGGGCGGGGAGCACCGGGCCGCTTGGATCCCGAAAGGAACCGCGGCAACGGGGACTGAGCCGCTGCCCTCGCAGCCGGGAGACGGGGGGCTGGGGGTCCGAGGGGCTGAGAGACGGGGGGTCTCGGA